>JBBHKE010000813.1:344909-453709 GCA_037447655.1 Zygnema cylindricum | reverse complement strand
GAGAATTATGGTTGCATTTGGGAGGGGAGCACACTGATATCACCACTTGGAGTGATGCCAGTTATGGGGATGCACCTATGAGAAGATGCACTTCTGGATATGTTTTGTATGTGGGGGAAGGAGCTTGCTGTTGGAGCAGTAAGCAACAAAAGGTGGTTGCTCAGTCTAAGATGGAGGCTGAGTATATGGCGTCTTGTTCTGCTGTAAAAGAACTAATGTGGGTGAAGTCATTGTTGGAAGAACTGGGATATATGAAAGTGGGAGTGCATGAAATATTTTGCGATAATCAAGCTGCAATCGCAATCGCAGCGAATCCAAAATACCATTTCAAAGCAAAACATATAGACATAAGATTAAGCTTCATAAGAGAAAAAGTTGAAAATAAAATTTTAAATCTTGTGTATAGACCTGATAAAGAAATGGTGGCTGACATGATGACCAAACCTGTGCCCTCTCCTAAATTAAAATATTGTTGAGAAAAATGCAGGTTGAAAGAAAAATTAAATTAGACTAGAAAATAAAGGGAGTGTTGAAATAAATAGTTTTTTTTTGTTATTTTCTAAGTCTTAATATTAGCGGAAAAGGGGAACATGCAGGGAGCTTGTCTTCATCTCCTCTCTCTTACCCCCATACTTGTTGTAGTCACTAAAAGAGAGAGAGAGTGATGGAGCCATGGCTGCCTCCGCTCCATAGACAAGGTTAGAGAGTGATCTTAAGTCACTCTCTACAAAAAGGTTGAGTCCAACATGACTCGAACCCCCGACCGGTAGAGCTTGGCGTAGCCGTCCGCTCTAACCAGTCTGTCGTAGATGTTCGTTAGAGTACATAGGGTGTGATTTGTATTTAAAGTATGTTACATCGCATAATCCGATTGACGGATATGTAAATGTTACATCATAGAACGGGTTAAATTCAGTGCGAACTGGATCCCGCACGAAACAAATGAATCTGATATTTGTTTCGACGGACGAGAATTAATGCCGGTTCGCATCCAACGGCATACGTCTTTGCCGAGATTCGGAAAGGTCAATTTGGCGTTTTATGACGTGGCATGACTTGGAGCCACGTGGAGAGATGACATTCGGTCATGGGAATTACGAGGAACGTACGGACGAGTGAAAATCCGACACGCGTCAGTATTTAAGCCTTGTCGTACATATGCCGTACAAAAGGTACACCAGCAATAGTACTTTTTTGTACGGTACTGTAATCTGATTGGTCCGTACTTCAGTAGATAGAAGTTATTAGAGGGAATCAGGACTTAGAAAATTTTGGTAGTTAGTCACCTCTCCCTTTGAGAGTTTGTACAAATTGGCATTTTTGCTGCCTCATAACTTATCGGCACATTGGCCGTTTTCAGTTATTTTTTTTGCTACAGACTCAGGGGAGTCCAGGTTGCAGTAGGGTGCAGTCAAACTATCATTTTGCCTTCCTGGACAGTAGTGGTTGTGGCTTGAAGTGGGTTAGTTAAATACTATCTAGAGGCTTCCTGTATTCTGTGGTCCAATGGAGGACACAGAATTGCACGCAGCTCCACAGTTTGCTCCTGCGCAGTTTCATACTTTAGAGCTGAGTCGTGGGGGTTTCAGTGCTGCACAATTCAAAGAAGACGAAGATGCAGATACTTCTGTACAATAGCAAGAAGCGAAGAAGGGATGTTTCTCACAGAGGAGAGGCTTCAGACACTTTTGACTGGAGTTCTTCAAGGCGTGCTCGCAGCTGCCCCTCAAGGGGGCAGGTTGCAAGTCTACAATAGAGGAGGTAGCGGTTACGTGGATGGAGAAACTGAATATGAAAGGAGAGAAAGAATCCGGAAAGGAAAATTCGAAGCTGAAGATGAATTTGACTTGGAGGAAGACGACGATGAGGAGGTTGATAAACTGATGTAGATGCCCGGCAAAGTCGTTCTCTTTAATGGAACGAACTACTACATCTGGAAGAGATATATTCAAGAACAGTTCGAACTTCGGCGTTTTTGGAAGATTGTTACAGGAGAGGAGCCTATGTCGATTTCTGGTCGCAAGGCTAGAAATAAATGGAGACGTAGGAATGTTGCCGCCTATACCAGATTAATGCAAACTTGCACACCTACATGTTGTCCATAGCCTATTTCAGCCATGGATTACTCACGGAAACACCCGCAGACTACCTCAAAAACAAATGTGTTTCAGACAACACAGATTACTCCACAATAATCATAATCACCTCAAACTCCACCAATGTGCAGTATAATATATATAATGTAAACTCACAAAGTGACAGCCAAATCCACCAAGGCATCTGGAAGATATAAGCTCTAGAGTTTCCCAAAAATAGATGACAGCTTCACAAACTAACCACTTAGACTGTTCACAGAATCTTACAACGATACTGGAATACAATGAAACTTCACACACATATATATTCTAGATCATAGAATAACTCCACAAAGTTTCACATGAAATCACCAAACAAAGTGATCACACCAACAGGTCAAAGATGCAGAAAACAGTCTGCCATTACTTTGATTAACTTGACTGCGATCCATAAAATAATCTAAGTCCTGCAAGTTATACTCAGACTACTGCATGTACGGAGGCATACCAGCCGTACTGTATCTACTCAAATAAACTAATTAGTCAAAAAGACAAACCTCAGTTTTACTGAATATTTACACCGCACTCTTCGTATGTCACCGCTAAGCAACTACTAAGCTACCACTATCGTACAATCATCATTACTCAAAATCTATCCTATTCATATTATCAGCAGCTGCGCTAGCTGCGCTGGCTGCGTTTTTCTATACGGATCATAAAAATAGCCGCAACTGCGTTGACTTAACTGCGTCGCAGCTCCGCCGTACCAACGACTCCTATTTTAATATTTTGTTTTGACATATCGGATCACTTCGCGATCCTCCATCCATTTGTTAGTGCCTGTTCACGCCACTTTAATTATATTCGTACGTTCGCTCCCCCAATCCGTGAATCTATTTGAGCCTCCATATTAAATCCACTTAGCAGTTACGCACAGTTAGTCTCGTACGCACGAAACTAACTTTCCAAAACAACACTCCCCTGAAAATTTAGTTTCGTGCACCCAGAAAAATATGCAGCGTGTAATGCTATGTTGCTACGCTGCGCTAGTTCGATATCGCAGCGCAGTAAAAGTGCAGCGTGTACTGCTATGGTGCCATGCTGCGTTATTTTGACATCGCAGCTATAGCAATCGCTCCTTTTTATCCTTAACTTCTTCCTTATAGCCTCGCAGCCCTAGCAGGCGCTCTTTTTTATCCTTAACTTCTTCGTTACAGCCTCATCTACTGAGACTACAACTTTCAAACTCAACACTCCCCTAAAGCTTTAGACTGAATTGTCCATTCTGTATGTAGATATATCTACTCTAACAAAAACAAGAATGTAAAAATATTTAGAGATTAAAAATTCTCTTTCACAACCTCCACTAATTATCATTCAAAAATTTAGCAAGGCCAACACGTCACCTTTGCTTATGTTGACGTTGCCGTTTCCCATCCTTTACCTTCTTGAAAACTGCCACCTTGGAACATTCGTCCTGTAATAAAGCCAGACTGTCCCTTCACTAATGCTATAACACTCTTCAGTAAATCCGAATTTCCACTCGCAATCGTCACTTAGCTATGTTATCAGATTTGTTGAAAATCTTTTTTCTACACACTTTTATCAAACAATTGCTGTACATTCTCCTTGTTAGATATTTCCACACCATCCATTTCCTTAGATATATGTTATTGACGCTATTGTACCAATTTCTCATAAAATTCCCTATTACATCGCTGAAGTCTCCCCATTTTCCCGTTACACATTCTCTCACTGTTCTCGGTTGCGCTTTTTCGGTGTGATCGATTTTGTGACATGTTACTTCTTTAACAGTTTTTTCGCAATCTGTTTTTTTTTCTAGTTTTCTTATCCCTTTTTGATCTGTTCATACACGTTGTAATATTTCCATGGTTTCCCTTCCCATTACCTCTATAAAGTGTTGTTTTCCTCACTAATTTCTGGTCTTTTACCATAGATTTGCCACTTCTATTATGTGTAAGTATTTTCAATATATTAATTCTGATTTTCTTTTTAATTAGCTTCTCTTTCCTCTTCCTAGTATTCTTTCTTATTTTCCATATTCCTCCAAATTTATGATTTTTTTCGCTCTCATGAACCTTCTTCTTTAGCCTCATGTTCTTAACAGTTTTTGTCGGTTTTTTGCTGAGTTCAATAATTTTTAAACCCACAGTATTTTCCACTTCTGATTTTAAGTCCCCATTTTGTGTAAATTCACTCTTTCCTATCTCATCATCTTCTCTTTCCTTTTCTCTAAGTTCTGTTTTCATTTTAGTGTTCTCCTTTTCTAACACCTATTCTTCAACCAATTTTAATATTACTTCTTTAACTCCCCTTACTTCAGGAATCTCTTCTCCCTCTACATCATTCTCACACACCAATTTATCACAAGAATAAGTCACACATACCGAGTCTTTCCCACTCTCATCTTTTTCCTCACTATTTTCAGTGATGATAAATTTTCCTCCGCTTCCATGTGCCTTTCACTTCCTTCGACTTCTCTTATTGTAGTTGCCTTTTCCTTTAGTAAGTTTGTGTCATCCATTATATCATAAGAGATATTGTCGATAACCGCATCCTTTTCTGTCACCTCTTTCTCTTCATTCCGAACAACACACAAGGTTGGTAAATAAATAAATTCGTCAACACTCGGTGCATGCCTTTCGTTATCTATCGATTCTTGTCCCTCGCTCACGAAAGCACTTGATTCCCTTCTTGTTGGGGGTCGGACTAGGTTGTTGTCCCATCCATCTCTGAAATTCCGTGTAACACATGCACTTTTATACGATGGACATACCCTGAAGGTATGTCCTAAATCATTACGGTAAAAACAATTCTTAGGCCGATCTCCGAACTCACTATTACCTTTACTTTTCTGAAACTGAGACTTAGATTCCTTTATGTTCCTTTCACTTGATAAAACCTTTCTATTAGCTTCTTCATCTAGAACAACTCGTCTAGCTGCAGTTAAACTCCAATCCTTTTTATCAATTAAAGTCAATCGATCCAGTGCACTCTTATATTCTTTAGGTAGACTTCTCATCAACAAAATAGCTTGTTGAGCATCTGTAAAGTTTCCTCTTGCCAAATCATTTTCTGCAAATAATACTTGTAAGTTAATACAGTGTTTCTCCATACTACCTCCTAGATACTTGTGTTCAACTATTTTGGTAACAATGCTAAGCCAATGATATAATGAAGTCTTTGTATACATACATTCTAAGCACTTCCATAATTCACCTGCCTTTTTTAAACTTAGATATGGCATTACTAAATCCTCAGTGAGGGAGTTCTTGATAACCTTTAGACACTCATGATTTTTTCTTTTCCACCCATTTGATGTTTCAGCCAGGGTACCGTCCACCACGTCCGTTAGCTCCATCATCTCAAAGTAGCTCTCGAGTGCACACTTCCAGTAGTGATATTTTGATCCATCGAATATGGGTAGCCATGGGTGTGGGCCCATAACGTGTTGTCCATAGCCTATTTCAGCCATGGATTACTCACGGAAACACCCACAGACCACCTCAAAAACAGTTGTGTTTCAGACAACACAGATTACTTCAAAATAAACTGAATCACCTCAAACTGCACCAATGTGCATTATACCATATAAAATGTAAACTCACAAAGTTACAGCCAAATCCACCAAGGCATCTAGAAGATATAAGCTCCAGAGTTTCCCAAAAATAGCTGACAGCTTCACAAACTAACCACTTAGACTGTTCATAGAATCATACACAGATACTGGAATACAATGAAACTTCACGCACATATAGATTCTATATCATAGACTAACTCCACAAAGTTTCACTTGAAAGAACTAAACAGAGTGATCACACCAACATGTCAAAGATGCAGAAAACAGTCTGCCATTACTTTGATTAACTTGACTGCGATCCATAAAATAATCTAAGTCCTGCAAGTTATACTCAGACTACTGAATGTACGGAGGCATACCAACCGTACTGTATCTACTCTAATAAACTAATTAGTCAAAAAGACAAACCTCTGTTTTACAGAATATTTACACCGTACTCTTCATATGTCAGAAAACCAAGCTACTGCTAAGCAACTACTAAGCTACCACTATCGTACAATCATCATTACTCAAAATCTATGCTATTCATATTATCAGCAGCTGCGCTAGCTGCGCTGGCTGCGTTTTTCCGTTCGGATCATAAAAATAGCCGCAGCTGCGTTGACTTAACTGCGTCGCAGCTCCGCAGTACTAACGACTCCTATTTCAATATTTTGTTTTGACATATTGGATCGCTTCGCGATCCGCCATCCATTTGTTAGTGCCTGTTCACGCCACTTTAATTATATTCGTACGTTCGCTCCCCCAGTCCGTGAATCTATTCGAGCCTCCATATTAAATCCACTTAGCAGATACGCACAGTTAGTCTCTTACGCACGAAACTAACTTTTCAAAACAACACAACAGTTCATGATTATTTCTTGACACATGATTCTGCATATGAATGTTGGCGGGCCATTGAAAACGAATTTGAAAAATGAATTCAAAATTGCGGTCAACATGCATATAAAGAATTTATGAATTTGAAGATGACTTCAAATAAGTCGGATTGGAGACGCTTCAAAACGATACAATCTGATTGTGGAACGACTAGCGGCTACCGGTTAGTTTGTTATTGAGGCGGACAAGGTGACCGACTTTCTTAATGCCTTGCCGGAGAGGCTTGTCCATCTAAAAGAAATCTTGAGTGTGAAAAAGAGGTTGACTTATTCATTTATTCTATTATACTTGAAAGATAACGCAGATAATCGAGGGAGTCTTTCTCGGAGCACTCCTCCCTCCCGTTTATTTAATTCAACCAATTCTAATTCCGCCGACTTATCTTATCTCCGTGATGGCGGAAGAGGAGGAGGAAGGGGAGGAGGCCCGAGAGGTAGAGGAAGGGGACAAGGGAAAAACGGAAATCCAAAGCCCTTTTCGTCCACCCCCGACCTGAATTCTGTCACTTGTTTTCATTGCAACAAATTTGGACATTTGGCGGTGTCATGTCCCGATCGGCAATGTTACTCTTGCGGCAAATGGGGGCACTTAAGTTCTTAATGCTATACAAAATCGGAAGGAGAAGTTGGAGGCGGTAGAGGATGATTTAATGGAGGCCGTGGTGGCTTTAACGGCGACCGCGGAGGAGGCCGCATAGGCAGCAAAGGAAGAGGACGCTTTGGAGGCCGTGGTTGTGGCCGTGGTGGTGGCCGTTTTGGCGGTCAAGGACAGTTTTTCGAAGACGGTGGATATGAAAGGAAGAGGAACAAAATGCTCAGATTTTCAATTGTCTCAACCTCTTGGTTAATTCATCTACAGAAAACTGAAATGTGGAGAAGGAGTGGGTGATTGATACGAGAGCATCACATCATGTTTGCACCGATGTGACACTCTTTGATGACTTGCGACGATTGACAATTCCAAATAAAATTACGGTTGCAAGTGGACAAGTAATTTTTGTCACCAATGTGGGAACCGTCCGTTTAGACCTCCCCACATTGAATTTCGAAGGGAGAGAGCGTGTCACTCCGACCCGTTTGGTCAACGTACTTTATATCCTCGATGGTTCGGTTAACTTATTGAGTGTCACGCAGATCCAACGCACGGGTGATAGTGTATATGCTTTTTGAGATTCGACGATTCGCATTGTTAATAAAAAACGAGTCATCATTGGTGAAGGGGAAGTTACGGAAAATATGCATAGTCGATTAGTTTGGCAGCGGTCTAAGGTTGATGCACATCCGAATATGATTTTGAATCAAATTTTGGAATTTAAAGGTGATTTAAGTCTTTGGCATCACCGGATGTGTCATACATCTGAGGGGAACTTAAAGAGGATGATCAAAACCGGTTGTGTGAGAGGGTTAGATTTGGCTTAGGGCGAAAAAGTTAATGGATGTGAGGGGTGTAGTCAAGGGAAGCAAATTCGGAAACCTCATCCACCGAAAGATATCAACTTTTGGTCTTCTCATCCTCTTGAATTAATCCACATTGATTTGTGTGGACATGTGAAACCGAAGAGCATTGGTGGAAATCGTTACATTATGGTTATTGTCGATGATTACTCACGATTTTCATGCGTGATTCTTTTAAAACATAAATCTGAGGCTTTAGAAAGGTTTAAGGAGTGGCACATCATGGCGGAACGAGAATGTGAGCGAAAATTGAAATCCATTCGTACGGATAATGGCGGTGAATTTATTGCTTTTGATGGATATTGTCGAGAATGGGGGATAAAACATCAATATACGAGATCTTACTCTCCGAAATCAAATGGAGTGGCTAAACGCAAAAATCGGACACTCGAAAAATGGTCCGAGCTATGGTGCATGCATCCGGTCGTTCTATATCACTTTAGGGAGATGCAATCTTAACCGCCAACTACATATGTAATCGGCGACTTACTTCCGTCTCGGGCAATATAACACCTCATGACTTGTGGTACGGTCGGAAACCAACTCTTCATCATTTAAAGATTTGGGGATGTCGCGTTACCGTCTATGTAGAATCACAAAATCTACGTGGAAAATTTACATCAAGAAGTTGGTCGGGAATTTTTGTAGGATATAGCTCGCGAGGGAATCTTTACCGAATTTATGACCCCTCACGGCATATGATTACTGAATCACGAAATGTTAATTTTCACGAGGACCTGAAATCTGGAATTGAAGGATCGGCAAAATTGCGGAGAAATTTGGATTTTCAAGAAGAAGCCGAAACCTCAAATTTCCTGGACATTGAGGAGTCGGATGATGAAATTGAGGCTGATGCGGCTGTCAATGTTAAAAGGGGGAAACGAAAGCTGGGCATTGAAAAAGAAATTGAAAACATTGACATTGAATGGCGACATTCAAATTCTCGAATGTCATCCGAATCACGGAATTCCACAAATTCAAAATCTTCCTCTTCAAGTCAAAATGAATTTGATAAAGATAAGGAGACATATATTAATTTACGAAGGACTACACGAGAAACTAAGGGGAGAAAGCCGGCTAGATTATCTTTCGACCGAAAAGGAGGAAATGTTGAAAACTCACATTACTTCATTTCGGCGACTAAAGAGGAGGATTTCCTCCTATAGCAATCACTTTGTGAGAACTCCGTCGGTGACCCGCGTTCATACTCTGAAGCAAGAAATTCGGGTGATTGGAAGTAGAAATGGCAACCGACATGGGAGAAAGAATAAAAATCCATTGTTGAAAATCGAACATTTGAGGAAGTTTATTTACCGGAAGGGAAAATGTCGATCGATGCGAAGTGGATTTTCAAGACAAAAACTGGAGCTTCTGGAGAATTAATTAAGTATAAGGCTAGATTAGTGTGCAAGGGTTTTCAGCAACAGGAACGGATTGAGTTTACAGAGACATATGCGCCAGTCGTAAAATTTGACTCTTTGCGGATGATTATTGCAATTGCGGCAGTTGGAAAGAAACGCATCCATCAAATGGATGTCGAAACCGCCTTCTTAAACTGCGAGCTTGAGGAAAAAGTGAAATGAAGATCTCGGAGGGAGTTACCTCAAAGGAAGGGAAGGTATGGCGCCTGAGGGAGTGTTTATACGGGTTGAAGCAAGCGCCCCGTACTTGGTATCTACGATTACATTCGGTACTAACCGATTACGGATTTAGACAGACTACGTCAGATTTGGGAGTTTATATTAAAGGGGAAGGAGATGATCAAATTATCTTCTTAGTTTATGTTGATTATTTTCTGATGACTTTTGACAGTCTGCAGAAAATTAATAAACTGAAAGCTTATTTGCGCCTTCACTTTAAGGTGACCGATTTGGAAGAAGTCAGGTACATTTTGGGGATAGAGGTGATTTGTCACGCTAACGGTGACATCAATTTGAGATAGGCTCAATATTGCAGGGAAGTTCTGACACGGTTTGGCATGCTGAATGCAAAACCGATTTGTACTCCTTTGGATCCGAAAATGCAGATTCGGAAATTTGAGGAGGAAAAAGATGTTGAAGTTCCGTATCGAGAAGCGATCGGAAGCTTGATGTACCTCAGTGTGGGTACAAGTCCTGACATATCGGAAGCAGTCTCTGTCGTCAGCTGATACGTCAGCCGATATTGTCATGCGCCGAAGAAGGCTCACTAAGAAGCCGTGAAGCATATATTTCGATACTTGGCCGGTACGGTTGACATCGGCCTATTATTTCAATCGAGTGGAAGTTTGGATTGTACCGGTTACTGTAACGCGGATTGGGGTGGCGATTTTGACTCCGGAAAGTCAACTTCCGGATACGCATTCGTGTTCGGCGGTGCAGCAGTTTCTTGGAGTTCGCGTCTGCAACCAACAGCTGCATTAAGTTCGTCGGAGGCTGAGTATATGGCGGCTTGCCATGCCACCAAAGCATCAATTTGGTTAAAAGAGATGCTCGGTGAATTAAAGACTTCAATTGGCTGCTTGCAGATTTTTACGGATAACATGGGCTCCATGGCGCTTGTTAAAAATCCAGTATTTTACAAGCGTACGAAGCACATCCGTATTCAGTGGCATTTTGTACGTGATTTGGTCACTTCAAAAGATGTAAAGCGACTTACTGACTAAGGCAGCTACCTATGACGTGTTTGTAAGAGGGCGTCCAAAGTTAGGGTTAGCGTGACATGTTATGTTTGCAGTTTTCCACATCGAAGAGGGGGATTGTTATGATTCGTTGTGGAAATTATGTCTAACGTTGATTTTTTTCCAGTTGTAGTTTTGGTCTCAGCTCACTTGCGTGGTTCACACTTGAAAAATGGGAAAACGGTATGGTATGAAAACGGTACTTTTTTTTGTCCGCCGTGAGCTGGCACGTGACGCTAGCCTACGTCAACTAGCGTGTCGTGATACGAGCCACTTGCGCGTACGAAAAAGAAAACGCTTTGCGGACATGATATGTACGGCGCCTTCCAAAACAAATTGTACTGCCACGCAAGCGTTTGTAGAGACCGCAAATAAACCCGGAGTAACTTGTAACAAGCCCAAAAAAAAAACCACGGGCGCCCGAAAAAAAAACACTTAGTTTCAGTTCAGTTTTTAGTATAAAATAAGCATTAAGAAAGTTATTGTAAAATTAGTATTGGAACAGTTATAAGTGTGTATAATTAGTATTGGTACAGTTTTTAGTCTGTTTTATTGGTATTAGTACAATTTGTCTGTATAATTTTAGTTACTAAAAATATTAGTAATGTATAATGAGTATTAGTATTGTTATTAGTCTGTATAATCGGTATTAAGACAATTATAACTCTAAATAATTAGTGTTTCTATAACTAGTATTATAACAGTTATTAGTTTGTATAGTTAGTCTTAACAAATTTTAGTTTGTGTAATTAGCGTGAACACAATTATTAGTCTATATAATTAGTATTAGTCACTTCTAATACTGTATAATTAGTATAACGACAAATTTTAGTTATGTATAATTAGTATTAGGACAATCGTTATATAATAATTACTTCTACGTTATTCGTCCTATAATTAGTATTAACTGGTTTTTGTCTCATAATTAGTAAAAAAAGTATAAGTACAGTTATTAATATGTAGAATTTGTATTAGTACACTAATGAGTTAGTGTAATCAGTCTTGTACAGTTATTAGTCAGAAATTAGTATTAGCACAGTTACTAGTATGTATAACTAGTACTGGTATGCTTATTTGTATAAATAATTAGTATAGGTACTGTTACTAGTCTTTTTAATTGGTGTTAATACAGTTATTACTCTGCGTAATTAGTGTTGTGTAATTAGTGTTAGTGCAGTTATCAGTAATGTAGAATTAGTGTTGGTACAATGGTTAGTAATATAAAATGAGCAGTTTTAAGTAATGTATACTTGGTATTAGTCCTACTATTCGTCTGTATCATTAGTACTAACACAATTATTAGTCTGTATAATTAGTAATACTATAGTTATTAGTATGTACAATTCGTACCAGTACAGTTTTTAGTATGTATAATTAGTGTTAGCATAGTTATTAGTATATACAATTAATATATCAACACAGTTATTTATCTCTATAATTAGTATTAACACATTATTAGTTCATGCAATTGGTATAAGTACATTATGTATAATAAGTATTTTTACATTTATTAGTCTGTATAATTAGTGGTAGTACAGTTATTATTTAATTAGTATAAGTGCTCATAGCTAGGATACATTGAATGTCCTAATACTAATTAAACATTACTAATAATTGTACTAACACTAACTATACAGACTAATAACTCTACGAATCCTAACTACACCGACTAATAAGTGTACCAATACTGATTATACAAACTCATAACTGGACTCATATTATTGACTCATATTAAGTATACAGACTAATAGTTGTACTAATACGTATTATGAATACTTATAACTATAATAATACTGATTATACTTACTAATAACAGTATTATTACTAATTATGCATTACTAATAACTATCCTAATACTAATTCTACATTACTAATAACTGCACTAATCCTAATAATAATCCTAATTATGCAGACTACAAATGATATTAATACTTAATATATAAATTAAGCACTTTATTACTACTAGATATGCAGGTTAATCACTGTATTAATACTAAATATAAAAGCCAACAATTGTTTTAATAAATAATCATACAGACTGCTAACTGTACTTATACTACATATTCATACTAATTATTTGTGTATTATCTGCATTAGTCCAACTATTAGTACATAGAATCTGTATTAGTACTGTCAGTATTAGTAAAGCTAATAGTACGTATAATCAGTATTAGTAAAGTTATTAGTATGTGAGTACAGTTATGAGTTTGTATCATTAGTTTTGGTACAATTATTATTCTATAAAATTAGTATTAGTACAGTTATGATTTTGTATAATAAGTGTTAGTACAAGTTTTAGTATGTATATTTAGTGTTTTATAGTTAGTAGTTTGTATAACCAGTATTGGTTCAGTTATTAATCTGTATAATTACACCATCGATCGTATTTAGCGTGTTGAACACTAATTCGGCGCCCCTAAATTTTGAGGGTTTTACTTAAAATAGGTTAAATGATACTATTTTTTCTTGTACGCTAATTTCGAGAAGAACAATTAGTGTACACCATTTTAATTTATGTATTTTTTGATAAGTGTGGAGTACGGAACGTGTCGGTGCGTATAAAAATTCACTTTTTAATTATACAAGTACGGATAGTTTAATAAAATATTTGCTATCAAGCGAAAAAATGCCCTATGAATTAAAGTAAAAACGAGTTTACCAAAAATATACCCAAATGGGAGTTAATCGTAAATAGGATACAATCACGATTCGGTGTACGATTTAAAAGATTGCGTACTTGTACCTGTTTTAGTGTACATTTATTTGTCGCGTATTGCCTACACCCCAAAAAACCGAAATTAGAGTTAGGATCCAATTGGAGTGAAAGTATGCGACAGTGTACGAATTTTCAGAGTTTATACTTTTACCTATATTACTGTGAGTATCCTCTCGACAAATCAGCTATACCCATTTTGGCGTTCGTTGAAAAATTAGTGTATAACTTTTTTTTCGAAATTTTTCTAAGTCAAAACTAGTGTACATGACACTTAGTTATTCTACACACTAATAATTTCTACACGCTAAATACGATCGACGGTGTAGTGTTAGTACAGTTATTAATAGTGTTAAATTAGTATTAACACGGTTATTAGTATTAGAAGTTTAGAACATTTATTAGTTTGTATTTTTTTTTTCCATCGGTATATTATTCTTTTTTTTGACATTACGTGTTCTCTTACCTGATTGGTCGTCTAGTTTGTTCATAAGTTTGCGAGGTAATAATATTTTGTACGGTTCACGTCCGTGCGCTTCGTTTTGTAATTCTTCAAAAAGAAAAAGTGCATTCCGAACATGATGTCCGATGGCGGACGGCAGTTGCTGTTCGGTATTCGCAGCTGTCAAGTTTTGACACTTAAAACTGCATTTTTCTTACGCCGCTACGCTCCAAAACGGTCGAAACCTACCGTCCCAACCGTCACCGCCGCGTTTTTTGTCATTTTATGAAATTTGGCGTACGGATCCCAAAATTTATGACATCGTTTTCCCATTTTTTCAAGTGTGAACCACGCAATTGATCGCGTATTAATTATACGTGAGAAAACCCAAATTAGAATTATGAATAAATTAAAGTAAAAGGACGCAACGGTGTACGATTTGTCAGATTTTGTACTTTTACCTATTTTACAGTGAAGATCCTGATAGCAGATCCGTTGTACCCAAATCAGCGTTATGGATCAATTAGAGTAAACTATCTTTTTCGAAATCTTAAAAAACTCAAATTAGCGTTGATAACGCTAATTAATTTTTAACACTAATCGTTTTTTGGATTTTTCGCACCTGAATTGCCATCAATATATGCCCAAAGGTAGCCAAAAGAATTAGTTTTCAAAGATCTTTCATTTCATACCTGTAATGTCTTGTTTTATTCAAAAAAATGTGAGATTGAACTGATAGTATGAGAGGGAATGGTAGAGGTGATGACGACGTAAAGTTGTGCAAAGGATCCTTGAATGTGGAGGTTCGAGACCTCTACAACTTTTTTTTTCGTACATGCCCATGATGCGCAAGGAAAAACATAGCGAGCACTCTCCCTTGTGCTAAAAATTCCCCACTCGTGTGGCTCGTGCCTGGACGTTTTTTCATTCGTAGTTCGAGTGATACTTTAGCTAAAATCACCTCGCGAGGTGATTTTTGATAAAGTTTTTGGATATCCTGGATTCGGGTGCTCGAGGCTCAAAAAAAGGAAAACGCCAAAATGAGTACATAAGACGACAAAGATGGAGTACATTCAAAGTATCAATTTGACGTTCATTACATTGTAGTAGAAACTTTTATTTATACGACAAAGGATTTTCTCGTTGAAAACTGAATTTTGGAGGAAAACGACAGAAAAAAAGGCGATACTTTAATACATCAAAGTACGAATCGAATTGTGATACGTGGCATTACATATTTTTATTGTGTGCATCAACTGTTTTTTTTTATCGCTGTAAATTCTAGTGTTGTGTATCGGTAAAAAAATTATCGTGATAACACCAATACCGATAGTTATCGGTTATCGAACGGTCAGAGTTACCAATATATTTGTACTTTCTGTACTTTCTGTCCGGAGTACACGTGGCAGGTTTCCAGTGGATCCCAAGGAAGAAAGGGACAAAGCTATGGCGTCGGATGTGAAAGGTACATCGTTTTAAGTGGAGCCGTACTAAAGTCGTACATATCTTATACCGGCTATTGTACTTTCGGCTTGTACAAATGATCTGATTGGTAGGCACCTCAGTAGATAGGGGTTGTGAGTAGGGCGCGTCGGGGGAATAACACGTACAGTTGAGTGAACTGGCCGTACGTTTATCTGTACGGTCAGTACATATATCTCCATACCTATGTATCGATTATCGGCTACCCGAAAAAAGGCCCATATCGATTATCGGCAAATCCTTACCGACACACAACACTAGTAAATTCAATATTCGATATATTGAACATCGAATGGCTGGAACGCACGATATATCGCTCCGGAACCAACAAAAATTATCGCGATATATTTGGTCGAGGTGTGGGTCTGTATAACTTTTGTACGAAAATGTACGGAAAAACTTCAGAGGAACAACCTCCCACCCCCTATTAAAAGTTAATAATATTAATTTGCCGCCCCTTAATCCTGACTCTTGAATCTAAAATACTAAAATAATTATCAATTCAATTTTTTTCTTTACGCTATATACGTACGGTTTTATTAGTGTCTATTACTCTTATTTGGATTGGTTTTATATGTACGAATTAGTGCTACACCGTGAATCGTTATTAGACTATAGAAATTATTAGTGTCAATAATGAATTAGTGTCATTGATGTTAATTTGTGTATCAATCCCATTGTGAAACAAATGTTTAATTGTAATTTCTCTATAACGCTGATTTAGGTATACAGAATCCGCCGTCATTACATATACATTAAAATGGGTAAAAGTACAAAATCTGACAATCTGTACCACGTCGCAACCTTTCAGTGTAGTTAATCCATAATTTTAATTTGGGTTTGCGAACGCGTTTGTCGCAAACTCGACTCCACGCTTATTCTAAGCGCAGTTCTGTATGCAACCGACATAAGTTAACTACAATTTACGTACGATTTTCGGTAATCAAGTACAGTTTTGTACCAGCAAACACATTCCGTACACCACACTATTCATGAAATAAGTACCGAAATTCCATTGACGCTAATTCACAAGAACCGTAGTTAATGTCACGGATAAAATAGAATCAGTCACTGTATTTCGGGTATCAATGTCAAAATTTTGGGGCGCCGATATAGAGTACATAAGTCTAATAACGATTCACGGTGTACTTTTTGTTGGTGTTAAGCCCTTGAACCCGAAATAGAGTTAACAACACTATTTTTTTCTTTACTCTAATAGTTTTCTCGCACTATTAGCGATGCAGGGTGTAGTTAAACCGTACCTATAATAACGTAGAGAAAAAAAATATAATTATTTACTATATTTTATGTTCGAGGATCAAAATTGAAGTGCACCGAATTAGTGTTTTTAACACTAATAACGATTCACGGTGTCGTTTATTGTTTAACGCCGTTTCTTTTTGCCCTCTAATCGTGAATGACCGTCAATAACACTCACGGTTTTTCTCTTAACAATTTCTATGTACAGTTCAGAATCAGCCACGTCATTTGAAACCGAGTCAGATTTAATATCACTAAAGTAAACCCGGCGCTAGGGACTTTTTTACTCTACGATTCACGGTATACCAGAGTACACATCGTTAGCGTTAAGCATTTCGGGCAGTCAAAATATTTTTTCCATCACGCACGTTGCCGAGTCTCAACCGTGGCATCACAATCGAAGGGTAAGACCGTCACCGTTCTTTTGCTTGCCTTCGGAAAGAAATCCAACGGTAGATTACAAAGCTTAGCGCCTTTGACCGGACCGAAAAATGTTTAAACTCTAATAACGATGGGCGGTGGACTAGCACAAACCAGTGCCATTGAATGAAAAAAAAAAATCAGAACAAAACAAAGGGTTGTAACTGTTGACAACTAAACCAGCTGGAAGTTTCATTATTATGTCTACATTTTTCTTTTAGACATGTAAACTTTTGACAATTCTTGTGTTATTTTTTACAAGTATACGGATATTGTGGCTATTGATTCTCTTTGAAATTTCAAACCATTATGTTCGAAAACGCAATAAAATTTTATTTCCCTTTGGAAGTGAGGATTTACAAGTCCAAAAAACTCAAATCTTTGCAAAGAAAAAAAATAAGAGCTGAAAATAACTCATTTCGACAAGATAAATCAAAAAATTATCAAAGAAATAACTAAATAAATAAAGACAAAATTGTAGCTTTCCAAGAAATTTGTTAAACTAGAGTTTTTCCTTACACTTAGTGCCAAAAATGAGACTTGAAAAAACAATATCCCTAAAAACAAAATAACCACAATATGTGCACATTTGTACAAAACCTTCTTTGTCTCCACTTTTTTTTTCCTACCCTTTTTTTTTAAACCTTTTTTGTGCTATCATTGTCGTATCCTTAACGAAAAGAAATCGTCCATTCTTTGAGCCATAATTGGGGGCCATCGTCTTATTCTCCGAAGCCAATCCTGGTCTCGGTATCGAGCACAACCGTCGAAAACTTTTCCGGTGTTGATGTTTTGACAAGCAAAATTCCACTCTTCTTCCGCTTTTTCTTCGTTTCCCTGTTGTCTCGGAAAAAAAAAACAAAGAGAAATCCGCCGTCAAATCGCCAACTTTTTGTTTTTCAAAATCTTCTTTCATCCGTTTTGTTTCATAGTTTTTGTTTCATAATTTTTCTCAAAATGTTTATTTCGTAATTTTTGATTCATAGCTTTTCCACAAATTTCTTGTTTCATGCTTTTTCTTCTGTGATATTTTTCCATAGATTTGGTTTACTAATGTTTCCATTTTTTTTTTATTTCAAAACTCTTGTGTTTTAACGTTTTTCACAATATTCTCGATTCGTGATTTTTTGCTTCATAATTGTTTCAAAAATATTTTCCTTTCATAATTTTTTCACAAAATTTCCAAAATCGTTTCAAAACCATTCATAGTTGATCCACAAACAGCAACTGTAACCAAAAAAAAAAAGAGGGAACAATAAAATGGGGGCGTTTTAGGGTTTCACGAGGGAGGGAGAGAGGCAGGCGGAGGGAGAGGCAGGAAGAGGAGAGAGGCAGAGGAAGGGAGAGGGGGAGGGGAGGGGCAGAGGGAGGGCAAAGGGGAGGTACCTGTGCCCAGTAGACAGCGGCAAGAGCCGCCCTCATATCGATACTCGCAGGAGCCCTCCGAGCCACCGCAGCCAACCCTCTCACTCCCTCCTCCTCCTGGCCCAGCTGCTCCCCCTCCCTCCCTCTCCCTCACCCCCATACCACACACTCCAACATTAAGGACCAACTCCATCCTCCTACTGTAGGCGGCCCCCCCTCTCCCCCTCTCTCCCTCTCCCTCTCTCTTCCTCTCTCTCCTCTCCTCTCCACTCACAGCTCCCTCCCTCCTTCCTCCCTCCCTCTTCTCTCTCACTTTTATGATACGCATGGATCTATAACTATTACTGAATGCAAAATTATAATGACCTTAGAGAGACGTGAATTGTAGAGCTTCCTTAATATTAACATTTTATGATTTCGTGCAGAAAAAAGAGAGACCAAATTAGTGTGTATTAACTCTAATAAAAATGGGCGCTGAGAGTCACCCACGATAACGATACCACCGGATGATGTCATCATTCGTCGATTGTATTATAATTTGCAATTTTGGTTTTCGCGCCGTACGAGTAGTATTACTTTCAAGGGTGATTTACTCAGTTTTTTTGTTAGGTTTGGTATTTTTTTTTTTTAAATTGTTATATCTTCTTTTAAATGTTGATTTTTTAGCTGACAGATGCTGTAACATCCCATATTGCCGAAAAAAACAGATCGATCAAAAAATTCAACACTATACTGCCATCGTCATTATTAGAGTTAATAACACTAATTTTGTCGCGACCTTTTCGGTCGAAATCACAAAATAGTGTTAACAACACTGTTTAAGCGAGAGAACTACAATCTGCCACCACGTCTCCTTGCACACTAAATTAATATTATATATTCTTATTTTGCATGAGCACTAAAATAAAAGTAAAAAGTAAATTCTTAAAAAAATAATTCCTTAAAAGTTAAATTCTTAAAGCTAATGACAATGGGCAGTGTAGTTGAGGCGGCCCACACATATTTTTTGCGAGTATTTGTCATTAGTTTTAACACTTGGATTTGTGAAGTTTTTTTCCCAGTCTTGTCTTTGATCTGGCGTGGAAAATCCATATTATATGTGGTTTTGTTTGATTTTTACTCAAAAACAAACAAAATGCATACAATATGCCCAATCGTATGCATAAATTTAAACTATGCTATATAAAACATAAATATATACACAGTGTATGTATATAATGCTTTCTTATATGTATATGCTTCTTTACATATATACAATTTTTATATGTACATAAATTTTGATCAGGAATAAATTAATCCCAGATGATTCAAAATATACATGTTTTTTTATACACATAATACACATAAAACTTCATTCAGAAATAAATTAACCTCAAACGCGTTAAAATAATGATTAAAATATACCTGAATACGAGTTAAAGCCGCATTAGAAGCCGCGTAAATCGCTCCGTCGAGGGCTTTTGCCTTCTGAAATCCCTATATATTTCCCATTTTTCCACCCCAAAACACAAAAAAAAAACGATTTTTTAGTAAACAAGTAACGATATCCTTTCCACTGTTTTTTCCTTTTTTCATTTTCCAATTTTTTTCTCTTCGAACGTATTAAACAAAAAAAAAAAAAACCACCAACCATTCAGAAACAATGGAATGAATTATGAAATAAATCTCAAAAAAATCATCGATATAATGCTCAGGTTTTCCAAATTTAAAACCCAATTTACGTAAGACGTCCAAAAAGAAAAAAAGAAAAGACAAAAAACATAATGAAAAAAAACAGGAGAACTAGCCGAAGTACAAAAACACAGCTACAAAAACGAAGAATGCACAGATTTCGTGCAAATTCCAGCAATTACTATTGTAAAAATTCGTTAACTCCCATAAATAAGACTAAATTCTTTTGCAAAATTTTATATTTCGAAAACTTTCAACAAAAAAAAACTGACCTTTCGACTCTCTTCATAAACTAACGCCAATTCCTAACCCGAAATTCAGAAAGCAGACTAAATTTTTGTAAAAATCGGTACTTCACAATTTCGACAATTCTCAACAAAAAAAAAAAAACAACTGACCTTCAACTCTATATGTAGCATTTCATCCAAAAAAACTAATGAATTTGGTAATTCGTAAACTCTTGGCAAATTTCGACAAAAATAATTCACCATCCGACCAAAAAACTCACCTTTATAACAAAAAAAACCCACCTATCGACTCTCTTCATCCTCTTTTATACCTAATCCACAACCAAAACTTCAAAAAAAAAGTACTAAACCTTCCAAAAACTTTATTTCCCAAAAAAATTTCCACAATTTCTGACTAGAAAATCCTCACCTTTCGACTCTCCTCGTAGTCTTTCAAAGCCAATTCGTATAGACCAATCGAAGCATAAGCATTTCCTCGACTATTCATAACATACGGTTCCGGACCTTGTCCGGTTAACTTTTGTCCTATTATAAGAGCTTTAGTATAATCTTCTATGGCGTTTTCCCACGAAGCCAAACCCTCGAAGGCGAGAGCTCGGCTCGCATAGGCACGGTAGTTTTCTGGGTTCCTGGACAGAGAGGGAGAGGGAGAAGGAGAGGAAGAGTGAGAGGAAGAGGGATTGGGGGAGAGACACTACATCATTGATATCAACTATAAAAGAGAGTAATGGTGTATTGAAAATAATTAGGAGAATGTAGGGAGGATAGAAAACGAGGAAACATGTGAAGGAAGGAGAAAGAGAGAGAAAAAACAAGGTCTTTGACGGAAAAAGGGAGAAAAGGAGGAGGAGGAGAAAAAAATTAAAGACATTGCATGCAAAAGAAAAAGAGAAACTAAAAGAAAAAAAAAAAGACAAAAATAAATACCTGCGAAGAGCCTCCGAGAAATCACTTAAAGCCTCGTTGAATCGTTTAGCGTCTACCTCTACCTGAAAACCCAATTTCGCCTTTATTTCATAAAAAAATCGTAAACAAAAATAGAAATTGAATCCGAAAACTATCCAAAGACATAAAATTAGTGAGAATCCAAAAGTTTGATAGGGAAACATCAAAATTCTTGATTAACTACACCCAAGAAAATAGAAAACATACCCATGTGTTTTTTAAACCACTACTGCCCATTTCTCTCAAACCGTAATCAACCTCACATTAACCACTATCTCCCTCTCCCCCCTTCCCCACTCCCCCCCCCCTCCTCCTCCCCTCTGTCACAATCGTCATGAAACATACGCATTTTCTCCCTAAAAAATCCACTTTCTCTAAGTTTCATTCCCTTGCCACAATTATCGTAAAACCACTCATTATTGTTCACAAAATACAGCCATTTTCCCTCTAAATATTGTCATTTTCTCTGAAAATTGTACTTTACCTGCCCTCGTGCTTCCAACCACTCGGATCTCTCCGGTTCGATTTCAACAATTTTGTCGAAAAAGTCACATGCTTCGTAAAGCGATTTTAAACGGTCCGGATTTGATGGATCTTGACCTTTTTCCCACGCGGATGTTGCTGATTCCACGAGCTCCTCCAACCTGAAATTCGCTGTTTTGTTTTTATTTTTTGAAAACTTTCTTTGATTTCTTTTTGGTTTATTTTTTTGATGGATTTCTTCGGTTTTTCTTGAAGTATTTTCTTGGGTTTTATAGGTTCATTTTTAGTTTTCTTTCATTTTTTGGTTGTTTTAACGGCGGATCTTGATCATTTTCTCACTTGGACATTGGAGATTCCACGAGCTCCTCCAATCCGATTTTTGGTTTCTATTTTTAGAAGGATTTTTAATGTGGTCAAAATTCATTTAATTACTGTGAGAGGTATAATGCTTGATTGATGATGACACACAAGATTATGGAGATCATGACATGGAGAATGTGATACTTCTTCTAAGACAATCACTCCTGAATAAAGTTTAGCAAAAAAAACGTCCAAAGAGGACATCTATTTTTTGAAGAGTAAAACGGAATTAAAAAAAAGAACATTGTGCATCCACATTCATATTCAATTTTTTTGTCGAATGACAGCTGTTCGATTTCATTACACTGCCCATTGCTCTTAGAGTTCATCACTGCAAGTTTTTTTGAGCCGAAATCCTAAATTAGTGTTAACAACACTATTCAAATAAGTGGCCAACAAAAGGCCACGTTACAAAACATAATT
This sequence comes from Zygnema cylindricum, assembly GCA_037447655.1. Classification (NCBI taxonomy): domain Eukaryota; kingdom Viridiplantae; phylum Streptophyta; class Zygnematophyceae; order Zygnematales; family Zygnemataceae; genus Zygnema; species Zygnema cylindricum. The sequence continues at coordinate 431,229 of JBBHKE010000813.1, read as the reverse complement.
TAGTGTCATTAACCTAATATAGTGTTGTCCCTAATAATTCACTATGTCGGAAGTTCAGCTTAAAAGCCACGGAATACGCACTTTTCGTTGCACCGAACGACATTGCCCATAACTTGCGATAAATAAAAATGCACCTGATGTGCAAAATTACACCCTTATTTAGTGTGGATACCACTGGTAACAAAAACGACAACTTTCCTAGTAATTGGCCAATTTGAAGTGGAGAGGAGACGAACGCGTTCAAAATTCTCGTCGTCGTTATAAACCATGAATCACTATTAGAGCTAAGTTTCGTTTTGCCTCTTGAATAGAGTTTTGCTTTGTTTTATTTTTATTATTATTATTTTTTTTTTTTTTGCTTTTTGCTTTTTTTTTGTTTTTTCCTGTCGACCTCTTACAGAAGTAAAACCTCAAAATCGTTCTCCCTGTTTTTTTCTTACGTCACTTTTGCGTACAAATTATCCATTCTTACCTGTCTAAGAGCTCATCTTTTTGGACTGTAGCAGCACCTGCCGTCCAATAATTGGATTCAGATAGGACAAAAGGAGGCAAAGCAATAACTGACAACGCTCCAGCAAACAAAGTACGCCGAGAAAAACGTTCCATGTGCCTTTCTCCGTTTTTAGTTTCCGTCTCAGGCGATTTAGGGTTTTGCGAAAGAAAGGGAAGCTTCTTCGAGACACCAGCTTTTACTAGAGATGGACCTAACGTATCGCTGTACATTCCGTACACTTTAGACACATTGTACGGAATGTACGAATATAGGAGCTTGCGAGAGGAAGATCGCACTTGCCAGTTCGAATTCGAAGAGGAGAAAGGACACGTCAGCAAGGAGCCGCGGCTAGAGGCTAAGTGGAGAGCGTCCATAGAGAAGGGGGAAAGAGAGGCGGGAGGAGAGAGAAGTTCCGGAGGTAAAATACTTCCAAGTGTCCGACAATGGGCGAAAGGGAAAGGTGTGCACCGCATAGAAAAAATTGTAACTCTGATTCGTCGAAAATGGCATCATAAATTCATAATAAGTATAAAACTGGTACTGAATCCTTTAGTACAGAGGTACAGTATGCATGAATGTACTAAATCGTATTAATGTAAGCGAAATAGGAAAAAGTACGGTTCGTAAAGAGTCGAAAAAAAATGCGATAGCTGTCTACGTGGATTCCTATCGTCCACTAAAAGTACATCATGGTAATGTAATAAGGGTGGACTTCCATTAGCGAAAAAGTGGGGATTTTTACTGAAAGCCGTACTGTTTAGTACATGTTCGTACAATTTTTTTTTTTCAACGAAAACAAAATTACAGAAAATTGTCCAAGGTTGTAGGCGTAAATTAGAACCGTCGGATTCAATTACACTTTTTATCCGTGACGCCACGTCACCAGTCCTACAGTTTGTTAAGACCGTACACATTGAGGACAGTTCTCGAATACAGAACGTGTAAAAATTTGCCGCGTGGAAAAGTGAAAAAGAATCGACGATGTGCGCGCGCGTACGTTCGTACACGTCGCAAGGGCCATGTGCCTTTCGCCAAGGTGGCTGCTAATCCGCCGAAATTATCCCGTCACGCTCCCACCATCAAAGTTTGTCGCCGCCTTTTTGTCGTTGCGTTTTGAAATTTTCGGTAGTACATTTAATGCCCTCTGTACGAGTCATTAATTACCTCCGCTGGTACAGATACTATCTCCACTGGTACAGATATTACCTCCGCTCGTACAGATATTGCGTTCTGACATTACGCTCGAAGATTCTTTCAAGATTTTAAGCATCGAATATTAACCTACGTGTTACCAACCATAATGAGCCACGCAAATAAAAAGTGGCTTACAGACGCGACGTAATGGAAGGCACGCCCTTTAGTAAAAAAAATCCGTACAATTACTGAGACGCGTCATGGAAGTCCACCCTAACTGTCTGTAGTTCGCAGTAAAGTGTTGAGCACGAGGCAATAGCCAATGAAATAATAGTCAACGATTTAGAGGACAGAATTAATGTTTGTCTGCTTGTCAAGATTCTACATCATGAACGGTTAATAGTCGCTCACCGTACACAAAATCTGACGCGACATTTTTTGGGCCGCAACAGTCCAGCGAGTTCAGCAGATGAGCATCAGCAGTTTCTGCGGAATGGGCAGGTCCACGTCGGTTTTCACTTTCAGGTACACCCGTACATAAAATCGTAGCCGTACATTACAGTACAGTACTGTACTGTAATGTTCTGTATTGTATTACCATACTGTATGTTTTTATCACTGGAGGCCGGAACAAAGGTAATTGCAGTCCGGTTGCAGACAATGACGTAATTTGTACGTCCAGAATTAGATACCACACTCGCAAGTTTCTATCTTTCCGTACAGTAAATTGTACGAATCTTACACAGTATGGATTCTCTATTATCCACGTAATAACTTTGAGCCATTGACCTTAAAGCTGCCATGTCTTGAACACGTGTCCCCCATTCCTTAATTTTAGCGCACAATGTGCAGACGTGTGTTGGCTTCTGTAATACCCTCTCTGACATTGACTGGAACGAAAGTGAAAAGAGCTTAGGCCGATTTTCGGAATCTTGAAACCGAAGCAAACCCTAACCCTAATCTGAAAAATTAGGGTTCGAGGTTTGGGAGATGAAGGCGAGTTTGTTGAGTTTCAAAGTGGTTCTGCTAGGAGAAGGTGAGAGACGGTTGTACGGAAGGCGGGAAAATTAGGCTTAGGGTGCTTTTGGTGTACGGAACATGTATTGTTTTTGTTCATGATGGCGATCATTACTGTGAGACGAATTAGTGAAACGATTTTCTTTTGTTTTGAAGTAATAATAAGTATTGTCATGCTGTTGCTTGTATTGTGGATGATGGCGCGGTTGTTGTTGTTTTCGTTTTTGCTTTTGTTAAGCAGGATTCCCCTGATTTGTTACAGTATTTCAGTTAGTCTAGGGATGTAGAGAGAGTTCATTTTAAGGGTACATTTTTAAAAGGAGTGTAGGTGGATTAATTCTGCTCACGGGATCTAGTGTGACGCTCATTTTTAGAGTTTTTGTGACGCTGATCTGATGTTATGATGGTATGTTTGTAATGATGATGTAGAGGTCAATTTTGGCGGTCATGATGATGCTGAGAATGGTGCGTGTGTGTGTGTGTGTGTGATTTTTATGGCGATTATTGAATGAGTTTTTTCCATGTTTTGTCGCAACTTGATTCCATTTATGCTTTTCTTTTTGCTGTCTTTAAAAATGCTCCGTCAGTACACATTCAGTCATGTCTTGTCAATCCCACTACTCTTTCTTTGTGCAAGATGTTTCGCATGTAAATAGAGATATGCGGCATACTGAACAAATGCCCATTCTCCTTCATTCATTCCCCTCCTGCCCTCCTCCTTCCTTCATTCCTTCCTTCACTCCCTCCTGCATACCTTCCGTCCTTCCTTCTCCTTCTTCTCCCTCCTCCTTCATTCCTCTAGCACGCGGGTTCAGCAAAACATTTTTTTTATGTAAATAGAGATATGCAGCAAACTGAACAAATACTGATGATTCAAGTCCCATTCTCCTTCATTGCCATCACTTTTGAAACTCGACACTGTGTCAAAATTTTAATATTTTCTGTTGAAATTTGTTTGTATCATTAGAGGGTAACTTATCCATCTCTGGAACCTTCAATTTGAAACTGAAATCCGACTGCAGAAGAACCTAAACCATTGTAAAACTTGTTGGAATATTGTATAAATAAATGTATAGATGTATATATTTTTTGTATCTTTTCGAGGCTGTGCCCACCTTTTGAAATGCGACACTTCCGGTTTGTCGCGATCCAATCATCTAACTGCAGGAAAATGCAGAAAATTTGCTTCCTGACAGAACAAAAAGTCTCACACTCAAGACTTCCTGTGCCATTTATCCTAGATTCAATCGACACAAAAAACGCAAAAGGATAGTTCTCTGATAGAACAATATGGTTTAAACGCAACATTTTCGTTTCATCGTATTTCCGTATCCAATCCACACTAAATAGTACAGAAGGTTCCGTCACGCTTTGTTATCCCGGATCCCATCCACTATCTGCAACAAAAATGCAGAAAAAAGTCTCTTTGATTAGACAAAATGGTACAAACTCAACACTTCTTGGTCGTGCGTTTCATCACGGCTCCAATACACAATCTGCAGTAAAATTGCAAAAAGAAAAGAAAATCTCTCTGACATAACAAATCTTTTAAAACTATCTGTATTAAAAATGCAGAAAAAATTATCTTTGACAGAGCAACAAGTTTTAGGATGTGGTTCATTTTTTTGCTCTTCTGTTGATTTATGAATCGAGACCCTCTTTCTCCAGTCCCCCAATCCAATACACAAAACCCTAAAAACCTATAAAACCTATAAAACCTCAAAAACCTCACAAAGATCTAAAGAAACAGAAATTTCTCTCTCTGACAGAAACAGAAAGTCAACATACCCATCATTCTTGTGTCATTCATCCAAAATTCGTTCAACAGACTGAATTAAAAAACGATGAAAGTTTCCATCTGACAGATCAGAGCATTTCAGGATACGTGTTATTTTTCTGTTATTCTGTATGAAGTGAAGGGAGAGGGAGTAGGAGAGGGGAGAGAGAGAGCGCGAGGGAGAGTGAGCGAGGGAGAGAGAGCGAGGTAGAGAGAGTGAGCGAGGGAGAGAGAGTGAGGGGAGGGAGAGAGGAAAAGAAAAAGAGTAAAGAAAATCTCAGGAAGAGAAAAGGAAGGAAGGAAGAGAAGGATATTTGTTAAAATTAAATGTTAATATAATTTTGTTTATAATTTATTGTCAATGTTTATGTTTCTTATTTTCAATTGTCGAAAATCGGAACCAGACAGATCAACCCCAAACTTCAGAATATGTCGGACATGCAGCTAAATTCTCCTCCATTCTATTCTTCTTGGCCCCCCTCTTTTTTATTTGTACAAATTACTGCTTTTCTTTTCCGTCTTGGATATGTATATTTGTAACAGAGAATTGCAGTGATGTCTTAATTGCATGAATGATAATAGTGAAATAATAACAATATGTAATGTGACATAATGCTATAATATGTCCTCTTTAATTTTGTTTACGATTCCCTTTTTGTGAAATTTTACAAAACAAAATGTGAAAAGAAAAAAAAACGAAAATATGTTTTTTTTTACATTTTCTTTTTATTTGTTTGTACAGGACACAGCCGGTCAGGAGAGGTTTCACGCTTTGGGACCAATCTATTACCGAGACGCAGATGGTAAGTTTTATGGAAAAATTTAAAAAAACAATGTATTTTTTTGAAAACTGTGCATTTACACGCCCGAAAATAGAGATTTTTTATGTATGTATATCACACACACACACACACACACACACACACATAATATATATATATATATATATATATATATATATATATATATATATATATATATATATATATATATATATATATATATATGCCTTTTTATTTTTCCCAAGTCTTAACTTAATCTTTAGAATTGAAAAATGTTCCTAAGGCTCAAACGGGCCAAACCGTGTTTTAAAGTGCGAAAAATGATGCCATATCATACATTCAAATATACAGCCGGTTCGTATATTCAAACGTCACTGACAAAAAAGCCTTACAAAAAGGTTAAGAAAACCAGTATAAATATGCATAGACCATTTATAATATGGACATTTTTTTCTGTGTCTTTGAACTATTTTCTGGACTTGAACTTCGCATTTTATTATCACAGAGCCATTTGACTTGAAGGGAAAAATTCTTTAAATGTGAGAGTCTTGGGATTTCGAAAAAAAAAGTACAGAAGTGAACTGAATATATGGTTTTTCAAATGTGAAAATCCTGGGCCTACCTTCAAATTTCCTGGCAGAAAAATATACGTTTACGTAGATTAAAGCTGTTTTGTTTTGGAAGAAGTTAAGGTACTTATTTGAAACAAATTTGAACCCAAAGCCCTGAGACCTTACATTTATATTTGGGTTGAATTAGTGAGAAGGGATAATGACAGAAGTGAAAAAGACAGAATAGGAAAGCATTAAAGAAAAGAAAATAAAGGAAAAGACAGGAAAAGAAAAGAAAAACAGGATAAGAAAAGAAAAGACAGGAGGGAAAGAGGCAGATTTGAAGGCATTTGGCAACATGTCTAAAAGAACTAACATTTTGGGTTTAAGTTAACATAGTATTTGGTTTCAATTTCTGGTTTCTATTAAAAAAAACATTCATGCTCAATTTTTTTTTTGAAGAACCGGTGTAATTTCTTTCTTTCAATGGTATTTGAATTCCACATTGCAACTGAAAATCGGTCGTAAATTAGTACAAAAAAATGTTTTTTAGGGAAACTTCCTGGTAAAAAATGAAAATTCACCGAGAAGTCGGTTTTCCTGTTTCGCCGTGTTTTTGTTTTTTTTAAACCATTTTTTTCTTAGCCGCTTTTATCCTTGACAATTGAAAGTGAATAAAACTAGTGATTTTGTCCCTCTTGAAAAAGGATATAGATTGTAAAAAAATGGAGAATCAAATATATAGATGATTTATTTGTAAGATTTTCCTAAAATCTTTTGAAAATATGTAGTGTGTATATTAGAGAATTTAATTTTTTTAAAGCCCTAAGCACCAGATCCTACAGCTCTGAAAAAATCTCTGTAGAAAACCTAAAACTTATGAAAACCAATGAATCAGATTTTGAAAAGCAGAAAAACAATTACGAAGTCTTAAAACCCTTAAAATGACCACTAGAAACTTTGAAAAAACTAGAAATACTGTTTGAATTTTAGTTTACGGTCGTCAAATTTGGGCATTTTTTTGAAGAGTAAAGTGAGAGAATTCAGGATCAAATTTTTCCTTTTTTTTTAATTCTTTTCTTTAATTTACTTGGAGGATGAGAGGATTTTTTCCATTCTGTCATATTTATTCTCCAATTTTAACGATTTGGATACATTCTAAATGAGTAACAATGAGAGGTTGTTTAGAATAATTGTAGGATTTTCTTCTTCTAAGAAAAAAGAAAAAAAAAGGAAGACTTGTTTGGGGAAGGTATTTCTCAGTTGTGCTTTTGGTTTTAGTTCAAATATAAATACGTTTCATAAGGTAAAAAATGAGAGAATCTAGAACAAATCTTTCATATTTTCTCGTTTTTTGAGGTCGATTTGTCTTGATTTTTCTGGATTAGCTCGAGTTTGTCGATTGTCCATTTCTTTTCTTAGTTTTCTTTCTTGGGACGGGAGGGAAAAAAAAAAACCAGCTGCCCTTTTAGTTTACGATATTACGGATTCGGACACATTGGATAGGGTAAAAATGTGGGTAAAAGAATTGCGTAAAATGGCGCCAGCTGGCATCGAGTTGGCAATTGCGGCCAATAAAGTGGATTTGGATAAAAACGGACGAATCAGCTTGAAGGAGGCAGAGAGGTAGGGATACTTTCCATTTTTCTGATTCTTATTACTGTTATTGTTATTAGTGTTGTTGTTATTGTTATGGTTATTGTTAGTATTTATTTAAATAGATGATTGCAGCCAGTAAAGTCAATTTGGACTGAAATGGACGAATCAGTTGGAAGGAGGCAGAGAGGTAGGATTTCCTTCTTTCTTTTTCGAATTGGTATTGAATCGTTACTGTCACTGTCACCGTCACAATAACTGTTACGGTTATTATTCTTATCGTTGTTATTATTTTAAGGCAGTTTCACTCTATAGCCTTCTTGCCCTGTTCTGTTAAAAAATTCTGAACTCCAGAAAAACACGCGAGCACTGTTTTCTTATCAACTGAGACAGGAGGCACCGGTTTGTTGGAATTCTTAATACTTACTTATTTTCCTTTGCTCCAAACTTAGTCAATTAGTCTTAGTCTTAGATAACACATGCTAGAAGTCTATTTCTCGATATCTCTCTCTCTGTACCTCAGTTTTAGATTCATTTTTAGATTCTATTTTCAGTTTTATTCTCCCTTTAGATTTGATTCTTTCTCTTCAGACTCCTCCATCCGAAGGAATTCGTGTGTTAGGTTGCCCGCTCGTTTCTGATCTATATATCAAGCAATTTCTTGATTCTGCTCTTCATACAGATTTGTCCCATGTGGATGACGTTCCTCACCTTTCTGATTCCCAAGTGGCTTTTGCACTTTTGACCCGGTGTTTCCCCCATCGCCCCTCCTACCTTACTCGTACTTCCCCTCCCACTCCTATTTTTGTGTCGTCCCTTTGTGCATTTGACGATTGCCTCATGAACGTCCTTCATACTTTATTAGGTCGTGGGGCTTTTAATCGTGAGTCTGGGCCTGCAGCCCGTATCCACGCCTGCAGCCCGTATCCACGCCTCTCCTCCAATCTCTGCAAGGTGGTTTGGGTTTACTGTCGACAGCCCGTGTTGCTCCCGCTGCCTATTTGGGAAGTTGGTGCCGTGTTGCCTCCACTATTGTCTCTCGTTTTTTGGGTGGGGACACACCTATTCTTGATACCGTTGTACCCCGAGTTTCAGACGGTGTGCTCGCCTTCGAGCGGTCCTCTCTCGATGCATCTCGTTCTCTTACTCCTGCTGCTATCGCGGATATGCCAATTCTTTCCACTCGTGTTTCGACATCAGTTGCAAGTGTTCAGGAATCTATTTTTGATAAGGTTGTCACATCTATTAAGTCCGAGCTTCTCGAGGCGCTTCCTTTTTATACTTCGCGTGCACGCTTTCTTTCCTGTGGCGGACTTGGTTTTGGAGCTTAGCTATTGGCTATCCCTATCTTATCTACCCTCCGATTCACCGTGGCTCAAATCACCATGGCCCGTAGGTTTCGGCTTGGCCTCCCTCACCCACCTTTGCTTGGCTCTCTTGTTTGCTCATGTGACCACGTTCTTGAGCCCGGCGGCGTTCATTTGCTTCGTTGCTCCCACGGAGGCGAGTTGATTCAGGCGCACGACACGATTCGAGACACCATTGCTACTATCGCTTCCTAGGGGGGATATTCTGTCCATCGGGAAGTTTCCAACATTAGTTATTCCCGTTGGATTGACATTGTATTACTTGATGGTGCACGTCTTACATTTGGTGACGTTGTTTTGGCGAACCCTACCTCTGATACAGGTGTCAGTCAGGCAGCTCGACATGTGGGTGTGGTCGCACGCGACGCGGCTAAGAGGAAGTAGCGTGATTATGCCCATCGCGATGTTATGGATGGTTTCATTCCAATGGCGATCGAGATATTTGGTTTTTTGGGTGTGGCTTTGGACGAGTTCCTCCGTGCTTGTGCTCGACTTTCGTTCGAGCGGCGAGGATGTGGGAGCCCGTCGGTTTCAATACTTACTTCCTTTTACCGTCAACGTTTATTGGTGGCCCTTCAGGCTTCTATCCTCCTTGGATCGTCTATTGCGACTATGGATCGTCGACATGTCCCAGAACTCCCTCCTCGTGCTCCTCCGGGGTTCGGGGACCTACGTGGTTGCTTTGCGTAGATTTTTAGTTATGTTGGGGATTTGTTGATAGGTGTTAGCTCTTTCCTTTCATGTTTCGTTTGTTGTTTTTTGCTTCTTTGGTTGTTTTCCGTCTACTAGCCATCTTTTAGTGTTTTTCGTTGCTTTTGCCCTGCTTATTGTTTTTGTTTCTTTCCCGACATGTAGTTTTTCAGATTTTGTCATGCCACTTCCTTTCGTTCCCATGGACTCAGATGGTCTACCACCGCGCTTTTTAATAAAGTCAACCATTTTTTTTTATGTATAGAAAAAGTATCACATAAGGCCGTCGACACAGGAAAGTGTGTGGGGTCGACACGTGAAAGCGTTAGATTTGATTGGAAGGCACAGGAACCTGTTTTTACGTGTTCAACGTCGAATATGTGAACACGGGCTATAAGCGGCTACACCATGAGAGTGCGTATCCAAATTAGTGTCGTATGTGAAGCGTTAAAAACCTTATTCCATAGTTCAAAAGTAGGAGTTTTTTTGGTAGGCCTTTGGTCGGCGCCTTTGTCGTAAGTTGTGTTATGGGCTTTTCATGTGATCTTCTTAAATCGCTACTTTGATTAGCAATCGTCCGATCGTCCGAATCTGACGGTGTAAATAAAACTTTTTGGTTCGAATGTTTTAATTTGTCCAATTTTTGGTCCGAATGTTTTAATTGGTCCGAATAGGTCCGAATACAATATGGGTCTTAAGCATAGTTGTTTAAATCGCGCGATTTTTTCCTGTTTTCCGATTGAAACGTATAATTCGTGACTTTTGAAAAAATCGTAAAAAAACGTGTACTGTAAACTGAAACTGGAAATTTACGGAAACCTGTAAACAAATTACTGTAACCGTACATTTTTTTACGGATATGTACGGAACAAAACGGGAAATTTGCGTCGTACTTATTGGTACTTTCTGTTCAGTGAACTGAACAGGAATACCACGGAAGTTGTACGTTACATAATCGAAAGTGTACGGACATTTTCGAAAAGAGACGTTGAACGTCACAATAATTTCGCGCGTTCAGTTTGAAATTTGTACGGGCGTCTTATTCAATTTTTTTTGAAAGAAGACGCTATGGAACATTGAAAACGAAACAGCGAGGAAGCCGCTTCCCCATATCCTACCCTCCTCCCTCCCAAGCTTTTTACTATCTTCGCCATGTCTGTTTGTCAAATAGGCTCGGACAGATGAAATTTCATAAAATTTTACCTTCGTGGCATTCGAACCCAGGTACGTCAAGTGCGTAGCATACCTCAAGGTGAGCAATTGGACTACCAGTTGGCGAAGAAGTTCCGATGCCAACAAATAGTGTGATAAAAATATAAAAAGTTGCTTTACCGCTCATTTAACGGGAAAACTTGCAAACTGCGTTATATGTGATAGTTTTTTGTTTTTTTATGTACGGAATAGTACGGAAGGAAATTCATTAACGATTTTTTGCGATTTGATCAAAAGGTTCAATGCGTTTGTTACGTATAATTCGTCGCGTACGGTACGTTCGCACTAATCGCCGTGAACAACTATGAGTGGAACGTACTTACGAAACCTTCAAATTTTTCGTTTTTTGCTTACCCGGCCTTACCCCAATTTGTTTGTTATTTTTCTGTATCACCCGGCCAAATCCGGCCGGTCCCCAAAATTTTGCACCCGAATCCCTTCCGGATCCGACGCGGCCCCCCGGTTACGGATCGGTTACGGATTCGGTCACCCGATTGCGACCTCTGCCCGTGCTTCTCCACTTAACGACTGTGCGATCTAAATACGGAGGGAATCGAAGTACTGGTGATTATTCAGTATATTATTCAGTATTGGTGATAAAGATATCGGCTGGTAATCGGACAACGCAACATTTCATTACCAAACAGTTGAGAATATCGATTCTGGTAATAACTGACGTAACAGCGGTTAGAAATTTTGAATCAAAATTCGGAACTATGATCCACAGCCAACCATGATTCCAGATAAGGCTAAACGTGGACTCTCCTTGACCATCCCCACTTGCAATAAAAAGTCTGAATCATGCTACAGTATATCCTGTCAAGGCGACCAGAAATTTATGTAGAAAATGGACAAAAAGCCCTGACGTCAAGGCTTTTTTCTGTTTCAAAATATCGTCAAATGATTGGGTCCGCAGTGTAAGGAAAAGGATCCCATCTTTTGAACATAGAATCTACGTGTCATACTATCAACGGCTGATTGGTAACCGACTCCAAAATATCTTTTCTTCCCGTACTTTTCCAGCGCTTTTCCAAGCTGCGGTTCTTTGCAATCTCCATACTTTTTTGCACACCAGCACTTTTCTCAGTTTTCTGACCGTCTTGAAAATATCCAATTTTGACTTTTCAAATCCTTTTGCATGGTCCACAGCCAAAAATGTCGGTGCGTTTGTCCGTGTCTGAATACGATTTTCTGTAAACCGTACAAAATGGTCTGCAAAAAAGAAGTACTTTTACGTACGATAGAGTAAATTTTTAGCTTAAGGGCTCTCTCATTGGCTAAAACCCAAGAAGCTGGTACAATTTCATTGTTTGAAATTTGTATGCTGACCTTTGACTTCCACCAAACCATTGTTCTCTACTTCCACGTGGCAAACTGTAGAGCTTTGCTGTTTTGTTTCTCCTGCCCGTAGTGTCACGTCCATTGGTCCCTAAGGGAAAAAACTTTTACCCTAATTTTCGCCGCCCATGCAAAGTTTGCAGCTACAGTACTGTACTGTACTGTAGTTCATTCAGACGTGCCAGAGACGTGGCTTCACCCGGTACCACCTGGACACGTGTGATGTGACGTGGTTTTCATCCGAACCTTCCATCTTTCATATGGAGAGAGTTTCAGCAAGCAGGCGCCTTCTCCAAGAATTCTTACAACTTATGGCTGCTGGAAAAATTATGGCGTGGATTTTGACTTTGTAACTTTGTCTCGTTTATTGACACGTGGTAATGTCATCCGTGGACACGTGATAAGTTTCGAGAAAGACGAGGATGAGGTGATTCTTTTCTTTGTAGAGAAGACAAAGTTTTATTCCAGGTAAGACAAATACTTGTCGCTTAAATTGCCAAAGTCAATCTTTTGTTGAATTAGGGCTAAGTTCTTTGAGTTTGTTTTGCTGCATAGAACGTATTTCTTTTTTTTTTCATCAATTGAGAGAGCTCTTGAAATCACTAATTGACTTTCTTTACAAAAATAGTTCACTTGCCTGGAGCAAGATTTTTGTCGCCTCACATTCTTCTGTTGGTTTTGCAGAAATAAACTTATACCGGTTTTTCAGCGACAATCTCTATCTATGGCGTCTGCCTTGCGCTTACAGATATACTACGTTCAAGGGAAACCGCTAAACTCAGAAATGAAGACAAATTCTTTTCAAATTGGTCCGAATTCTTGCGAAGTCAATTTTATTCCTGTATCTTCTAACAACGAGATACTCGCAATAAGCAACAGTACATCGTCAATTTGTTGCAAGTTTTCAAATCATAATAACTTCATTCGTCACACCGTCGTTGTCGCCGAATCTTGTCGCACACTTACTACTGTCAAGTACAACTGTTTTCAAAATGTGGCAAAAATTGGACACTCGAGTAAATTTCGCACTGGACTTTTTCAAAACGCACTGTTGAAAGTGCGAAAAAAAAGAGAATTGTCAAACAATTTTAGTCGTAACAATATTAGTGGGGATATTTTGTCGAATGAAAGGGAAGAAGATTCTGATTTGTTGCATCTCAAAGAGCTTTCGGAATCTGATAAGTGTATGGAGGAAGAGGTAAAGATGGAAGAAGGGGATCGATGTGGAGGTAGGAAATTATCTTTCCAAGATGATAGCTTTTTTGGAAAAGATTTTTCATTGAATCCTAAACCAAATACAAAACAGTTGGTTGAAAATGTGGAAATGACATCGTACCTTCTGTGTCATTTGGATCCGAATGACAAAGTGGACACTGGATCTTATTCTAAGGAAGGGGATTCAGATCTTGTTTTAGCTGATTATAAAGAAGAGGAGACAGAGGAGACAAAAGCTTTTCTACAAACTGGAAAGCTCAGAAATGCGGCTGTAAAAATTGTTCGCGTTTTGAATGGAAGTGATCTTCGTAATTGGGCAGAAAGGGAGAGCAAGCATCATGTGTTGGATCATACGTCCATCCAGGGAAAAAAAGGATTGAAAGAAAAAGTAATACAGTGGTTAAGAGCCGATGAAGAGGAGAACGATGTTGCCAGAGATGCCTCTTGGGCAACCAAAATGGAATCTAAATTCTTTAAGGTAAGAGTGATATCAAGTGTTTAAGATTTTCTGAATGTGTTGGTTACGCAAATCCAGAATGGTATATAGTCACATTTGCTTTTACTGCCATGATAATCTGTGAGGTTTTAACTAAACCCATTTATTTTCTTCATTTGAAGCCCGTTGTTGACTTCTCTGTGGCTTGAAAATTCCAAGCAGTAAATGTAGAATGTAATTACGCCTAGTTGTTTCTGCTGTCGATGCGATTTTCTCATGAATTTTAACTAGTAAAGAATGTTGAGATGCCTTCTCTTTTTCAGTGATTAAAGTAGTGATATTAATTCGGGGTCAATTATTTTATTCAGGTTTCAGGAAAACTTGCCAGATATGTCTTTGCCTTAACGGGAACCGGTGTTATTTTGGCAGCCGGTTTTCAACTTGCAGGTAGCCTTTTTTAACACACGAATGTTTTTTTTTTCTTATCGTGAAATGGTTTTGTCTCATATACGTTCTCTTCTTGTTTTTGACTTTTGTTTGTCAAAGCTGCAAACATTCGATGGCAATATATTTGACTTATGATCTTGTCCTTATTGGCTTTTGCGATAAAAAGAGGATGATATCCTAAATTGATGAATGTCTTGTTTTCACTAAGACGTCTCTACTTACTGAATCAGGCTTATTTGGAAAGGTTGATATTACTCTACTTTGAAAAAACTAGTAATGGATGTTTTTAAAGACTTGCTATGCAACTGTCTGTCCACCATTATTCCTGTCATTCATCCAATTTAGTTTTAATTGACATTTTACCGTTTTGAGGAATTGGGAACTGTGGTTTTAACAGTGAATTTATAACGATAACAAGCTATTCAAAATTAAGTTTCTGTTTTCGTCGATTGCCAGGATCTGATGGTGAAGAAAACTTTACCATGTTTTTGGTCAATTGAAATAAAAAATTGTGTTGATCCATTGTAATTTTAATTTTTGACAGATGGGAGCCCAAAACAACAAGCGGTAATGTGGTTTAGTTGGATGGCCGGAATAGTAATTGGCTCCATGATAGGTGCTGGTCAAGTTCTTGAAAGTTGTTCAAAAAAAGGACCTCGAAATGTTGTCATAACGGGAAGTACTCGAGGATTGGGAAAAGCATTAGCTCGGGAGTTTCTTCTCGCAGGCGATAACGTAGTCGTGACTTCGAGAAGGTGTGAAATTCATGATTTATTCTATGTCATATGTTTTTTCTATGTCATAGGTTTTTCTATGTCAGAATATGGGAATGTTTTTGTTTAGAGATTGTCTTTGGTTCTGATTTTCATGGCTTTTTCTTTGGTATAGGTATTGTTTGGTTACCGGCTATGTTAATTTTGATAAGGGAATCCCTTTAATATTCATGAGGTTCCTTTTTTGAACAGAAATCGTGTTAACCAAAAGAGAATAATATGTCCAAATATGTCCAAATAAGCTTTATTATATTCTGATTGGACTAGCACTTTTCTAAGTTGCATGTGGCTTTTTTCCATTTTTACTTCTTTTTATCTTTCCGTCAATTAGCGTTGAAGTGGAAATGGGCTTAAAAAAGAGAGGAAAGAAAATGAAGAAAGGCTTGAAAATTGAAATATTTAATTGTAACATCAAATGTTCATGAAAAAGATTTGTGAGAAATTTTCATAAAGAAAGGTTGTGGAGATTGTTGCGTGAAATGAACGAGTGAAGAGGGTGGAGAAAAATTTAGAAAGAAGATGAAAGGAACCCGGTTATTTTTCGGTGCTCGCCACCGGTGAGTTGAGGGATTTAATATTTCGTCACAGTTAAGGTAAAAAAGTTCTTTAAATATGGAATATCAGAAAAATGGGAGATCGTATCAAATCATGTCATGTTTGATGGTATGGGATTTTTAAGACTGCAGTATACAATTTAGGGCTTTTTTAAGTTTGTCAATTTGTTTTGTAGATTGACTGTGTTTCATATACCTTTTTTTTAGTAGTTTGGGTGTATATAGACAGAATGCCGCAATTCAGGATTTTTTTGTTAATTTTGGTTAAGTTGTGGTAGATTTTTGGTGAAGTTGGGGTAAATTTTTGGTTAACTCTCCGTTATGTATTTTAATTTTTGTTCTTTTTTGGGTTTTGTCTTACCACTGGAGCTGGTGATTAGCACTGGGCTGCATTTTCTTTAATTTTCTTCTTTATTTGTTTTCGAAATTTCTTGTTTTCCTGGCCCAATTTGATTAAAACGCCCAAAAACACCTTGAATGACCCTACAAAACCCTAATCCTAGCATTCAAACAAATGCAAGTTCCTACGTCTATATAGGATTGTTTTTTCTGTTCGGAACTTCTGTGAAAACTGTTGTTTACATGTGTTTTTTTCCAACCGATTTCTGGGAATCAGTTTTTTTTAGGATTTCTTTGAAAAAAAACACTTTTATATAATTATTTTTTTTCTCAGTCTATTTGGGAAGTTGTTGTATGCATGTTTTTCATGTGACTGATTTGACAGGTTATTGGAAACGTTTATTTTTCCAGTTTTCTTTTTCCAGTTCTCTTTTTGCCTGAATGATGTTTTTGCCGGAACGTGAAAATCTTCGGAAATCTTTGCAGGATTTTGAAAATGGTACCTGGAGATACTGCGATACATAATTCTAAAAGTCAAAATTTTAAACATCAAAAAGGTCGAAAACTTCAAAAAGTGATTGGAATTGCTTGTAATGTTTGTTCGAGTGAAGATGTGAAATCTTTAACGAATGCGGCTGTCGCCGAGCTCGGAACTGTCGATATTTGGGTATGAATTTTCCTTCCTACTCTGAAAATATCCCTTATAATTACTGAAATTACCCCTTTTAATTACTCTTTTTTTTCCTGCATGTATTTGTTTGAATTTTTAAGGCGTTAAAAAAAATTTGCATGTGTTCAGCAGATATTTGTTTCTAGTTTTGACTGAATCGGCAACTTTTTTTACCATGTACTTGTCTGTTTTGTTGATTTTAAAAAGCCTTTTTTTTTTCTCCTTAAAAAAGGAAATTAGTGTGTAGTATCGTTCAAAAGTCGAATATCTTTGTTGGAAAAGCTTCATTAAATCTTATTGAATCTTTTTTAAGTATGAAAATTCTTCTTTGTTGGATCCAGATCTCAAAGAAAAAGGAAAAACAAAAGCGTTCTTTCTATCAATTTTATTTCTTATTTTATCACGCAATTCACCTGAATAAATCAGTATTAAAGTTTCGGTATTAGATTAGAAATGGAATATTGCGGAGAGATTGTCAAGAGCAATTAACTTTGGTGCCTATCATTAATTTATTTTTTACCACAAGAGGATGCGATTTTCTTTTGCGAGAATCTTATATCTTTCTCGGTTGTTTTATTGTAGGTCGTGTTTCACCCTGTATTTTTTCAAAATATCACCCTTTTTTAAGGGAGAAACATGATTCTGTCTCAATTGCTGTTGGTTTTATGACTGATTTGAACAGAAAACGGTTTATAAAAATGTTTTTGCGACTGATGTGAAACGAAAAAACGGTTTTAAGAAACAGAAATGTGTGTTTTTTTGTTCAGATCAACAATGCAGGATCCAATGCAGGAGCAAAACCTTTTGTGGACTGTACTACGGAAGAAATTGAGAGGGTAGGAAACAATCTCACTTTAAAACTTTTTGATACTTTCCACAAAAAACCAGCTGTTTGTTTTATTTTTATCCGTTTTCCTTTCGAGTTTTCATTTCTGAGCTCTCAATTTTGAACTTTTTAAATGGTGAATTTTGATTTAACAGAATGGAACAAGTCGCATACTGTCTTTTTGTTACAAAATTTGCAAATGGATAACTTTTTTTTTTGACATGATCCACATTTCTATTTCTAAACCATTTCCTTGCAGTAACATAACTGCAGGGACTTAAACTGATGTTATTGCCATTAAAAAGGAGAGGGAGGAGGAGAGCGAGAGGGAGGGAGAGAGGGGGGGGGGGGAGAGGGGGAGAGAGAGAAAGAGAGAAATATGGTTTTTGCTGGTGTCCCTAAAAGTAAATATATTGACCCACTTTGTCAGATCTTCTGCAAAACCGTAACATTTTGAATTATTTTGAGCCATTAAACCCTTACCTGTAATCATCTTAAATTTTTAAACTTGTCTTTTATTATTTTACCGAAAATGGGACAAAATATAAGTTTATATCCAGTTTTAGTTTTTCTTTGATCAACACTAGAAAAAGGAGAGAGTTTGTAGTCTGGTCTCTAAACCAATTTTGCATCATCAATACTAAAAATGAGTATTTCTGAATGTCTTCATCTTTCTTTCCTTTCCTGATTATAAATTGGTGTTGAAAATTGGTGTTGAAAAATGGAAAGCAGGTTGTATCAACAAATTTGATGGGTTCTCTCATATGTACCCGAGAGGCCATTCTTTTGATGAAAAAACAAGAGAGAGGAGGACATGTTTTTAATATGGACGGTGCCGGTTCGGGAGGAAGTGCGACTCCAAAATATGCTGCGTACGTTTTTCCTTTTTTTCATTTTTTCTTTTTTTGTTTTTCTTTTCGTTGTATGTTGTTGTTGTTTTTTTTTTTTGTTTTTTCCCCTTCTTTTTCCGGTTTAACCTTTCATTTTTGGTGTCTGCTTTGTCTCGTTTGTGGAACGTTTTTGCGAATTGGTGCAAAAATGGAAAGGAAAAATGTAAAGAAATGTTTGAAGTGAAAATATCAACATAAGAAACTAGGATATAAATGAAAGACAAAACATGCTCTATAAAAATGTCAGTGAAAATTAAAGGAACATGTAAGCTAAAAACGTCTGTCATTGATGTTAGATAAAACTGTAAGACAAATTGGAAACTGAAAATTGTAGGATAAAACTGTAAAACTTTAATGTAAGACAAAAATGTACGACATCTTAGATTTATGGTTGTGTTTTTAATTAAAAACTAAGTGAGAGTAAAGAGAGGGAGACGGCAAGGGAATCTGTGCATGTCAGTTTTCAAGCACACTGTCATTTTTTAAGAGTGTGGTATGCATTTTCTCTCTCTCTCCCCCCTTCTCTCTCTCCGCCTCTCTCCCTCTCCCACTCCCTCTCCCTCCCCCTGTCGGATATTGAAACAGCCCTTGTTTTTTTCATTGGATCATTTGCAGATATGGCGCCACAAAATGTGCGTTAAGACAATTTCATGCCTCTCTATTGGAGGAGGGAAGGAAAGGGAGAGTCGGGATTCACACGGCATCTCCAGGAATGGTTCTCACAGATCTTCTCCTTAGGTCAGTTTTCTTCGTTTTTCTTTTCTCTCCCATTTTTGTTTTTTCCCACTTTTCTTTTTGTTTTCCAGAGGGTTTTTTGGAGAGTTTTTTTTTTGTTCTTTTTCCTAGTTAGAGAGTTTATTTTCCCGAAACAGTTGCGGTGAACGACGTGTTAATCTCTGTATTAAGTCTTTAACTTTATTCCACGACTAACAAAATTCACATTTAATGTTTTTATAGGAATTGATGAGAATTAATGAGAATATTCTGGATGTAGTCTTGCATATTTTCGGAGGGAAGTTTCTGAGAAGAAATTAGTTGTCGGCGAAGGAGAAGTTTGTTTGACCAAGATCGGATTTCGTAGGCATTTGTCAGAAGTTTCCAGGCGTCATGAGCAGAGCTAGCGTCACGGATGAGACCAAGTTGGGAAGGTTCAAGAGCGAGAACCAATCGCGAAAGCGCCTCTTCATTACGAAGGAGCCAAGCAGGTTTGGCGGTAGCGTCGGAAGGTTTTGCCTCACTTCCACTGATGATAATCCAAAGTTTCTCCCGCCGCAAAAGGTGCTCAATTTTAAACTTCCATCCGTAAAAGTTCGTGCCGTTGAATTTTGCAACGGTGTTGGATTGAGCATTGAAAGGCCCATAACCTATAGCGTTTGATGACATGGCAGGAGACAAAGTAGGATGAAAGTAATGAAAAGGACAAAAGGTAAAAGGAGACAAATTGTATTTCTTGATAGATTGAAGGAATACAAGGCAGTCATTTAAGTAGAATAGGATATAAATGAAAGACAAAACATGCTCTATAAAAATGTCAGTGAAAATTAAAGGAACATGTAAGCTAAAAACGTCTGTCATTGATGTTAGATAAAACTGTAAGACAAATTGGAAACTGAAAATTGTAGGATAAAACTGTAAAACTTTAATGTAAGACAAAAATGTACGACATCTTAGATTTATGGTTGTGTTTTTAATTAAAAACTAAGTGAGAGTAAAGAGAGGGAGACGGCAAGGGAATCTGTGCATGTCAGTTTTCAAGCACACTGTCATTTTTTAAGAGTGTGGTATGCATTTTCTCTCTCTCTCCCCCCTTCTCTCTCTCCGCCTCTCTCCCTCTCCCACTCCCTCTCCCTCCCCCTGTCGGATATTGAAACAGCCCTTGTTTTTTTCATTGGATCATTTGCAGATATGGCGCCACAAAATGTGCGTTAAGACAATTTCATGCCTCTCTATTGGAGGAGGGAAGGAAAGGGAGAGTCGGGATTCACACGGCATCTCCAGGAATGGTTCTCACAGATCTTCTCCTTAGGTCAGTTTTCTTCGTTTTTCTTTTCTCTCCCATTTTTGTTTTTTCCCACTTTTCTTTTTGTTTTCCAGAGGGTTTTTTGGAGAGTTTTTTTTTTGTTCTTTTTCCTAGTTAGAGAGTTTATTTTCCCGAAACAGTTGCGGTGAACGACGTGTTAATCTCTGTATTAAGTCTTTAACTTTATTCCACGACTAACAAAATTCACATTTAATGTTTTAACATTTTTGTGAGAGGGAAAGTATTTCACCATGTTCACTCCCCCCCCTTTCTCTCTCCCTCTCTCTCTCCCTCTCTCTCCCTCTCTCTCTCCCTCCCTCTCTCCCTCCCTCTCGCCCTACCTCTCTCCCTCCCTCCCTCCCTCCCTCCCTCACCCTCTCTCTCTCTCTCCCCATCTCTCTCTTGCTCTTTCTCCCACTTTCTCCCGCTCTCCTCCCTCTTTCTCCCTCTTCCTCCCTCTCACTCTCTCACCCTCTCTCTCTCCCTCCCTCCCTCCCTCCCTCCCTCTCTCCCTCTCCCTCTTGTCCCTCATTTTTATTTTTCTTTTCCTTATTTTCGGGTGCGGCAGTGGAGCGACTTTACAAAATAAACAAGTGTTTAATATTGTTTGTGAGCAACCGGAAACTGTCGCGAGAGCGTTAGTTCCCAAACTGAGAGCTGTGAGAGGGACGGCAAAAGCGGTCAATTATTTAACTCCTCCTCGAATCATTCTCGCACTCGTCACGGCGTGGCTTCGAAGGGGGCGATGGTTCGATGAGGAGGTTAGTGGTTTTTGATTTTTTTTTTTAAATTTTGAACTTTCTTTTGGAATTTTGGGTTTCTTTTAGATTTATTCTTGGTTTTACTTAAGGTTTTTATGGTATCTTCCCTCTCCCTCACTGTCTTTCTGCCCTCCTCTCTCTCTCCCTCTCCCTCTCCCTCTCCCTCCCCCTCTCCCTCTCCCTGTCTCTTTATCTCTCGGTCTCCATTTCCTTCGCCTCTCACTCTCCCTCTCCTTCCGCTCTCCCTTGTTTATTTCTTCTTCTTTTTCTTTTTTTTTGTTGGTTTTCTTCTTCCCTTGTCTTTCTTCTTTCGGTATTTCCAGGGTCAAGCAGTATATCCTCTCCCTCGCCCTCTTCCTCTCCCTCTCCCTCTCCCTCGCCCTCTAACTCTCCCTCTGCCTCATTTATTTATTTCTCCCTTTTTTGTTCTCTATTCACTCTTTCTTGGTATTTCCGGGGTGAAGCAGTAGATCCCTCTCCCTCTCCCTGTGCCTCTCCCTCTCCCTCTTCCTTTGCCTATCCCTCTGCCCCATTTATTTACTCCTTTTTTTTGTCTTCTCTTCTCTCTCTCTCTCTCGGTATTTCTAGGATCAAGCTGTAAACCCCCCTCCCTCTCTCCCTCTCCCTCTCCATCTCCTTCCTCTTGCCTCTGCATCATCCATCTATTTCTTCCTCTTCATCTGCCTCTGCCTGTGCCTCTCCCTCTCTCTCTGCCTCATGTGTTTATTTATCCCTTATATATGTCTTCTCTTCTCTCTCTCCCTCCCTTTCTCTCTCTGTATTTCCAGGGTCAAGCAGTATATGCCGCGGAGGCAGATCGTCTTCGCATGTGGGCGGAAGGGAGAGAGAGGTCTCCCTTAACTTCCGCCATGGAGCTTGTACCGAGTGGGACATGGCTCTCTCTCTTCTCCTCCTCGGCTATTTGCGCCTACATCATCATCTGTAACGGTATCGGGAACGGGTCTCCGGGAACTTAAAAAGGAGAAGGAAAAAAAGGTTCTAGAACGAATCGTGTGACTTACCAGTCTTGAAAAGTAAGAGATTGGGAATTAATAGTGTAATTTGAAACATAGAAGGGAAAGGGAAAGAGGGAAAGGGCAAGGGATGGAAAGCTTATTGATGGAGGGTTCATTGACAACGGATTGGGTAGTTTTTTTTTAGTTTTTTTTTGTTTGGAGGAGGAGAGGGAAAGGGGTTGTGGTCAATAAAAGTGTAAATAGTGTATTTTGTGGTCTCTCTGGCGGTTATAAATCATTAGAGGTTATGGAGACATTATGGGTGGAATTTGTCGAAGTTAGTTTCTTTTTCCATTTTTTTTCTTTTTCTTTTTTGTATATACTGTTAGAACTTATATAGGTAACGGGAAATTGCATTTATATACCTAGAAACATAATCACTAAAAGAAGAAGATGAACAAAATCCCGGTTTAAATAGTGGTCATAGTTAGCAGTAAAGCTTATTAATAGTTACCAAAAGACCAATTGAGTATGTTGCCCAATAGATAGTGTGTTTTTTTTCTTTAACAAATATACAATATAGTGTGTACTGTTTTGCCGCCTCTAAATTTGAAAGTGGAATGGAGTAATGAGCTTTTTTGCCTTTTTGGCCCCTTTCATCTCCTGTTCTTTCTCTTTTTTTTTCTCGCTTTTATTTCTCTTTTTTATTTCTCTCTTTTATTTCTCTCTTTTATTTGAAGTTGTGTGGATACTTCGTTTCGGAATTGACACAACAATGGAGATTATTTGTGGTGGAAACTGTTTCTACTATATTTCTTGTCCTTCACATTGAACAGATGCAAAGTGGTACAGGACGTTACACCGTGTATCGCTATTAGTGTTAATTAATTTTTCGCCACTTACGACATCATTACTCAGTACACACTTGTCTGATTTTCAAATGGAGGCCTCCAATAGGAAGGTGAGAATCTTGCCTTTCAATCGCAACCATCAGATCCATAACCCGAGAAGTGTGTGTGGAGAATAGATATTTTAAGTGGAATAAAAAATGTTAACTCTAAAAACGATACACGTTGTAGTTTTTGATCTACAGTCACATGTTACACTTCAGAAGACATCAAAGCACAATTTTTTCTGACTTTTGTACAAATCTCATATTTTGCAGTGTGAGAAACTCGGTTGAAATGAATGTAAAATTTACAACAGCAAGATTTGTTACTTGAGCTAAAGATTTCTGGAGTAGAAGTTTGAATATGAGTTTAGAATTGGTGTAATTTATATTGTTTTTCTTTTAGATTGTTGACTGATTTTTTGTACTTCTCATATCAATTTTGAATGTAGGAGTTACTGAAATAACAGTAACATTTGATACTCGAGTTCATGGTTTTGCTGTCTGCCTAAAAAATACGATAAAAAAGCATCAACATTTTACAAACCATGAGATATTTAAACACTTTTTAATTGTTTAAATTATTTTATGATGTATTGGTTCCAGCTTTTTTTAAGAACATGGGTGTTTGCAATTCACATTCGTGTAAAAATATTATTTCCATTCATTCCATTGCCACAAAAAAAAAATGATTAAGTTTTTCAAACAAATGCATTGCATGGGAAAAAAAAAAAAACAAAAAAAAAAACACTTGATTGAAAAACATTTCACATCCTAGTTACCATATCACACATAATAATCATGTTTACAGCTGTAATTGAAAGAAGAAAAATGAAAATTAAAAAAATGTACAAAAGCCCTCCGAAAAATGCTACTCCTAAGAGAGCCCTATCGCTCCTACCAAAATCCCATTAAATTTAATAATTCTCCACACAAATATTCACACCACATTTTTTCCATCTCTATCTGCTCTCATTTCCCCAAAAATTCTCCGTTGAACAAGACATTCCACTTTCCTCCTGCTCACTTTTCTACCAAAAATTAACCTTAAAGCATTGAAGTTTTTTTGCTTTTGTTTTTTGTAATATTTTTTTTGCTTCTCTTTTTGTAATATTCTTTCTCTTTCCTAGATAAACCTACTCTCACTCGGCTAATTTCAAACTTTCTTCCTGTCCCAACAATTTCATTTTTAGTCGGTATAACTCATCTGATTGTTCAAAAGAAACAAACGGAGATATAAATGAATCCTTTTGTTCCCCATTAGGAACATTTTTAGATTCCTCCAACTTCTTTTCCAAAACATTAACTCTCTCTTTCGATTCGTTCGCTTCAGTGGCCGTCTGTTCCAAAACCTCCTTCAATTCTCTCACTCCTTCCACCATCTCTTGTATCTTCTCAAGTTTTTCTTCTTCTAACTCCAAAATCTCTTCAATTTCTTCCTTTGCCACTCTCTCTCTCTCCTGCTTTCTCTCCCTCTCTGTCTTCTCCTTCATAGACGCTACAATCGCTTGCAGTCTCTCTTTCTCCAACCTCTCCCTCTCCTCCACAGGAATAACATTCTTTCTCTGAGAATGTGCCTTTCCTTTCACTCCATCCACCTCCTCCTCCTTCCTCTCCCCCCCTAACCCTAACTTTCCAACAGCATTCTTCAAAGCCTCCTCCAAATCCCTAATCCTCTCCTCTCCAGCCCTCACTTCCCTCCCCCTTTCTTCCATCACCTCCTTCAATTTCTTTACCTCCTCTACCAAAATCTTCACTTTTGTCGCTCGCTCCTTTTGACTCTCTCCCTCTCCAACTCCTTCTCCCTCTCCCTCTCCCTCTCCCTCTCCCTCTCCCTCTCCCTCTGCCCCTGAACACTGGCTCATATTGCGCTTCAGTTCCCGTGCCGCCAAAACCCTAAAACGGAGTCCATAGAGCTCCTGAGAGGACGCTGCCAATTTGTTTTCTAAATCCAACGTCCTATCCTCTGCCGCCTCCGCACGTGCGAGTGCATCTGCCAGTTGGTCAGAGAGGGAAATGGAAGAGGGAGGGGAAGGGGACATGGTTTTGGATGGGAGAGAGAGTCTCAAAAATAAAGAGGGGCGAACCAGAGAGGAGACAAGAGAGGAAGAAGGGGAAAATGTGGAAAACTATCGAAATAAAAAAAAGGAAGAAGGGAAGAAAAGACAGAAAAGAGGCACGGAAAAAAGGGAGAGAGAGAGAGAGAGAGAGAGGAAGAGAGAAAAATTGCAAGGTTCAGACAGGAATCTGATTCGAGAATGGGAGAGGAGGAAAGGTGCAGGGTGACAAAGGAAGAAGTTAGGGTGTTGGAATAGTAAATAGTTGAAAAGAAATGCGATATTTAAGGAATAAGATTTGTTCGGCGCCGATTCCCGTGTTGACACTTGTCACCAGACGCGGATTGAGGGGTACGCGGGAACTACACCGCCAATCGTTATTAGCGTGTAAGTTTTTTTAGCGTATACGGATAATTAGCGTGGTTTACGCTAATTGGGAATTTGAAAATTTTCGAATAAATCGTCTATTCTAATTAGGAATTAGGGTTTTTTAAAAATAGTGTGGATAATTCTATTTGAGAATAAAAAAAAAAATCGGGACGGAATTAGCGTACACAACGCTAATAACGATTGGCGGTGTACCGTCCAGAAACGATCGGACGGCCGAAAACTTTCGATTGCTGACTTTCGTGACCAATTTTGTATTTTCTAGGTTAACCACCAACACCTAAAAAACTGGTGTTTTTACTTGGATCTCGTACTTTTTCGTACCATTCCTTATGTTTTTTCAAAACAATAAAACATGTTTGCTATATTTATATTATTTTTCTCCAAGCTTCTAGGTTTAAACATCCACCGTTCGATGTTTTTATTTTCGCATCCGCGACGCAATCGCTCTATCTAGCGGTCCAGCCACTTTGTGACTACAGTAGCGTCCTGTAAAAAATGTTAGCTACAAGCTGCCCGTGTACGAAATAGTACATTTATAAAATTTGCAATGGTTCCACGGTCGACGAGCTATAAAAAGTTTACACGTGGGAATAGGCAAGTGGCTTCGGCCAAAGTGGAAACCAATACTCCGAATGCCACAATAAAATCTTGCCGTTGGATATCTTCTCGCGCTCCCATCGCCATCCGTTGACCTTCGTGGAACGTGTTTTGGGTTATAAAATATTACACCACAGTGATATCGTGCGCTCGTACAAATCTCACATTATTGTACTGTAGTCTCGAACAAATCTTAAATTCCTTCTGCTACACCGCGAATCGTAATTAGAGTAATAAAAAAATTAGAGTACAAAAACTAAAAAATAAAATAGAGTAATGAACGCTAATTTGTGTGATAGAGCTGTTTCAACTATGAAGTTTACTCTAATATATTTAAGTACTCTAATTTGGCACGCTAATATCCTCTACTGTAAATAAGGTATTCGTACAGAATTTGGCAAAACGTACAGTTTATCGTCACTATGACGTTTGCACTACGCGGTTTGTTAAAACGCAGTTACATGATAGCGGCCTGTATTAAGTCATTATTTGTACTTTTTTACTTAATAAAGTAAATTTTTGCACGGTCGGAGGTCGTCCGTACTCCACACTATTTAAAACGAACTTATATTATAATTAAAAACCCTAATTAAACTTTACCTTAAATAGAATAATGAAAAAATTAGAATCATTTACTCTATTTCATGTGATAGAGTCGAAATTTCAAGCGACCGAATTAGAGTAATTTACTCTTATTACGATTCGCGGTGTAGTACAAATTTCACATTCATATTAAACGTTTGAAGAATATTTTACAATTTTAAACACTTGAACACAAGCCTGCGTGGTGCACCGTGAATCGCTATTAACGTTTATAAATAGATAGCATTATGAAACAAATAATGTTGTTAACGCTATTTGGGAATTTGGAGGTTTTGAAGGAAATAATTTAGCATTTTTGTTTTTTAAAGGGTTTTTATTGATTAAATTTGAGAATTTGGGTCAAAAAAAGGGGAACCTCAATTAGAGTCATGACGCTAATAGCGATTCATGGTGTAAGTACCAACCAAAACAACGAAAGTAAGTGAAAAGTACACCGCGAATCGTTATTAGACTATAGAAATTATTAGAGTAAAGAAAAATTAGCGTCATTCATTCTAATTTAGTGTCAAGAGATGTGGCAGATTATGGTCCACGTCCTTAAATAATGTAATTTGTTCTATTTAAAGTATCAATGTCAAAATTTTGGGGTGCCGATATAGAGTACATAAGGCTAATAACGATTCACGGTGTACAATACACCGCGAATCGTAATTAGCGTTATGTACGCTGATTCCGTCGCCCCAAATTTTGACTCTATCACCCTAAATAGAGTACTTAATTATAAATTATTCATTACATTTTTAAGGTACTTTTTGAATCAGCGTTAACAACTTAAATATAGTGTCGTTTTAGACAGTGTGGCGTACGGTCGGTGTATGACCGTGCAAGATTGAACTTTATTAACTAAAAAATACAAAAAATGATTTAATACAATAAGTTATCATGTAACTGCGTTTTCACAAACCGCGCAGTGCAAATGTCATAATGACGTGAAACTAGACGTTTTGTCAGATTCTGTATGTGTACCTAATTTACAGTAAAGATATTCACCGCTGATAATTATTACGGAGAGAAACCCAAATTAGAGTTATTGAGAAATTAGAGTAAGTTTTTTTGTAAAAAAAAAACGAAAACCCAAATTAGAGTCAATAATACTAATTATTTTCTTACATTTTTTTACACTAATTAATTATTTACGCTAATTACGATTCATGGTGTACAGTATGTACCGATAATAGTATGGAACACCTAATGTTTTTTTCGGCACTCAAACCTTTTTTTCACGTGAACAATAGTTCTATTTTTTTATCCGCAATTGAGACGTGATATTTCTCACCTTCCCGATTGCCCACATAAAATAAGATGTACTTGCACGGAGAAACGATGTTTTTTAAGTGAAGAAAAAAAACATCAACAATAATAACGATACATGTGTAGTTTATTGGCCCAGCCTGATGGAAACCGGTCAAACATTTTTCAAAATGTTACGATCAGTTAACATTTCCTCTCGATAACTGGCTCCGCCTAAGGGTAGTGCTCCATCAGGCAAAAATTAGGGTTATTTACGGGGCAACGTACCTTTACGTACTAGGCCATACTCATTTTTTCCTCTTTTTAACATGTTTACAGGAGATTGGGCAAGATTCTCCAAACTTTTGGGCGAAAATTTCGATAGTCCGATTTTGCATTTTCGAAGCAAACGCTCATTCTGTTCAGTGTCTGGAGAGTCTCCTCAACTATCCTCAAGAGGAGACTTGCCACACATTGGACGTGTCTATTAGTACACTGGGAAACAAAAAGGTATCATCCACGGCGGACGAGCGATGACGACCTCACAATTGCCAAAGGCCACGTGCCTTCGTACAGGGCGGATTTGAAAGCGACGAAAAAATATTTGACGTAGGATATCTCTTTGACAAATCATTTCCTTCGTGGAAAGGACTTTGCGTACAAAACATAATGGCAAACGATAGAGTACAAATTTTCTTTTTGAAAATGATTTATAAACGGTTGGTACAACAAAATGATAAGAACGTACAAATGGTACATTCGCGTCGCGCCGCTATATATTTAACTCTGCGTTCGTCCGTACATACACCGTTAAGATTTTGTGCTTTTCGAATTTTTTAATATTCCGGGCCGGTTGAACAAGATCCTACATGGTTCCAAACGCAACCCAGTACGCTAGCAATTGGTGCCTCGCTGGCACAACCTGATGGAGAAGTGATACAAATATTACTGTTAGTAAACGTGTTCGTACGATTACTGGAAATGCTTGATGGAGGTTCACCCTAAGGGTGGACTTCGAAAAAGTACTAAGGGCTGTACTGTTTCGTATAGGTCCGCACAAATGGAAAACATCTTTACCGAAAATCTGCAAGGTTGGAGGCATAAACGCTGACCGTCGAATGCCAGTACACTTTTTATCCGAGACGCCACGTCACCAACCCTACAGTCCTTGACGACCGTGCACAGAGAGGACACTTCTTAGAGACTGAACGTGTAAAAATGGGCCGCGTGGAAAAGGAAAAATTATGTCAATGAGCGCGCGCTTATGTGCGTCCACGTCGCATGGGCCATGTGCCTTCCGCCAAGATGGATGCGAATCCGCCGAAATTATTCCGTCACGCTCCCGCCATCAAAGTTTGTCGCCGCCTTTTTGTCGTTGCGTTTTGAAATTTTGGGTAGTACATTATAATGCCCTCTGTACGAGTCATTAGTTAGCCCCGGTAGTACAAATATTACCTCCGGTGTTACACATATTACCTCCGATGGTACAAAAATTACCTCCGATGGTACAGATATTGCGTTCACACTTTGCATTCGAAGATTCTTTCAAGATTTTTAGCATTGAATATTACCCTGCATGTTACCAACCAGAATGAGCCACGCAATAAAAGTGGTTTACTGACGTGACCTAACGGAAGGCACGCCTTTTAGTAAACGTATCCGTTCAATTAATAAAACACCTAATGGAAGTCCGCCCTAAGGCCGTTTTCGTTGGATAATTGGCAATGCCTCATGGAGCAATGACCTCATAGGGCAACGTTTGCAGCCAATTTTCTTCGGTTTACTCCACCAGAAGATTCGACCTTAAAAGTACGATCGAGCAAGCATATCATTCAAATTGGCCAACGGGTTAAATTTTCGCACAATCTCAAGCGCCCAGTCGTAATGGTATGATTAGTACAAAGTGAATCGTTATAAACATTACATGTATTATCTGGTTATTTATAGTAAAAAAATTACACACAACAATATTATGGACTTTGTTTATAATATTGTTTAACAATATATAGTTATAATCCAGATGTATATATTTATTATAGCTAAATATGGAAAATTTAACCTTTTCTAATTATTAAGACATTTTAGAAAAATTAGTATTATATTGAAAAAAATAAATTATTAACGATATTTTAAGTCGAATGACCTTAATTTTATTTTCCCTCGATGTTTAGTACTAAATATCACTTGTGTGTGCACTTTCCCGTGTCCACGCCATTAACTAACACTTTAAATGTAATATTTTACAGAATGAAAAACATATAAGTCACGCAATCGAGTAATTAAAACACGTAATCATACATTCCGTAAAACACGGTCGTTAAATATGCTGAAATTTTAGTATTTTCTAGGTCTGTATTAAGATAGAAAAGAGCAGAGGCAGTCTACCTCTAACTCCCTTCTCCAAGCCCCCACACTTGATAGAAAAGAACAGAGGCAGTCTGCCTCTAACTCCCTTCTCCAAGCCCCCACACTTGTTGTAGTCACTAAAGGCTAGATAGGGGGCTAGAGCCATGCCTGCCTAGGCCCTCTGGAGAGACAAAGAGTAGCGTTGGTAGATTTACCAAAAATGAGATTTACGAACCCAGGATTTAATCCTGGTACCTGCCGTTTGCCAATATGCTTGTAGTCCTTAGTACTAGAGGGTTTAGAGAGGGGTTTTAGGACTTAAGAAAAATAATAGTTAGCCGCCTCTCTTTGAGAGAGCTTCTATGAAAAAGGTCAACTTTGACCAGCCATAACTAGCAGCACAGGTGTAACAGGGTTACAGAATTGGGTACTTAGTAGTTAGGGCTAGGCTGCTATAGTTGCGATTTCAGAGCAGCGCAGTTGCGATGCCAGAGCAGCGCAGCTGCGATTCCAGACCAGCGCAGCATAGCAGCATAGCAA
The DNA here is from genome assembly GCA_037447655.1 of Zygnema cylindricum. Classification (NCBI taxonomy): domain Eukaryota; kingdom Viridiplantae; phylum Streptophyta; class Zygnematophyceae; order Zygnematales; family Zygnemataceae; genus Zygnema; species Zygnema cylindricum. The sequence goes on along the minus strand of JBBHKE010000813.1, from coordinate 400,733 downwards.
CTTAGCGGCGTAGCAACTAGTAGCGCAGCGGCGTAGCAGCGCAGCATAGCAACGCCGCAATTGTGTAGATTGAACTGTATAGTTCTAGAAGGAAGTTTGGATAGATCTTGGATTGGCCGCGAAGGTCCACGTGTACAGCTGTATAGTACTAAGTTGACCAGCAGTTAGCTAGTTTAAATAGACAAGTAGACCTAGTGGATAAGGGACCGGAAGTAGACCTGAAATAGGCTTACGCAGCTAGCGCAATCTTGTACTCTCTTTTCAATTAATAAAGCCCAACCTTGTCTGCGAGTTCTGTGTGCTCCTGCTGTTGCTACGGGGAGATCCTTGGTGTTTTCCGCTGTGCATTGTGACGTATTGTGGGGTGTTGTTACCTCTTTTACACTGGTATCGGAGCTGTTACCCGTGACTCGACAGCATGGATGAACACGGTGTATCCACTGCAGAAATGTTGGCGCAAGTTCTCAGGGAGTTGGAAAGTGTGAGATTACAGAATACGCAGCTGAGTAACACCGTCATGGCCTTGGAGACGCGTCTAGGGGAGCGACCTCATGGAGGCATCGAGAGAGACTCCCGGAGACCGAAATTACGGCTTCCCGACGAGTTTGACCCTGCAAGACACAAGAACCTTGACTCATGGCTATTCTCCGTGGCGAACTATCTCGAGAATTTTCCTAGCCTATCGGATCGTGAGAAGATTCACTACGCGGGTGGTCTTCTTAAAGGGGCAGCGGGGGCTTGGTGGAGAACATTGGTAGAGGACGATGAGACACCGACCGTCTGGGCGCTCTTCGTTCACTCCTCCGCGACACTTGGCAGCCTGTCAACACGGTGAAGGCGGCGAGAGATAAGATCGCAGTATTGAAGCAACGAACTTCAGTGATGGAGTTTACGCAGAGGTTCTAGGAGTGCAAGGTTCAAATACCTACGATGACGGAGGATGAAGCTGTGGATCGTTTCGTGAAGGGGCTTAAGTCGTCTATTCGTAGAGATGTGGAGCAATGGCTTGCTCGGGAAAGCACAACTCCTCCTCTCTCAGCAATCATCAAGTTTGCGGAGCGGACCGATTCGGTCAACTTCAACCTCCGGAGACCTTATCACTACGGGTCGAGCAGTAGCGGAGGAAACCGACGAGACGAAGGTCCAACCCCCATGGAGCTCGGCGCAATTAATGAGGATAAGGAAGCGGTCAACGTCCTGCGGAAAAAGAAGAAAACCACCAAGACCAAGACCAATGACTTGTCCCCCGAGGAAATCCAACGGAGGAGGCAAAATGGCCTATGCTTCCAGTGCGGTTCTCCGGATCACATGGCTCGGGAGTGTCCAAAACGGAAAGACCCCAAAAAGGGAAAACTTACCGTTATGAGGTTAGCCGGAGAAGGAGGTGACCCTTTGATATTTCGGGGTCAAATAGGAGTGAGTGCAGCTGACTTCATGGTGGACTCCGGAGCGTCGGGGAACTTCATTAACGAGGCGACGGTGAAAAGGTTGAAACTTCCTCTTGTGGTACTACATAATCCTCAGTCGGTGCAATTGGCCGACGGCAGTTCCCTATCAATCACCCATCGTACCCCGAGGTTGCGCGTCGGCATTGGGAAATTCCGATGGTACGACACGCTTCATGTATTACCTCTTGGGGATCATGAGGTAATATTGGGGAAGCCGTGGCTGCAAAAATGGAATCCGATGATTGACTGGAGAAGTGGCGCCATGAGAGTGAAGAAAGGTGAAGAAGAGTTTGAGGTAACAGCGGGAGCGGCTGGTAAGGGAACGGAAGAGGGACGCCTGCTTTCGGCCTTACAGCTTAAGAGGGCACTTAAGAAAGGGGAAATGATTTATATGGCGGTCGTCCAGCCAATGGAGGAGGCGAAGGAGGAGATCCCGGAAGAATGGAAAAAGAAGGACCCCGACTTCGACTCCAAAGAAAGTGACGACATTGGAAAGACTTCCGAAGAGGCCCCGGAAGTCGTGTCAAAACTTCTCGAGGAGTACGCAGATGTATTTCCCCCGAAGCTCCCCGAAGGATTACCTCCGAAGCGCGAAGTGGATCATAAAATAGAGCTTGTTCCTGGAGCGGTACCTCCGGCTAATCGGATGTACAAGATGAGCTACACCGAGTTGGACGAATTGAAAAAGCAACTCGCGGAGTTGGTCGAAGCCGGAGCAATCGAACCAAGCAAGTCACCGTATGGAGCCCCTGTTCTCTTTGTGAACAAGAAAGATGGAGGGTTCCGTATGTGTATAGATTACCGAGCGCTGAACAAGTTAACGGTGAAGAATGCGTACCCCCTACCGAGGATAGACGAATTGTTGGATCGACTTCGAGGTGCCAAATATTTTTCGAAAATGACTTGCGGAGCGGCTACCACCAGATCAGAATTGCCGAGGAGGATGTGGAAAAGACGGCGTTCAGAACTCGATACGGTCATTTCCAGTTTCGGGTAATGCCGTTCGGGTTGACTAACGCACCGGCGACCTTTATGCATTTAATGAATTCCATCTTTCGACAATATCTGGACGCATTCGTGATCGTCTTCTTAGATGACATATTGGTGTATAGCCGAACGCAGGAGGAGCATGTGAAGCACTTACGGACGGTCCTCCAAGTCCTTCGGGAGCATAAGTTATACGCAAAAAGAAGTAAATGTGACTTCTTTAAGGAGAAAATTGACTTTCTAGGCCATGTGGTGAGCCGGGACGGGATCGCAGTGGATCCCAACAAGACTAGAGCAGTAAAGGAGTGGCCGCAGCCGGCGAATATTACGGAGTTACGAAGCTTTCTCGGACTATGCTCCTATTATCGACGTTTTGTCGAAGGTTTCGCAAAAATCGCTGCACCGCTCACGGAATTGCTCAAGAATGATGCGCCCTATGATTGGAAAGCGGCGCAAGAAACAGCCTTTAACACGCTAAAGGAGCGGTTGGTTACCGCCCCTGTGTTAGCTGTTCCCGATCCGGATTTACCTTGGACGGTAATTACTGACGCTAGCGATATGGCTATTGGAGCGATCCTTATGCAGGATCAAGGAAAAGGCCTTCAACCCATCGCCTACGACAGTCGCAAACTAAAGGCAGCAGAGTTGAACTGGGCTACCCATGAGAAGGAAACAATAGCTATTATCAATGCGCTGGAGGTTTGGAAGTGTTACGTTCAGGGAAAACGGATCACGGTTATCACGGATCACCACGCCTTACAATATCTCCAAACCCAGCCGAAGTTGTCCAAGAAACAAGTGCGCTGGATGACGTTCCTGCAAACCTTCGGTCCGGAACTTGTTATTGAATATAAGCCGGGCAAAACGAACCCGGCGGATGCGCTGTCAAGAAGACCTGACGTCGCTGCGCCGGCAGCGGAGCAACAACCGCAAGCACCGCAGCAGAGGAACGGAGACTCTGTGAAAGAGAAAAGCGCAGCGTTGACCGAAGCGCAAAATCAGAAGCTCAGCGCAGTCACCAGTACGGTGCAAGTGGACGAACAGTGGTTAAGTCGGATAAAGGCCGCCTACGGCGATGATGGTTCACTAAAGGAACTTGTCAAACGGAAAGTACTCGTTCGAACTGCCAATGATATGTGGCGGTATAGACCGAGTAAGACAACACGGCTATATGTGCCGACAAATACGGCACTTCGTCACGCAATTCTTCAAATGAGTCATGACGAGCCGCTCAGTGGACATTTTGGACGAGATAAAACAACCGCACGTGTCGCTGAAGCGTATTACTGGCCAAACATGACTCGAGACATTGCAGAATATGTCCGGACGTGTGACTCGTGTAATAGAAACAAATCTGATTCAGGGCAACAAGGTCTGTTACAACCCCTCCCAATACCATCTGTTCCTTGGGAGGCGATCTCGATGGATTTTATCGTGGCCCTTCCCCGGACGAAGGAGGGCTACGACTCAATCTTCGTCGTCGTGGATTACCTAACGAAAATGGCACATTTTCTACCCACGACCACTACGGCTACTGCACGAGATATTGCGGACTTATTCTTTCGGGAAATATTCCGCCATCACGGTCTTCCAAAAAGGATCGTCAGCGACCGCGATCGAAAATTCGTGAGCCACTTTTGGCAAAATCTATTTGCGTTATGCGGAACGCAGCTTGCCATGTCCACAGCCTACCACCCTCAAACTGATGGTCAAACTGAACGGGTGAATCGGACTTTGGAGGAAGCATTGCGGGCTTATGTCTCGGTGCACCAAACGGATTGGGTGGACCATTTAACGGCAATCGAAGTAGCATACAACAGTGCAGTCCACTCGTCAACAAATGCTACGCCTTTCTCCCTCAATGGACGACAACCCACTCTTCCCCACACTTTATTGGTAGCGGACTGCGAAACACCGGCTGCTTTAGACTTTGCCAAGACGTTGCAAGGCAACCTGGAAAAGGCGGCAAAGGCGCTCCAACTGGCAAAGGATCGCCAAAAGTCGCAGGCGGACGCTCACCGGAAGGAAATAGTCTTCTGTGTGGGGGACAAGGTTCGCCTTAATATGGCAAACCTCTCCTTGCCGGGAGCCCTCTCTAAAAAGTTAGCCCCAAAGTTCACGCGCCCGTTCACAATTCTGTCCCGTGTGGGCAACGTCGCTTACAGGTTGGATATCCCGACGGACTGGCATATCCACAATGTTTTCCATGTTTCCCTCCTTAAACCATTCCGTGATCCTGATTCGGTGTTCCCTAACCGACGACGGCATACTCCTCTACAACCCGTTCAAGGTACCTCAGACGAGTATGAGGTGGAAGAGATCCTTAAGTCACGTCGCTCTCGGAATTCTAACTCCACGCAATACTTGGTGCGTTGGAAGGGTTACGGTGCTGAGGACGACTCTTGGGTGGACGAGGGGGATCTGCATTCCCCGGAGTTGCTGCGCCGGTTTCTGCAGAGTGAGGACACTCAGCTTTACCCGAGGGGCAATTGCAGCGGCCGCAACAAAGGGGCGAATCGCAGTGGCGCAACCATCGCAATAATATTGGGGACGCGGCAAAGGACCGCAGCGGCGATGTTACCACACTGCAGCGCTGTAGCAGCGCAACCACCGCAGCGCAACATGGTCATGATGACGTCAGAGGATCGCAGTATCACCACTGCGCTGACAGGAAAGCGCAACGGCGCAATTGTGTTTCACTATGTAGGTAACGACGAACCCTCGGTTCCGCCGCAGCAACGCAGTTTTAGACATGTTGGATACTGCGATACCCTCGCACGCTGCGACGCTGCGCACAGCCCATAAGTGAAACCCTCAACCCCCGGGAATACAACCATCATTCGTCCTCACAACTAACTCAGTCTCGGCAGCTTGGAAACGGCTTCCCTCCGCACAATTACTTTACCTCCGCTTCTGGAGCTACCGGAATTGTCTGGTTCAGCAGTGTCTATGGCGTCGTCGTCCTCTCCACCCTCGAAAAGGAGGAGATGGTACGGGTGGGACAAAGAGACCCGAGCCGTCCCGAGAGATTGCTAAGGGCGGCGGAAGCCATGGTGGAAGCAAGCAGGCGAAGAGAGGTAGAAGTGGAGCCGGAACCGGAGGATAGTGTCAGTTGCGAGGCAGGACCGGCGAAGACCAGTGGAGGGGAGGGGTCAGAGAACTCACAGGACCCTGAATACACCCCAACCCGGGAAGGTGATCAGGAACTTCAAGCAGATCATGAGCTGTCGGAGGCGGAGGAGCCGGAACGCGAACCAACGCCTCCGCCAATTGAGGAGCGCGCCTCAGATCTGGAGGTGACGCGGGACCCAAACAAGGAGAGCACCACAGACGAGCAGTCGTCTGAAAGCGCGGAGAGGAAGGCGGAGGAACAATACCCCAGCGGTGATGATGTGTTTCTCTTGCGCGAAAACCGAAGAGATTCGGAGGAGGAGAGTGAAGAGGGAGAGGAAATTCCCGACTACCTCTTCCCACTACCGGTCGACACCCAACATCGGACCTCGCCTTCAGCTTCGCCAAAAGGTTTTATTGGGACCCCTCAGAGTGGCCCAAAGAATGGCGTATAGGGAAGCTTGGAGATCCTATCCGCATCCCTACCAACGTTTCGTCACACCCAGCGTGGAATTTCATGCGGACCAAGGACCTGGGGAATAATCATAAAGGCTATGTGCAGCCGAATCCTCACACCTTACCGTTCGTAGAGGTGGTAGAGGAAAACTACAGGTACAGAATTGATGTTCCCGGGTTACTTCGCCATTATCACCCGTGGGATGTCCGCCTCCACGACATCATCTCTCGAGCGGAAGTCACCCCTGAAGTGCGAGTACTCAAGCTGGCTCGAAGGAATGCTCTGCAGCGGGCCCGAGCTGCAAGAAAACACGTGTCCTTCAAATTACGAAAGGTACCTCGGTGGGAACCGGCGGACGAGGAATAAGAGGAAGCTACCCCAGGGGCTGAACACGGAGAACCCAGGATTCCGGCACCCGAGGAGCCTGCACCTGCGGACGTTCCGCAGCAAACGGCAGTACCCATGGAGGAAGCGGAAAATCAGGTTCGGGAACGAATTACTCGGCGGCGGTTGGCAGCTGCAGATCGTCACATCGCGTTACTGGAGACCCGATGTGAACAGCTCCAACATCAACTCGACGTCCTTCGCCAGGATTTCGAGGAGTATCGTGAGGAAACATACGACATACTCCGGCAACTGCAGTTTCCCTGACTCCATCAAAGTTCAGCGGGACGTTGAATCCTTAGTGGGAGGCACTCTAACAGGGTTACAGAATTGGGTACTTAGTAGTTAGGGCTAGGCTGCTATAGTTCCGATTTCAGAGCAGCGCAGTTGCGATGCCAAAGCAGCGCAGCTGCGATTCAAGACTAGCGAAGTATAGCAGCATAGCAACTTAGCGGCGTAGCAACTAGTAGCGCAGCGGCGTAGCAGCGCAGCATAGCAACACCGCAATTGTGTAGATTGAACTGTATAGTTCTAGAAGGAAGTTTGGATAGATCTTGGATTGGCCGCGAAGGTCCACGTGTACAGCTGTATAGTACTAAGTTGACCAGCAGTTAGCTAGTTTAAATAGACAAGTAGACCTAGTGAATAAGGGACCGGAAGTAGACCTGAAATAGACTTACGCAGCTAGCGCAATCTTGTACTCTCTTTTCAATTAATAAAGCCCAACCCTGTCTGCGAGTTCTGTGTGCTCCTGCTGTTGCTACGGGGAGATCCTTGGTGTTTTCCGCTGTGCATTGTGACGTATTGTGGGGTGTTGTTACCTCTTTTACAACAGGCGAGCAAATTCAAAGATTCTTTTTGCTACGGACTCCAAGGAGTACAAGCTTCACAAGGGAGTAACCGGTCAAGGTTTCTACCTACGAGGGTGGCGGTATTTATAAGGGAAATTCAAAATGGAGGAATCTGTCCAAATACTCATATTCTAACTTTGCATTCTGTTGGGGAACTGAGCACACAAAAATCATATTTCACAAGGGTGAAGTTGTATTGGGTTTTTGACTGTCAGGGTGTTAGTCATTTGGGTTTGTATCAACTTCGAGTCGGCACTAACTAGGTAAGCTTCTTTGGATCTCCGAATTTTGTGAGGGAATGGACCCTATAGAATTTCAAATTACTTGTTAAATTAGTGTAATGGACACTAACTGAATAGTGTCGATAATAGCACAAAGGAATTAATACTATTATAAATCCTACTTTGGGATCAATGGCTATATTGTAGAGGCGTTGATGTAGTGTTATAAACATTGATAACCAATCAAATTGTACTTTACACATTATAACTATTACGTATGCCATTACAACTCTACACTACACTCGTCACCATAGTTGTTCAAACCGCATTTTATGCACGATACAAACGCGCAAATTATACGTAAGTAACCCTGCGAACAATTTGAAAAAATAGTTAAAATTGTTAATGAATTTGTATCGTACTATTCCATACCTGTAAAAAAAAAAATGAATTTTACATGTACCGCAATTTATAAGTTTTCCGTTAAATTGGCGCTAAACAATCGCTTACATTTAAATAGTTATCACACTTCATGTTTATATTGTAACTTCTAAATCAAATGGTTATTGACGATTGTTAAATAAGCTAATATGGTAACATTTAAGGCCAGGTTGAAATCCTGGCTAACCAATTTTGTTGTCAGAGTGTTTCTGTCTAAGACTATTTGACACCCGACAATGGCATTCTCTCTCTATCTCAGATTTTTGGTTTTCAAAAGCACTAAACTCCTCCTTCACCTCGGCTGGACACATTCTGCAAGCTCTAATCCCTCCACTCTTGACATTTCCAAGGAGATAATTTATGATCCTAGTTGCTTGGGCGTTATATTTGAAGTTGGTGTAAAGACAAACACATTTTGGTTGGCTACAAAATTCTGACCGTCAGAAAATTTCATGAGCTCCGACTCCTCTCCTCGATTTCTAGGCATGGTTGCTTTGGTCGAGGTTTGTAAGTGCTTTCGACAACGACTTGAACGGTAGTTTCACTATCTACTTCTGTGGGGTCAGTAATGGCGCCTTCCTTGAAGATTCGTTTTCATGGCAGCTTTTTTGAAAAAAATATTGACGAAGACGACTGGGGTCAGTAATGGCGCCTTCCTTGAAGATTCATTTTCATGGCGGCTTTTTTGAAAAAAAAATTGACGAAGACGTGTGGGGTCAGTAATGGCGCCTTCCTTGAAGATTCGTTTTCATGGCGGCTTTTTTGAAAAAAAAATTGACGAAGACGTTCGTACAGACTTTAAACCTACCACCCGCAAATGGTTTAACAATGCAACATCTCTTTCGTAAATGTCCGTACATTTCTGATAAAAGTCCGTACATTTTCTATTAAATTTATGTTTAGTTTACTGGACAGAAAATACTAATAAGTGCAATACATCTTTTTGTTGAAATCACTAGATTTATAAGAGATATTTTGTAGGTCTTAATTAAAATAAAAATGAAAAGCAAAGGCAGTCTGCCTCCACCTTCTCCCTCTAGCCCCCATACTTGTTGCAGTCACTGAAGGAGAGAGAGGGCAGTGGTGCCATGGTTGCCTTAGCTCCATAGGCAAGGCTTAAGAGTGACATAAGTCACTCTCAACCAAAAGGGTTGAGTCCGACAGGACTCGAACCTCCGACGGGTAGGGCGAGGCATAGCCGTCAACCCTTACCAGTCTGTCGTAGTAGTCTGTTAGGATACATAGGGCTCGACAACTATTTACACAATAGATAGACGACTAATCCGATTAACGGAATTACAAATAAGATACATAGAAACCAGTTGGGGGATTAAGTGCGCACGAAACAAATGTACCAGACATTTGTTTTTGAAAGGCTGGGAATTAAAGCCGGTTTCGATCCAATGACATGCACCATCGCCGGGATCGCTGAATGGCCGTTTTGGCCGTTTGCGGATGTAACATGACCTATCGACACGTGGCAAGATATCATTGGGAAGCATGAATCTTGGGGAGCATAAGAGCAAGTCTAAAGGAGACAGACGTCCACTCCATGGCCTTGTCGTACACTAGCCGTACAGAAAGTACATCGGCCATAGTACTTGTCTGTACTGAACAGTCTTCTGACTGGTTTGTACATCAGTAGATAGGGGTTCTGACAGGGGTTTAGAACTTAGAGGATTAAGGAGGTAGCCGCCTCTCTCCCAACAAGCTTGTATATATATTGGCATCTTTGCCACTTGATAATTAATCGCCTGGTAAGGCGTTTTCAGTGATTCTTTTTGCTGTGGCCTCAAGGGAGTCCAATCTGCACAGGGGTGCAGTCAAGTAACCTATTTGTCTGCTAGGGTAGCACTTGCTCTCGTTGAAAGTGGGTTAGTCAAAAACTACCTAGAGGCTTCCTCATTCTTGGTCTAAATGGAGGACACAGAATTGCAGGTTATGGGCCCACCCTCTAGGGTGCCCATATTCAACGGATCTGGATTCATTTACTGGGAAGCTATGATGACATGGGCATTATGTGAGAAGCGATACTGGGGTAGTGTTAGTGGACAAGTGAAACATCCATCTCAAGGAAATCCACCAGGGTTTGGAGGAGTGAGGTTTTCTGCAGCAGGATCTGCTCCAACGGAGGAGACAGATCATGGGAACAACAGTGTGTCCGAAAAAGGGAAAGGAAAGGAGACACTTCTCACTCCTATTGCCATGGCATCCGGAGCGGTGGCCGTGAAGACTGAGGAAAACGACATTCAGATGTGGGAGTACACCAATATGAATGCAAGGCACTTCATTCCATGGCACCTCACCCAAGCGTTGGCAACTTCTCACCTTCAAATCTTCAGGGCTGAGGAGTTCTGGATGACCTTAGTGGAGATCTATAGAGCTGGCACTATTCAGGAGCTTCAGCTGGCTGAGCAAAGGCTGATCAGTTACACTTTCAAAGGGGGAAAGATGTTGGACTATTGCACTGATCTCTCTTGTCTATTCATGGAGATGGAGAGTGCCGGATGGACAGGCACTATGAAGATCAAAGTTAACACTCTCATCATGAAGTTGCTGGAGGAGTATGAATATATAGTGTACCGAGTACAACAAATGGATGATAGTGCTTGGAAATGAAGCACTGTGGTTCGAATGATACTCGTACAGGAAAACACTATTGAGATCCGAAGAGGAGGAAAGAGCGTACAAGCTCTAGCTGCTGGAACTGACCGGTGGAGGAAGGATCCGAAGAAGCCGTACCACGGCCTCAAAGGGGAGAAAGATCAATCTGTAGAACCGAGGACTCCAAAGGGCCTTTGTCATTTCTGCAAAAAGCCGGGGCACTTCATAGCTGATTACATCAAGCTATCGAAGTTGAGGCTCCAAGAAAATCGTGGAGGTGGTTCTTCCGGAGGGAAGAAGAAAGCACTTGTGGTCACACGAGTGAAAGGAGAGACCGAGGAGGACGAGTCCTCCGAGGAGGAGGATGGGGAGCTTCTTCTTGACGAGAATCTAGAGGAGAAGGAGATCCCTCGAAAATAGAAGTGTGCCCTTGGAGCTATTCGGGAAGCACCAGATTAGGGATGGATCATCGACTCGGGTGCATCCATGCATATGTGTCGTGACAAGCACCTCTTCACTAAGCTAAGAAAGATCCCTATTGTGGAAATAGAGTATGCGGATGGGAGAGTAGTAACCACAGATCTAATGGGATCCGTAGATCTGAAAGTCTTAGTGGAGGGTAAGACCTCTATCCTCACCTTCTCAGATGTGCTCTACATTCCTCAGTTGAGTAAGAATCTTGTGTCTACTTCTGTATTAGATGACAAGGATTTTGATACGTTCTCTAGAAAGGGAGTCTTTACAAAGAAGTATGGAGATGAAGTCTACTTCACAACTGATAAGGGTAGCCAAGGAATGTTTAGGCTAAACCTGAGTAATGAAAAGAAGAGTGCTTACTATGATGGTGTTCTTAGCTTGATGATCTGGCATAAGCGTTTGGGACATGTGCAATTCGATAGACTAAGAGAAATGAAGAAGCTGGGTGTAGTAGAGAGCATTCAGTTTGGGGATAATGAGATGATGGATGACTGTAGTGGCTATGCCCAAGGTAAGACTCACAGACTTCCCTTTCCCAAAACTGCCACATATAGAGGTGAGAAAGTACTAGATCTGGTCCACACAGATATCCGGGGACCAGCAAGGGTGCCTTCGGTTGGGGGAAAAGAGGTATATGTTGACAATTACCGATGATTGGTCCAGATATTCTAGAGTCTACTTCCTGAAAACAAAGTTTGAAACACCAAAATACTGTAAAGAATACAAAGCCTGGAGTGAGAAGTTGCACGGAACCCCCATTAAGAGAATAAGGAGTGATAATGGGGGAGAGTACACCTCTAACCAGTTTGAGGATTATTTGAGAGATGAGGGAGTTTAGCATCATGAAACTGTACCGAATAATCCAGAACAAAATGGGGTAGCTGAGAGGTTAAACCGGACTTTGGGAGATAGTGTGTGCTGCATGTTGGCAGGTAAGAAAATAGGAAGAAGATTTTGGGTAGATGCCATGAATTGTGCTAACTGCATTAAGAATAGAGTCCTCACCAAAGCTATTAAAGGAATGACCCCTTATGAGAGATGGGTTGGAAAGAAACCGAATGTTTCTCACTTAAAAGTATTCGGTAGTCAAGTTTACAGTCTTGACACAGATAAGAAAAACTAGAAACTAGATGCTAAAGGGAAACCATGATATTTTGTGGGATATGATGAGGATGTCAAAGGATATAGAGTCTATGACTTAGCTAAACAAGATATCATTCTGGTAAAGCATCTAGTTGTCATGGATGAATGGAAGTCTTTTGATCCCTTCAGATACCCTAAGAAAATTAGAATCAGCTTTGAGTCCAAGAGTGAGGAAGACTTAGATCTTCCCAAAAGGGACACTAGTGAAAACATGATTGCAGATCCAGGGGAGATAAAAGATGGGGGAGATATACCAAAATCTCCTCATATTCCTACACCCTTTGAGGAGAGAGAGGAAAAGGAGTTAGAATCGGTTCCCATGGATAGGGGAGCTGATGAGACAGTTCGGAGGAATCCAAGGCTTCCTTCTATTCCAGCTTTGGACTTTGAGGGAGGACGGAGGAGCAGCAAAAGGCTTCAAGGAAAACAGGCTGCTTGCAAGGTAACAAAGCTTTCTCATCCAGATGAGCCTCAGTCATACTCGGAGGCAATGGACAGTCCGGAGAAAGAAAGGTGGGTCAGAGCCATAAATGATGAGATGGCTTCAATCATGGAGGCAAATACTTGGGAGCTGGTGGACTGCCCACAAGATAGAAAACCCATTGGGTGTAAATGGGTATTTAAACTGAAACTGAATCTAGATAACACCATTGAGAGATTTAAGGCTCGGCTGGTGGCAAAAGGGTTCACTCAAAAAGAGGGGATAGATTATGAGGAGACCTTTGCTCCGGTAGTTCGATTCCCATCTGTAAGGATTCTCCTTAGTCTAGCAGAAGCGAAGACATGGAAATTCACCAGATGGATATCAAAACCGCCTTCCTCAACGGTGAACTAGAGGAAGAAATCTTCATGCGGCAACCAAAAGGTTTTGTAGAGGAAGGAGAGGAAAGCAAAGTCTGCAGACTTATAAAGTCCTTATATGGACTAAAACAGGCCCCCAGATAGTGGAGTAAGAAACAAGATGAGTTTCTTTCCAGTCTGGGGTATATTCGAATCAGTTCTGACAACTCTATTTACATGTTTGAGGATGAAAATGGTGTAATTTTTATTGCAATTTATGTGGATGATTTGCTGGTATTGAGTAAGTCTATGGAGAAGATAAATAGGTTAAATAAAGATCTGGGAAGTAGATTTGACATGAAAGATTTAGGAGAGGCTAAATATATTCTGGGAATTCAAATGGAAAGAGGTAAGAAGAAGATGATCATCAGACTTACACAGAAAGAGGCTATAGGAAATATGCTAGAGAAATTTCAGATGGAGAATGCAAACAGTTGTACCACTCCCATGGACCTAAAGAAAGTCAGTGATGGGAGTGTAGAAGGAGATGTGATAATGCTAGATGATCAGATAAGTCCAGAGGAGAGGCAGTTTATGAAATCTATTCCTTACTGACAGGTTATAAGAAGTCTGATTTACTTTATGAATTGTACCAGGCCTGACATAGCTGTAGCAGTTGGAGTCCTTAGTAGGAGTCTTAATGATCCTAGAAAGAAAGAGTGGGAGGCAGCCAAGAGGGTAATGAGATACCTGGTGGGAACTACGGATCTATGGTTGCATTTGGGAGGAGAGCACGCTTACATCACTACTTGGAGTGATGCCAGTTATGGGGATGCACCTATGAGAAGATGCACTTTTGGGTATGTATTGTATGTGGGGGAAGGTGCTTGTTGTTAGAGTAGCAAGCAACAAAAGGTTGTTGCTCACTCCACTATGGAGGCTCAGTACATGGCCTCTTGTTTTGTTGTGAAAGAGCTGATGTGGGTGAGGTCCTTGTTGCAAGAATTGGGGTACATGAAGAAGGGAGTACATGAAGTGTTTTGTGATAATCAGGCTGCAATTGCACTTGCAGCCAATCCAAAACATCATTTCAAAGCTAAGCATATGGATATAAGATTGAGCTTTGTGAGGGAAAAAGTGGAAAATAAAATTGTGAATTTGGTGTATAGGAGTGATGGGGAAATGGTGGCTGATATGATGACAAAGCCTGTGCCATCTCCCAAGCTAAAGTATTGTAGGGAAAAATTCGGATTAAAACAAAAAATAAAATTAGACTTGAAAATAAGGGGAGTGTTGAAATCACTAGATTTATGGGAGATATTTTCTAGGTCTTAATTAAAATAAAAATGAAAAGCAAAGGCAGTCTGCCTCCACCTTCTCCCTCTAGCCCCCATACTTGTTGCAGTCACTGAAGGAGAGAGAGGGCAGTGGAGCCATGGTTGCCTTAGCTCCATAGGCAGGGCTTAAAAGTGATATAAGTCACTCTCAACCAAAAGGGTTGAGTTTGGCAAGACTCGAACCTCCCACCGGTAGGGCGAGGCATAGCCGTCAACCCTTACCTGTTTGTCGTAGTAGTCTGTTCGGATACATAGGGCTCGACAGCTATTTACGCAATAGATAGACGACTTATCCGATTAACGGAATTACAAATAGGATACATAGAAACCAGTTGGGGAATTAAGTGCGCACGAAATAAATATACCGGACATTTGTTTTTGAACGGCTGGGAATTAAAGTCGGTTTCGATCCAACGGCCCGCACCATCGTCGGGATCCGTGAATGGCCGTTTTGGCAGTTTGCGGATGTAACATGACCTATCGACACGTGGCAAGATATCATTGGGAAGCAGGAATCCCGGGGAGCATAAAAGCAAGTCCAAAGGAGACAGACGTCCACTCCATGGCCTTGTCGTACACTAGCCGTACAGAAAGTACCTCGGCCATAATACTTGTCTGTACTGAACAGTGTTCTGACTGGTTCGTACATCAGTAGATAGGGGTTGTGAGAGGGGTGTAGAACTTAGAGGATTGAGGAGGTAGCCGCCTCTCTCCCAACAAGCTTGTATATATATTGGCATCTTTGCAACTTGATAATTAATGGCTTGGTAAGGCGTTTTCAGTGATTGTTTTTGCCGTGGACTCAGAGGAGTCCAATGTGCACAGGGGTGCAGTCAAGTAACCTATTTGTATGCTAGGGTAGCAGTTGCTCTCGTTGAAAGTGGGTTAGTCAAAAACTCCCTAGAGGCTTCCTCATTCTTGGTCTAAATGGAGGACACAACATTGCAGTTTTGGTCAAAGTTTGTACATTTAACGTAAAAAATAATACATTTCCGTAAAATACCGTACATTTCCCGTAAATTTTCTGTTCAGTTTAACGGATAGAAAGTACTCCATGGTTTTTTGCGATTTTTAAACAGTCACGAATTATACAAAGAAATCGGAAAAAATGAACAAATTCCACGATTTAAACAACAAAGCTTTTCACCTAACCTTTGGTTTTATTGTGATTTGTTGCAATCACTATATTTATGGGGTATTTTCTAGGTCTGAATAGATTTAGTAAAAGGGCAGGCAGTTTGCCTCCTCCTTTTCTCTCTAGCCCCTATACTTGTTGTAGTCATTGCAGGTGAGAGAGTGGTGGAGCCATGGCTAGGTGAGAGAGAGTGGTGGAGCCATGGCTGCTTTAGCTACACAGACAGGACTGTAGGGTGACATAAGTCACTCTTAACAAATAGGTTGAGTTTGACAGGACTCGAACCTTCGACCGACAAAGCGAGGCGTAGCCGTGAACTCTAACCGGTCTGTCGTAGAAGTTCGTTAAAGTAAATAGGGTTTGAATTTTATTTAAACATTTCTAAGGAACCTTAATCTGATTAACGGAATTATAGACAACAAGCATAAAGAATAGTTGTAATATAGTGCGAAAAAAAACCCGCACGAAACATTAAATTTTGTGGTCTCCATTAACCCACAAAATAAACAGCCTATGTAAAGCCTCAAGGATAATATTTGACCCTTTCACTTTCCCACTAAATAAGTGCCGCCAAGGCACACAAATATATTGACCACCCTCACCCCTGTGAGGACAAGACTCCTTTAAGTAAAACGCGAAAAGAGTCACTGAATTTGCTCCCTTGAGCAGTAAGTTATGGCTGGCCAAAGAGGGCCTATAAACACAAAAGGTCACCTGGAGAGAGTCGCCTCAAACACGCTAAGTCCCTTAACTCCTAGTCACAACTACCTACTACTCTACCCTTATCCAATAAAAAACGGTGTATGGTACAAGAAGGTACAGTGGCCGATTGTACTTCTTGTACGACCATTGTACAACATGGCCTTCTGGTTGACACTTGTCAACCTAGGAGCCATCGTTCCTCCTCCCATCATTTCCAGCATCCAATGATGTGGCACCACGTGGCACAGCGCGCCGCTATGTTCAAAAGCCGCCAGAGATTCATTCGGGTTTGGCGGGGGCGTAGACGTTCATCCGATCATGTATTATACACGGTTAGATTCGCGTCCGCGAGCGCCGTTTGACTATAGATGTCGTTTCGTCAATTTTGGTATGTTTTAATGATAGTGACATTTGCGTAATACTTTATATGAATAGCAAACTGAATACATGCATCGTTTTGTTAACGCAATAATGATAAAGGCGTACGTCTATATAATTCTTCCAGACCTAGTTTCAAATCTGGTTTAGAGCAACATTTTGGCAATCTATTAATCTGTCTGCCTGCTTTTTTCTGACTATGGCGACAACCATGATGACTCTCTCTCTCTCTTTTCACTCTATAGTCTAAATTAAGAAGTGAATATTAATTACTTCTTTCCAACAAAACAAATGTATCGGACATTTGTTTAAACGGATAATATAAAGTGGTTTAGATTTGACGGGATGCATTGTAACACGATCTCTTACCTCTCAGAAAATTCCATTACTACAAACAATCCCAACCACACATTCCACACATTGGAAAATACACATCCACATTGGACAACACTCACACAAGGATAAACTTTAAATTAGAAGAAGCTTTTGTCCACATAACATTAGCTTGGTCTCTTGCCCTCGTGGCTCAACCCTTCTTATTAAAGTGTTTTCCACTACTCTCCACTCTTAATAATTCCATCTCTTAACTACTAAAACACTATTTAGTTAGTAAGAGATTTCAATGCAAAATGCCTTTTCTCCAATTTGGTATTAATCGTTCAAGACCAAGATCAGCCGGAATTTCCACAAACTTTTCCCTAAGGAAAAAATGTCTACTCTCCTCTTACACTTCAGTATTTATCCATCATCGCCCTGGACTCGCCAGGCCAGAGTCTACGCTTCGTTTTAACAAGCTTTTACCTGGGCCAATCATTGATCAGCAAAGACTCAGACTGACTAATGCAAAAATGTGCGAAATCTCTTACTAACTACTTAGCACTTTACTAACCAATCAAACGTTACGTTTCACTCCGTAACATTTACGTGCAAAATTGCGCGTCAAACAAAACAAAACTTTGCACGATCGTGCGTAACAAATTTCGAACGCGAAACTTCCTTCGAAATTCCCTTAAGTAAAAGTGACGTTTCGTACTAAAATTTGTACGAAACGAACCACCGTGCATACTAAACGTTTAATTAGAACTTTATGAAACGTACATGCGTAATTTCTGTACTAATTTGACCCTTAACCCGTTTCAATGATACCCATTTGTTATTAAGACCCCACGCTGTCACCTAAATACACCCATCGCTATAACTTTTAAAATATAACTCCAAATAGCGTGATTCTTTCGCGGACGTTTACCAAATTTAGTACTCTATAAACATAATACCTAAATACCCCTTTATAAACAAGTTCGATCCGCTATTGCTGTTACATCAACCCCTCCTTATTTTTAACTTACCTTAGTTAAACACCTTTAATTCTCAAGACGGGATTTTATATTATTATCCCTCCAATACCTCTGTAAAAAATCAGAATTTTTATCTTTGAAGTCAACTCATCCTTAGGCCTTCCTAGATAATGCACTTGCTAGAATATAGTATCGCTGACCCTGAACCATTGACCAACCCAATCTATTACCCATCTGTGGACTTCAGGTTTTATAATTATTGAGGGATCCAATTCCAATTCTCTGTCAATTGGTCGAAGATTCGCTGGTTTGAATTGGCTTATGTGTATCATTGGATGAATTTTTGTTGAAGGTGGGAAGTCCAATTTGGCAGGAACTGACGATATCATCTCGATTACAATATATGGTCCAATGTACATAGGAGCAAATTTCCCCGTAGGATCCGATTGTCCCTCAATCTTGCACCTGTAATGAGTTGTAGAAAGCCAAACCTTGTCACCTATGCGTAACACCCAATCACCCCGTTTGCGGTTAGCATTTAATTCTTGCCTCTTTTGTGCCTCCACTAACGCATCCCGGACAGTTTTCCAAACTGTTTGAACATATTCCCAAAACTCTGTTCCAGAACCCCTATTCTCTTGAGTGACCCCTGTTATTAAGTTTAATGCTTCTCTAGGTTGGTATCCGTATGCATCTTTACATGGTGAGAATCCTGTACTAGCATGTTTACATGAATTGTATGCAAATTCCATTAATGGCAATTTAGATTCCCATGTGTTCTGAACTCCACTCCAAACAGTCCTAAGCATTTCCTCTAGTGTACGGTTTATCCCGTCTGTCTGTCCATCTGTCTGAGGATGATAAGCGGTACTTATTTTCAATTCAGAGCCTAAATTTTGCTGTAATTCTTTCCAAAAAGCAAACGTAAATTTAGAATCTTTATCACTGACTATATATAGAGGGACTCCATGATGTTTGACCACGTTGTCAAAATATAACTTTGCAATATCTACAACTGAATGAGTGGTTTTGCAAGGGATAAAGATTGCCATTTTACTGAACCTATCGACTACGACCATGATACTGACATTCCTTTTAGATGTAGCAGGCAACCTGACAATAAAATTCATACTGACAGATACCCAAGGTCTTTCGGAGATATCCAAAGGTTTTAAAAAACCTTTAGGTTTTTGGGTACTAGGTTTACTCTGTTGGCAAGGGACACAACTTTCCACGTGTTTTGACACCTCCTTTGCCATCTCAGGCCAAAACAATATACTTTGAAATTGACTAAGAGTTTTATCTCGACCTAGATGTCCTAAATGCTCATGAGCTTCCTGTAAAATATGTTTTCTTAAGTCTCCCACTTTAGGAATGCATAATTTATCCCCAATTTGCAAATTCACTAAACCATCCTCTAGTCTAAATTTTTTGACATGACTCTCATTCAATGGGTTAGAATTCCCTCTCGAAATATTATTGCAAATCACAACAAAATAAGGATCTTTATCATAACGATTTCTAACTGTATCTAAAAACAATTCATCCTGAACCATAACACTTATTTCAAAACATTTGCTTAAAGGATTTGCGACTACATTTGTCTTCCCAAGAATATGTTTGACATTAAACTTGAAATATGCTAATTTCTGCATCCACCTAACATGCCTGCCAATCATAATCTGTGCATCACTTAATCTCTGTAAATAAGAGAGTGTTTTATT
The DNA here is from genome assembly GCA_037447655.1 of Zygnema cylindricum. Taxonomy (NCBI): domain Eukaryota; kingdom Viridiplantae; phylum Streptophyta; class Zygnematophyceae; order Zygnematales; family Zygnemataceae; genus Zygnema; species Zygnema cylindricum. Next base: position 381,258 of record JBBHKE010000813.1, on the reverse strand, counting down.
ACCACAGTGAACTGTAAAATCTTTATTATGCAAATAACAACGCCATTTTACCAAAGCATGTACAATTGCTAGTAATTCCTTTTCCTGTGCTGTATAGTTCTTCTCAACATCATTGAATTTTCTAGACTCAAAAGCAATAGGATGAAAGTGTTTGCCGACTGTTGACTTATAACTGCACCTAGACCTTTATCAGATGTATCTGTAGTGATCAGAACTTCAAATTCCCCAGCAGAGTCAGGATACACCAGTGTAGGGGCAGAGGTCAACTTCCCTTTTAGTTCCTCGAATGCTCCCTCCTGATCAACTCTCCACACAAACGTCTCATTCTTCCGAAGTAAATCCGTCAAAGGTGCGGCGATCATAATGAAGTTCCTGATAAATTTTTTGTAATAAGTGGCCAATCCCAAAAACGATCTAACTTCTGTGACATTAGTAGGTTGCTTCCAATTTTGGATTGCTAAAATTTTGGATGGATTTGTTTTAACACTTTCCCCATTAACAATATGTCCCAAAAATAATTGTTCACTTTTAAGAAAGCTGGATTTTGACAATTTTCTATATAATTTTCTTTCTTATAACCTTTCCAACACTCTTCTTAAATGAATTACATGTTGTTATTTAGATTCAGTGTAAATGAAAATATCATCTATAAACACTTGGACAAACTCATCTATGTAATCTGAAAAGGTTTGGTTCATTAATCTTTGGTAAGTAGGCGGTGCATTTGTTAAGCCGAATGACATCACTATCCATTCGAAATGACCCACCGTAGTCCTGAAAGCAGTTTTATCAACATCTTCAATTCTAATTGCCACCTGATTAAAGCCACTACGCAAGTCAATCAACGAAAATACTTTTGCACCCATTAAACGATCTATCAAATCAAAAATTAATGGTAACGGATACCTATCATTCACCGTAATCTTATTCAGACTACGATAATCGACACACATTCTCAACGTTCCGTCCTTTTTTTTGACGAAGAGAACGGGTGCTCCGTACGGTGATTTGTTGGGCTGAATATGTTCTTTCTCTAAGAGTTCTTTGATCTGTTTCTTTAATCCCCCCTGCTCAAAGAAACTGTGTTTATAAATTCCCGTGACAAGAGGATTACATCCAGGTTGAAGGTTAATAACATGTTCTACATCTCGGGAAGGTGGCCTTTCCGAGGGTAAATCACTTGGGAAAACATCTTGAAATTCAAAAATCAAATCCTTAACAGCAATATCAGATGTATTAATGTCAGTTACAAAATCAGATTTTAGTTTTTTGAAAGTTTTAGTGGTGTCTGATTTAGTGATGACATCAATGTTAGTGTTTTCTCCCCCTCTTTCATCAGTAGCTGCCTCAGTTACTAATAACACGAAAGGATGATTTGTTTTATCTTTTAAGTGCATTTTAAATTGTTTAGCAGATATCAAACCTTCCACTCCCAATCTGGTTATAATATTTATATGATTCCTATGCAATTTCTTAGGAGATAATGCTTGCAAAACCTTCCAACCGTTTTCAGACCTCACTTTCAAGGTGTTAATTTCCCAATTAATTTGAGGATTGTGTTCAGTTAACCAAGGCTTTCCCAAAATTAGTTCTTCACTTCCCAAATTCATTATTTCACACACAACTTTCATTTTATGACCCTGGATATCAACTTTTATCGTGTCAGTTTGTAAGTCTAATGTGGACTTATTACCATTTGCCACTTGAACATGTTAAGGCTTTTCCCTTATGACAGTAGGAATTTTATTTTCCTCTACAAACTTATATGAAATTAAATTATGTGCGGCACCTGAATAAACCATTACTCTCAACGGTTTTCTTTCCACTAATGACTCAAAAATAATCAAACTGTGTCTGGTGTCATCATAACTAAACTGTCCTAACATAGGTTTGTTGTTGAGAATTTCATCAGAAGGATTCTTTAAACTATGCAGTGTAGTGAGAATCATAATAAATTCAGCTATCCTAACTTTTCCATTCAATAATTTCCCCTCCAAAGTTAACTCTTTAACTTCTGGATCCGGTTGACTCAACTAAGGACTTTCAGTTAGTCTTTTCCGTTTCCCACCTCCTGGGCTTCCTGCTCAGCTACGTATAAGGCAATATCCTATTGGAGACCTTCATTTACATCAACTAATTTGAGAGAACCTTTATCTGTACAGTCTTTAGAGTAATGATGTGGACCTCCGCATTTGAAACAAGTGACTTTCTTTTTGGGTTTTATGCAATCTCTACTAAAATGTCCCTCCTCTCCACAGATATAACAGTTAATCTTTTTCAGTTGTGCACACTCAAATGCTCTATGACCCTTTTTCTGACAAATAGTGCATGTGGGGATGGTAAAGTTAGGCTTTCTGGGCATTAATCTTTGGTTTAGGACTTTTAATCTACCCTTCTTTATTGTTAACTTTATTTCTTGTATTAACACTATATCCACCTCTTTGATTTCCCCTGAAGATATTTTGCCTATTCACCAGACCAGCATTCACCAGACCAGCATTCAGACCCTCTTCAACAAATTCCTCCTCATCCCACTCTAATAATTCATTCAAATTACCCCTGATTGATCGAGTTTCCCGATTATACCCCAACTGATCCTCTAATTCCAATGATTTGTCTTGTAATTCCTTCAAATTAATAAATTTTTGATGTTTTAGTTCTGATTTCAATATAGGATTCAAATAGTTCAAGAAATGCAATTTAGCCATTTCATCAGTTAAACCTATGACATGAATGCTAGATGAGTCAAATTCCACAATATAATCTTTCACAGATCCAGTCTGCTTACAATTCAACCACTTTTCTTCTATTCTGGATTTAAAAGTGACAGACAAGAAACGCGATTTGATCGCGGTTTTAAAAGTTTCCCAATCAGCATTATCAAGAATCAATTTAGAACTTTTCTGAGTATAATACCAAATCTGAGCATCGCCTTTCAGACAGTTAACAGCAAAAGAAGTGTAATCATCACGATCGCAATTTATAGACTCCAAATAATATTCCATATGAAAAATCGAAGCATCCAACTCATCGATCCTGTTACCATTAAACGATGGTGCCTCACTAATAGATAATTTCAGATCCCTTATCTTCTTAGGTCTATCATGATCATCCTCCCTAAAACTGACATTCCTTTTACTACTCTCACCCTTTTGGTCATTCATATCATTCTTGGTCTGAATTAAGTTAATAAGTTCATCTAATTTCTCATTTGAAACATTTCCATTTTCTTTGACAACTTTTAATTCACTTTTCAATTCGGAAATGGTTTCATCCACAGCGGCAGCATGATTATTAAATCTTTTGACCAATTTTACAGTCCTCTTCTTCAACACATTCAACGCATTCTCCATTTCACATTTCCATGCAGAATTTGCCATTATCACACAATGAAATCTAGCAAAAGAAAGATAGAGTATAATTTCCCAATGAAATTTGATACAGATTTGAAGTCCTTAGATTGCTCCAATCCAAGACTTCTTCTCCTTAACAAATCATTTGAAAAGATCAAAATCTGAGAAATTTAAAAGACATTCACAGTAAGTTAGTACAAATTCAAATATTGAATTCCCAACATTGAAATAGAAGGTAAGAATTTCCCTACAAATTTTGCAATAGCAAAATTGAAAGCTTTTAAAGGTAAGATTTAACCATAAATTTTGCAACAACAAAATTGAAATCAATCAAAGGTAACAATTTAGGGTTTGAAAAGTTTTGAGTTATTTCTGGACTCTTTTGCTCTTGAAGAAGTAAAGTACTCCACTTTCCTTTTCCTCCATTAGCAAATTTCCCAGTTCCCACTACATCAGGATCTTTTACTCTCTAATCCTCACATCCTCACCCTTCATGGCTTCAAGCCCTCTCTCTACACATGAATCATTGCTAAGAGAAGGCAAGTTTGTTTGGCCTCTAGGTAATTGGAGTGAGCTTCAGCGGTGGCTTCACTGGCCACCCCGCCTTAGTCTTGAGGACCTAAGCACGCGCCACATCTAACCAGCGGCCGCTGGCAGTGTGGCCACTTACTTTCCCTCCAATCCCCTACCACTCACATTGTGGTTCCACCAACCCGGGTCAGAGCACCATCACCGGTCACGGCAGTCGATTTTCGGGTGAGCAAGCTTCTCTTTGGCTTTTAACCAAGCTTTGATAACATATGTAACAGGATCTCCTACCTCTCAGAAAATCCCATTACTACAAACAATCCCAACCACACATTCCACACATTGGAAAATACACATCCACATTGGACCACACTCACATAAGGATAAAATTTAAATTAGAAGAAGCTTTTGTCCACATAACATTAGCTTGGTCTCTTGCCCTCGTGGCTCAACCCTTTTTATTATAGTGTTTTCCACTACTCTCCACTCTTAATAATTCTATCTCTTAACTACTAAAACACTATTTAGTTAGTAAGAGATTTCAATGCAAAATGCCTTTTCTCCAATTTGGTATTAATCGCTCAAGACCAAGATCAGCCGGAATTTCCACAAACTTTTCCCAAAGGAAAAGATGTCTACTCTCCTCTGACACTTCACTATTTATCCATCATCGCCCTGGACTCGCCAGGCCAGATCAACGCTCCGTTTTAACAGGCTTTTACCTGGGCCAATCATTGATCAGCAAAGACTCAGACTGACCAATGCAAAAACGTGCGAAATCTCTTACTAACTACTTAACACTTTACTAACCAATCAAACGTTACGCTTCACTACGTAACATTTACGTGCAAAAGAGCGCGCCAAACGAAACGCGACTTCGCACGATCGTGCGTAACAAATTTCGCACGCAAAACTTCCTACGAAATTCCCTTAAGTAAAAGTGACGTTTCGTACCAAAATTTGTACGAAACGAACCAACGTGCATACTAAATTTTTCGTTAGAACTTTATGAAACGTACACGCGTAATTTTAGTACTAATTTGTCCCTTAACCCGTTTCAATGATACCCACTTGTTATTAAGACCCCACGCTGTCACCTAAATACACCCATCGCTATAACTTTTAAAATATAACTCCAAATAGCGTGATTCTTTCGCGGACTTCTACCAAATTTAGTTCTCTATAATCATAATACCTAAATACCCCTTTATAAACAAGTTCGATCCGCTTTTGCTGTTACATGCATCATCAATTAAGTGCAAATGGGTGTTTAAATTGAAACTCAACCGAGATAAAACCATTGAGAGATATAAGGCTCGCTTGGTAGCAAAGGGGTTCACCCAAAAAGAAGGAATAGATTACGAGGAGACTTTTGCTACAGTGGTTCGGTTCTCATTAGTAAGGATTCTCCTTAGTCTAATAGCAGCGGAAGACATGGAAATACACCTGATAGATATTAAGACTGCCTTCCTCAATGGTGAATGAAATGAAGACATGGAAATACACCAGATAGATATTAAGACTGCCTTCCTCAATAGTGAACAAGAGGCACAAATCTTCATGCGACAACCAGCAAGGTTTCTTGAGGAACGAGAGGAGAGTAAAGTGTGCGGACTCATAAAGTCTTTATACGTACTGAAGTAGGCTCCCAGAGAATGGAATAAGAATCTAGATGAGTTTTTCACCGGTCTAGGATATATCCGGATCAGCTCTGACCATTCTTTATATATGTTTGAGGATGAGAATGGTGTTGTTTTCATTCGATTTTATGTGGATGATTTGCAGGTTTTAAGTAAGTCTATGGAAAAAAATGATAAGTTAAAGAAAGATCTTAGAAGCAAATTTGACATGAAGGCTTTAGGGGAGGCAAGATAGATTCCGAGAATTCAAATGGAGAGAGATAGGGGGAAGAAGGTTATCAGACTTACTCAAAAAGATGCCATAGGGAATATGCATGAGAAATTTCAGATGGAAAAGGCAAACAGTTGTACCACTTCTATGGACTTGAAGAAAGTAAGTGATGGGAGTGTAGAAGGAGGAGTGATAATCTCAGATGATTAGATGAGTCCAGATGAGAGACAATTTATGAAGTCTATTACTTACAAGCAGGTTGTAGGAAGCCTAATCTACTTCATGAATTGTACTAGGCCGGACATAGCGGCTTCGAGTCCTCAGTAGGAGTCTAAATGATCCTAGGAAGAGAGATTGGGAGGCAGCCAAGAGAGTCATGAGATATTTGGTGGGAACCAAGGATTTATGGTTGCATTTGGGAGGGGAGCACACACGCATCACTACTTCGAGTGATGCCAATTATGGGGATGCAACTATGAGAAGATGCACTTCTGTATATGTGTTGTATGTGGGGGAAGGTGCTTGTTGTTGGAGTAGCAAGCAACAAAAAGTGGTTGCTCAGTCCACTATGGAGGCTGAGTACATAGCCTATTTTTCTGCTCTGAAAGAGCTGATATAGGATAAGTATTTATTGCAAAAACTGGGATGTATGAAAGAGGGAGTACGTGAAGTTTTTTGTGATAACCAGGCTGCCATTACAATTGCCGCCAATCGAAAACATCCTTTCAAGGCTAAACATATAGACATAAGATTAAGTTTTGTAAGAGATAAGGTTGAAAACAAAATTGTAAATCTTGTGTATAGGGGTGATGGGGAAATGGTGACTCACATGATGACCAAACCTTTGCCATCTCCCAAGTTAAAATATTGTAGAGAAAAGTGTGGATTAAAATAAAAATTAAAATTAAACTAGAAAAGAAGGGCAGTGTTGCAATCACTAGATTTAGGGGGTATTTTGTGGGTCTGAATATTTTAAGTAAAAGCGCAGGCAGTCTGCCCCCTCCTTCTCTCTCTAGCCCCCATACTTTTTTAAGTCACTGAAGGTGAGAGAGGGTGGTGGAGCCATGGCTGCCTTAGCTACACAGGCAGGACTATATAGTGACATAAGTCACTCTTAACAAAAAGGTTGAGTCCGATAAAACTCAAACCTTCGACCGGCAGAGCGAGGTGTAGCGGTCAGCTCTCTAACCGGTCTGTCGTAAAAGTTCGTTAGAGTATACATGGTTTGAATTCTATTTAAACATTGCTAAGGAACCTTAATCCGATAAACTGAATTGGAGATAACAAGCATAAAGACTAGTTGTAATATAGTGCGAACAAAAACCCTCACGAAACAAATGTACAGGACATTTGTTGTAACGACTAATATCCAATCCGGTTTAGATTTGACAACATGCATCATCGTCGAGATCTTGGAATGGCGGCTTTGGTGATTTTCGAGCCTGATATGACCTGGCGCCACGTGGCACGATAGAATTGGAAAGCGAGAATCCTGGAGGGCATGAGAACAAGTGTGGAGGAGATAGAGTTCCACTTTATGGCCCTGTTGTACACATTCCGTACACAAAGGACATTGGCCATAGTACCTTTCTGTACTGTACAGTTTTCTAATTGGTTCGTACATCAATAGATAGGGGTTGTGAGAGGGGTTTAGGACTTAGAGGATTGAGGAGGTAGCCGCCTCTCTCCCAATGAGCTTGTAAATATTGGTATCTTTGTCGCTTGATAATTAATCGTCGGGTTGGGCGTTTTCAATGATTCATTTTGCTGTGGGCTCAAGGGAGTTCAGACTGCACAGGGTTGCAGTGAGATTGTCTATTTGCCTGCTTGGATGGCTTTAGTTCTAGTTGAAAAAGGGTTAGTCAAAAACTATCTTGAGGCTTCTTGAATTGTGTAGTCCAATGGGAGACATAGAATTCCATGATTCAACTTTGAGGTCACGCAACAATTTATATTAGCATGAGTTAAGATTACATGTCACATTCACGGACTATGGTTTATGGATTTTAAATGGTGAGTGGAGGCGGAGGAAATGTGAAGCATTGCAATTTTTCCTACATTGATCAAAATGGAAAGAATTTGGAAAACCACAAAATTTATTTGGATGAACCCTTAGTTATATACACAACTTGTCCACCAATCGTTAAAAGCGATTTTGTCTTTGCGATTATCGGTGGTGATTTTGTCTTCGACTCACCAAATTCGCCAACAAGTTGAAGTGTTTTGTTTTTACGTATGGAGAGTGTGTTTTACTGATAGAAAAGAACATAAAAAATACAATTGTGAGTGAGAGGTGGGTACGGAGATATAAAGGTTTAGGAAGAAGAAACCGTAAGGGGTAAACGAAGAAAGAGAGGGAGGGAGAGGGCGGGGGGGTGGGATAGAGATGGGATATGAAAATGGGGAAGATGAGGGGTCGTGAGTTAAAAAGGTTTATCATAAATTTCTTACATGAAATCATATTTTGTTGAGTTTATATGCATTTTTTTTGTTTTTTTGTTTGTTTGAAGTTTGATGAGTTATCAACAAAAAGATAATTTGTGTGTTTTCATAACATATAATTTTTATCAATACCACATGTATTTTTTGTCAATGACTTATGGATAAATAGTTTTGTTTTTGTTCCTAAAGACATAAAGAATGAGGCGTTCAATTACCATAATCAATTGAGATTGATATATGTCATGTTTGTTTGGCTCCGTGTTCTTTCGATTCCAAAACACACCGAAGAGGGATGTGGTTACGCGAGAAATAAAAAACAAAAGGTATAAAAAAAAATATTGTTGTTGTTATGTTTTTTATAATTTTATGCGCATGTTTATATAATATCTGAAATTATGTGGTCTCTATTAACCCACAGAATGAACAACCTATGTAAAGCCTCTAGGATAATATTTGACCCTTTCACTTTCCAACTGAATAAGTGCCGCCCACGCATACAAATATTTTGACCACCCTAACCTCTGTGAGGACAAGACTCCCCTGAGTCAAACGCAAAAAGATTCACTGACTTTGCTCTCATGAGCAGTAAGTTATGGCTGGCCAAAGATAGCTTATAAATACAAAAGGTCACCTGGAGAGAGGCGCCTCAAATACGCTGTCCCTTAACTCCTACTCACAACTACTTACTACTCTACTTTCGGCCAATCAAAAAAGTGTATAGTACAAGAAGGTATAGTGACCGATGGTACTTCTTGTACGGCCATTATACAACATGGCCTTCTGGTTTATACTCGTCAACATGTGGGTCATCGTTCCTCCTCCCGTCCTTTACAGTGTCCAATGATGTGGCGCCTCGTGGAGCACCGCGTCGCTATGTTTCGAAAGCTGCAAAATATTCATTCACGTTTGGCGGGGGCGAAGACGTCCGTCCGATCATGTATTTTACACGGCTAGATTCGCGTCCGCGAGCGCCGTTTGACTATAGATGTTGTTTCGTCAATTTTGGTCTGTTTTAATGAAAATGACGTTTTGCGTAACAGTTTAACTACATAACGAATTGAATACAAGAATCGTTTCGTATACACAATAATGTTGAAGGTACACGTCTATGTCGTACTTCGTAGACCTAGGTTCAAATTTGGTCTAGGGCAACATTTTGGCAATCTGTTAATCTGTCTGCATGTCTACCTGTTTCTTTCTGTCTATGGCGGCAGCTATGGTGACTCTCTCTCTCTTTTCACCCTAGAATCTAAATTAAGAAGTGAATATTAATTACTTCTTTTCAACACTCCCCTTAATTCATAGTCAACTTTTAATTTAAGTCCACAATTTTCTCTACAAAATTTTAACTTAGGAGAAGGTACTGGTTTTGTCATCATGTCTGCAATCATCTCTTTATCACTTTTATGAACCAGTTTAATTATTTTATTCTCAACCTTCTCTCGGACAAAGCTTAGCTTTATATCTATATGTTTCGCTTTTAAATGGTGTTTTGGATTAGCTGGGATAGATGTAGAAATTAATGGTCTTTTAAAGTATTTTTCTAGGTCTGAATAGAAAAATAGAAAGAAGTCGAGGCAGTCTACCTCTAACTTCTCTCTCGAACTCTCAAACTTGTCGCAATCACTGAGAAATTGGAGAGGGAGCTAGAGCCATGGCTACCTAGGCTATCCAAAGGTTTACGGGATATAAATATTAGTTTATTAAAAATTAAAGTTTATTTAAAATTAAGGATATATTTACTAAAATATATGTGCCACCTCTAGGATTTGAACCTGCAACCTGCCGATCGGAAATCAGCCGGTAGCTGGTAGCTTTAAACCGTTAACTCTAGAGATAGGGTTACGTACTATAGGGTTTGACAATTAGTTAATCATTCATACGTAGGATAGTTCATTTAACTGAAATAGTTTTACGCGAACATAGATCCAGTAATGTAAAAATACGGATTACGGTACGGATAAAAAACGAATACCGCACATTTGTTTCTTTACCAAAACGAATACCGCACATGTATTTATTACGGCTACGATTAAATGTGAATTTAATCGGACGGCTGGAATTTACGCCGAGATCGAAGAAGAGGATTTTGGCGGTTTGTGGTCATCGCCATATCGGATGACACGTGGCAAAATTACATTCGATCGTGGTATCTCCGAAGATTTCGGCACCGAATCCGGATATGACATCTGTCGACATTTAGGCCATGTCGTACAATGTCCGTACAGAAAGTACATCGGCAGCTGTACTTATGTGTACGGAGGAGTAATCTGATTGGTTCCGTACATCAATAGATAGAGTCTGTGAGAGAGAAAAGACTTAGAAAAATTAGGAGATAGGACTCTCTCTCCGAGAGAGCTTCTGTACAAAAGGTCAAATTTGACCCTCCATAACTTACTGCTCAGGGGAGCAAATTCAGAGATTCTTTTTGATATAAACTCACGGGAGTCTTGCCTTCACAAGGGTGAAGTTGGTCAGAGTTTTTGTCTGCCAGGGTGGTAGTTGTTCTTGCTGAAACACAAAGGGGTCAGGGTTATCTTAGAGGCTTCTTGGAAGCTATCCACTCTGAGGACTTATGGAGGTCTCAGAGTTTCATGTTATGGGCCCACCCTCTACGGTACCAATATTTAATGGAACTGGCTTCATATACTGGGGAAATATGATGATAGGAGCTCTATGCCAAAAAAGGTTTTGGGGGATAGTGAGTGGACGATAAGGGCGTCCATCAAGTCTTGGAATTCCTCCAAGGTTTAAAGAAAGCAGATTCACAAAGAAAGCAGGTCCATCTTCAACGGAGGAGACAAAGGAAGGAGAGGTGGTGGACAAAGGAGCGGAGAAAGAGACGAACCCACCAATAGCAAAAGGTTCAGCATTCATGTCACCTATTCCAAGGAACGAGGAGAATGATACTCAAACCTGATTTCAACAATATGGTGGCAAAGCAATTCATCCTACGCCATCTTACTCAAGGATTTGCATGTCCTCATTTGCAGGTAGAAAGGGCATCCGATTTGTGGATGGCTCTCATAGAGATGTACCAAAGTGGTATGATTCAGCAACAACAGCTAGCTGATCAAAAAGTTAAGGAATATGTATACAAAAGGGGGAAAATGTTGGATTTTTGCAATGAGCTTGCTACACTCTTCATGGAGCTAGAGAGTGCGAGAAAAGATTTTAGTGAAAAAGAAAAGGTTAAATGTTTGTTGATGAAGTTACCCAATGAGTTCGAGAACATAGTCAACCGTGTGCACGACTTGCCGTACTCAAGGTGGATATGGAACTCACTGGTAGGGATGATTCTCGTTCGGGAGAATACCATTGAGGTCCGAAGGGGAGGAAAGAGTGACCAAGCCTTGGCAACTTCGACCAATTGGAGGAACAAGGATTTTCGGAAACCGGTCGAAAACTATGGGGGAAGGGAGATGAAAAATCAGGCCGACGAGTTCGGGCCAAGGGCTCCCAAAGGTTTATGTCATTTTTGCAAGAAACCGGGGCATTATATGGCAGAGTGCACTAAGCTAACAGAGCTTCGGTTAAAGGAGGGGCACACCGGTGGTACCTCGAGAGGAAAGAAAAAGGCCTTTGCGACATAGGTCCATGAGGCGGAATCTGAGGACAAGGACGATGAGCTCTTTTTGGATGAGGAGTTGGAGGCGAAAAACGAGGTCAAAATTCCACGAAGGCAGAAATGTGCTTACGGTGGATTGAAAGGTGAAGCAGGCTGGATTATAGATTCAGGTGCCTCTATGCACATGTGTAAAGATAGGCACCTGTTCACTAAGATAAGAAAGATTCCCATCGTAGAGATAGAGTACGGGGATGGGAGGATAGTCACCACTACTCTTGTAGGATTGGTAGATCTGAAAGTGTTAGTAGTAGGAAAGACATCTATAGTAACATTCTCTGGTGTATAGTTTAATCCGGAGCTGAACAAAAACCTCATCTCTAGATCTGTATTAGATGATAAGGGTTTTTTTACTAGCACTAGGGAAGGAGTATTTACTACTAGTTTTGAGGCGGATGTCTATTTCATTGCTGAGAAAAGTAGCCATGGGATGTTTAGGCCGATTTTAAGTAATGAAACGAAGAAACTTTATTATGTTACTGTTCATGATATTATGATGTGGCATAAGAGGCTTGGGCATGTAAATCTAGATAAGTTAAGAGAGATGAAAAAGATGGGAGTGGTGGAAGGGATTCAGTTCAGTGAGAGTGATAATATAAGTGATTGTAGTGGATGTGCTCAAGGTAAAGCACACAGATTACCCTTTCCTAAAACAGCCACCTATAAGGGAGAAAAAATTCTAGATCTAGTACACACAGATATTTGGGGACCGGCTAAAGTGCCCTCACCGGGGGGGAAGAGATTTATGATGACTATCACTGATGATTGGTCTCGGTATTCCCGAGTGTATTTTTTGAAAAACAAGTCCGAAGCTCAAGATTGTTTTAGACAATATAAAGCATGGAGCGAAAAACTCCATGAAACTTTAATCAAGAGAATAAGGAGTGACAATGGTGGAGGGTATACTTCTAACCTGTTTGAGGATTTTCTGAGGGAAGATGGGGTCCAACACCAAAAGACAGTTCCAAAAAACCCGGAACAAAATGGGGTAGCTGAAAGGTTAAATAGATTACTAAGTGATAGTGCTAAAAGTATGTTGTCAGATAACAAGATAGGAAAAAGGTTTTGGGCAGAAGCAATTAGTTGTGCTAATTACCTCAAAAATAGAGTTCTTACTTTAGCTATAAAAGATCAAACACCTTATGAGAGATGGACATTCCGAAAACCAGACATATCTTACTTAAAGGTTTTCGGCAGTCAAGTATTCAGTCTAGATACAGATCGGTCTAATTGGAAGCTAGATCCTAAAGGAAAACTAGGATACTTATTAGGATATGATGAGGATGTTAAAAGATATAGAGTTTATGATCTAAAAAGGGAAGATATAATCTTATTAAAGCATCTAGTAGTTATGGATGAAGGAAAGTCTGTAGATCCCTTCAAATATACAAAGTCAATAAACATCAGATTTGAGTCAGAAAATTCCGATAACTTTGAGCTTCCTAACTATCTAGGTTTTAGAGAAGATGACATTCTTGCAGGTATAAATCAGACCGAAAAGGACTCGGCTGTGGAAACTCCAGTGACAACTCTACCTGAAGCGGAAGACGTGGTGGAAATTGATTCGGAATCAACGGATAGGGGAGAAGCAAAAATTGATCGAAAGAATCCACGAGAACCATCTATTCCTTCCTCACATTTTGAGGGGGGGAGGAGAAGTAGCAAAAGATTGCAAGAAAAACAATAACAAGGTAATAACAAGGTAACAAAACTATCTCATCAAGATGAACCTTAGACTTATGGAGAGGCGATGACGTGTCCAGAAAAGAATCCGGTGGAAGACAGCCATCAATGAGGAGATGGCCTCAATTATGGCAGCCGATACTTGGGAGCTGGTGGAATGTCAATCTAACCAAAAACCAATCGGTTATAAGTGGGTTTTCAAATTAAAACTAAACCCAGATAACACAATCGAGCGCTACAAGGCCAGATTAGTGGCAAAGGGATTTACACAAAAAGAGGGAATTGACTACGAGGAAACCTTTGCCCCGGTCGTCAGATTTCCCTCCGTCCGCATACTTCTCAGTCTGGCAGCAGCGGAAGACATGGAAGTGCACCAGATGGACATCATGACAGCCTTTTTGCATGGAGAATTGGAAGAGGAGATCTTCATGCGACAACCCGAAGGGTTTGTTGCATAAAACCGCGCGCGCGTGCCTTAAACTGCGCGTGCATACAAAATACCGCGCGTGCGTGCAGAATACCGCGCGTGCGTGAGAAATACTGCGCGTGCGTGAGAAATACTGCGCGTGCGTGCAGAAATACCGCGCGTGCGTGCATGATAACGTGCGAGCGAGCCGCCGACACGATGCGGCATGACAATGGGAAGACACACCATGGCAAAAGTTTAGATTCTATAAACAGACTAGAATGTTGTAAGAGATCAAGAAAAAGATATAGATATCGAAAAACCAACCGTAGAAGAAAACATTTGCAAAAATGATCAAATTAAAATATCGAGAAAAGTAGTTACATGGAGGACTTAAAGGGGGAAAGTTGAGGGTAGAATGGAGCAACTGCTAGGGCTACGGTGTATGATCAACACAACTGCGATGTCAAACTAGGGCGGCATGGCGACATAGAAAATTGCATAATTTAATCACCTAGGGAAAATATTTTTTCCCTTACAAAGTGTAAACTTACATCGAGACAGCTGAAGCAATGGTGTGTTTAGGGTGAAAGATTTTTCGAGAGAGGTTGGACCAATGCACAAGAAGTGGTGACAGTGCGATTGGACATTTCAGATTTTTTTAGTAGTAGTTCGGCAATAAAGGGTAGATAAGTAGAGGTGGCGAGTAATGGCATGCAGTCAATGCTTCAAATGGTTGGGAAAAAAGTTAGAGAAACAGACAAAAACGAAATTGAATAGGGGAAGTGAAGAAGCGCGAATCGCGAAAGGAATGCATTTTTAATCTAAAGTCTAATTCTTAGTTGGTAGGACGATAGTTGACATGATGGATAGCGGAACAAATGCAAGAGGACGATTGGAGAGCTGCTAAGTGAACCAAGGATTTTTGAAAAGGAAAAGGTCAAAATATAGAAGGGGGAGATGTAGAACAATAAGTGGCAGTTGGAACTGGAGTAAATGTACAAGGTAAATGTACAATGTACAAGGGACAGTTGGTTGCATGTGAAAGGGTATCTGAGGGATGCATCAAACAAGGTCTTTGGGGGAGTATTGTTTTTGAAGACTTAGTTTTGCAATAAATACACTACAGGATTTACGCAAATTAGGGGGGTACTCCGTCGACGATGTTTATATGATTTGGTATAGACTTACTTGGAGGATAGCGAAGGGGAGGAGAAATTGGGATGTATGCAACTGCGAAGAGTAGCGCAACTGTGATGACAGAACAACAACGCTGCAATGTCAAACTATCGTAACAACACAGCTGAAACAATAGGTAATCAGCGAAGTAGTGCTTGTCGCAATGCAGCGACGCAGCATAGCAACGCAGCGGAAGGAGTGATGAATCAGCGGAAGCAGGTCGGGTCGCAACGCAGCAATGCAACAGAAGCACAGGTGACGTTTGACACTTAACACGGTGCATATTTTATTTCGGGTGCACGAAACTAAATTTTTGGGGGAGTGTTGTTTTGAAAACTCAGTTTCGTTCGAACGCGTCATTTTGTACGCGTGCAACATTTAGTGCGTATATTATTAATGTGGAGGTTCGAATGGATTCACGGATAAGGAGAGCGAACGTAAGGATAAAACTAAAGTGAGGCAAGGGACTTATTGAGTGGTGTGAACACGCAGTAAGAAATGGAGTACGGATCGCGAAGCGATCCGATTTGAAATGTACGAAACGTTGAAACATTTGTCACCGGTACAGCGCATCTATTTTGAGACAAGTGTACCTTAAATAGGACAAGGCAGTTGCGACAAAGCTACAATTATTTTTGGATATATATACAAGTATGTGAGAACGCAACTGCGACAAAGCTCACAACGCAACTGCGGTTGATATGAATCAAGTCGGTGGACGAGATTCACAAAAAGATCACAATTGACTAAGCAAGTTGACTTTGCGGAGGTGTCGATGTAAATATTCTATACAACAGAGGTTTGTCTTTTGCTAATTAGTTTATTAGTGTAGATTTAGTCAGTCTGACATACCTCAAATTTGTAGAAATTAAATGTCCATTTAAAGTATTTTCTAGGTCTAAAAAGAAATATAGAAAGAAGCCGAGGCAGTCTACCTCTAACTTCTCTCTCCAACTCTCAAACTTGTCGCAGTCATTGAGAAATTAGAGAGGGAGCTAGAGCCATGGCTACCTAGGCTATCCAGAAGTTTACGGGGATTATATTTTAGTTAGGGGTTTATTTACTAAAAGGAAAGTGCCGGCTACAGGATTTGATCCTGGTACCTACCGGCCGGCATACAGCCGGTAGCGGTAGCCTTAGCCGTTAAGTCTTTATCGAGTGTTACGTAATGTAGGGTTTGACATTTAATTAAATATTATCAAGTTGGAAAATTCATTTAACTAAAACTGTTTACGGGAGACATAGATCCATAATTGTAAAAGTACGGATAGTGGTACGGATAATAAACCAATACCGCGCATTTGTTTCTTTATAGAAAAGAATATCGCACATCCATTTATTACAGCTACGATTAAATATGAATTTAATCGGACGGCCGGAATTAACGCCGAGATCGCAGAAGAGGATTTCGGCGGTTTATGGACATCGCCACATCGGACGACACGTGGCGAAATAACATTGGATCGCGACATCTTCGAGGATTACGGGAACGAATCCGGACATACCACGTGTCGACATTTAGGCCATGTCGTACGATGTTCGTACAGAAAGTACACCGGCAGATGTACTTTTGTGTACGGAGCTGCATTGTGATTGGCTCCGTACCTCAGTAGATGAGGTCTGTGAGAGAGATAGGACTTAGAAAAATTAGGAGATAGGACCCTCTCTCCTAGAGAGCTTCTGTACAAAAGGTCAACTTTGACCCTCCATAACTTACTGCTCAGGGGAGCAAATTCAGAGATTCTTTTTGCTATCAACTCAGAGGAGTCTTGCCTTGACAGTAGTGAAGTTGGTCAGTGTTTTTGTCGGCCAGGGTGGCAGTTGTTCTTGCTGAAACACAAAGGGGTCAGGGTTATCTTAGAGGCTTCTTGGAAGCTGTCCACTTTTAAGACTTATGGAGGTTTCAGAGTTTCAATAGAGATAGCGGCTTGATTATCACAAAAGACATTCTGAGTCTCAAATTTCATGAACCGAGGTTTTTCGAGTAGAGATTTTAACCACATTAATTCTTTAGTGGCAGCACATGAAGCCATGTATTCAGCCTCCATAGTGGACTGAGCAACTACTTTCTGATGTTTGCTACTCAAACAATATGCACAGGATCCAATTTGCAACACATATCCAGTTGTACATCGTCTTTAAGGCACCTCCCCATAACTGGCATCACTTGAAGTGGTAATGTCAGTGTGCTCCCCTCCCAAATGTAACCATAATTCCCTTATTCCCACCAAATATCTCATCACTCTTTTGGCTGCTTCCTAGTCTCTTTTCCTAGGTTCATTTAGACTTCTACTGAAAACGCGTACAACCGCAGCTATGTCCAGACGTGTAGAATTCATAAATTAAATTAAATTGCCTACAATTTGCATATAAGGAATTCCTTCCATTAACCTTTTTTCTTCCTCATCCATCTTATCATTCAAAATAAATATCCCTCCCTCTTCACTTTTTTCCGATACTTTCTTTAGATCCATGGGAGTGGTACACACATTTGCTTTCTCCATCTGAAACTTTTCTAGCATATTACCGATAGCTTTTTTCTGAGTGAGTCTTATAATTCTATTCCCTCTATCCCTCTCAATTTGAATCCCTAAAATATATTTTGCTTCGCCGAGATCTTTCATGTCAAACCGACTTCTCAAATCCTGTTTGAGTTTGTTAATTTTATCCAAGGACTTGCTTAAGACTAAAAAATCTTCAATATAAATCGCTATGAATATCACTCCATTTTCATCATCAAATATATATATAGAGTGATCTGAACTTATTATAATGTATCCCAAATTTGTCAGAAAATTGTCCAATTTTATGTTCCATTGCCGCGGGGCTTGTTTAAGGCCATAAAGTGATTTTATCAGTTTACACACCTTGCTTTCTTCTCCACTTTCCACGAATCCTTCCGGTTGCATCATGTAGATTTCTTCTTCCAACTCTCCGTATAACAAGGCGGTCTTAATATCCATCTGGTGTATTTCCATATCCTCTACTACGGCTAAACTTAAGAGGATTCTAACAAAAGGGAATATGAGTACGGGTGCAAAGGTTTCTTTATAGTCTATTCATTTTTTCTGAGTATAACCTTTAGCAACCAACCTAGTAGTATGTCTTTCAATGGTATTATCTGGGTTTAGTTTAAGTTTAAAAACCCACTTACATCCAATCGGTTTTTTGTTCGGTGGACAATCTACCAACTCCCATGTATTGGATTCCATGATAAAGGCCATTTCTTCATTGATTGCTGTGATCCACTAGCTGCTTTCAGGGGTATTTATGGCCTCTAAGTATGTCTGAGGTTCTTTTGGGTGAGACATCTTTGTGAGTTTGTTATTTACATGTTTTTCTTGAAGCCATTTACTACTTTTTTTTCCTCCTTCAAAATTTGACGACGGTATGGAAGGCATCCTCGGGTTTCGTTTAGGAAGATTTTCATCTCCCCTATCTTCTAATTCCGGTGTTTGATCAAATTCCTCGTCGATTTCCACTTTCTATTGTGGTGTTACCTCGGATGTTGTCTTTTCGTCCTTCTCCTTTGGCACATCTGCAGATTTTTCATTCTCCCCGTCTTCCTTCTCATCATTTCCCAAGTCAAAGTCATAATATTGACCCGATTCAAATCTGATTTTGACTACTTTGTTATATTTGAATGGATTAATTGACTTTACTTCAATCATCACCACTATGTGTTTTACCAAAATGATATCTCTCTTTTTCAAGTCATACACTCGATATCTTTTTGTGCACTCATTATATCCTACACATGTCATGGTTTCCCTCTTCCCCCTAACTTCTATTTCGTCTTATCGGAATCCAAACTGTAGACTTGACTTCCGAACACTCTCTAACTAGACGAATCTGGTTTTCTCCCCGTCCACCTTTCATACGAAGTTTCCTCCTTATTTGCCGAAGTTAGCACTCTATTTTTGATAAAGTTAGCATAGTTCATAGACTCAGCCCAAAACTGTAATCCTATTCTTTTATCAATTAGCATACTTCTGGACATATCTCCTAAATTTCTATTAACTTTTTCTGCTACTCCATTTTGTTTCGATTACAAGGAATAATTTTCTCATGATGGATTCCTTCTTCTTTAAGAAATTCTTCAAATTCCTTTGAGGTGTATTTTTTCCCATTATCACTTCTTATCTCTTTTATTGAGGTTTCATGTAATTTTCCACTTCATAGTTTGTGTTCTTTGAAACATCTTAGTACCTCTGACTTATGTCTAAAAAATTATACCTTAGTGTATCTAGACCAATCATCTGTAATGGTTAGCATCCATTTTTTCTCCATATGTGAAGCATACCTAGCTGGTCCCCAAACATCAGTGTGAACAAGATCTAATACTTTCTCTCTTTTAAATGTGGATGCCTTTGGAAATGGAAGTCTATGAAACTTCCCTTGGGCACATCCACTACAATCATCTGAGGTCATATCATCTCTAAACTCAATTCAATCCACTATTTTTTTTTCTTTATTTTCTTTAATCTATCTAGATTCACATGCCCTAACCTCTTGTGCCAAAGCATCATATCACTTCCACACGAGTAGAGAACACCCTTTTCATTGCAAAGTACAATTCTGAACATTCGTTGACTACCCTTTTCAGCTATGAAATAAACCTCATTATCAAAGCTAGCTGTGAAATTATTTTTTTTAGTTTCGGTTTCGAACTCTTTTTCATCTAGAACAGCTGTAAAGACTAGATTATAACTAAGCTGTGGAATGTAAATAACATGTGAGAGTGTTAGAATTGAAGCCTTTCCATCAATTAGAACTTTTAAATCAACCAATCCAACAAGACTTGTGGTTTCTACTATACCATCTCTGTACTCTATCTCAACTGTTGTTATTTTTCTTAATTTAGTAAACCACCTCTTATCCCTGCAAATATGCATTGAGGAACCTGAGTCTATGATCCACCCATCCTCAGATGGATCTCAATACCTCCGAAAGCACACTTTTGTCTCCGAAGAGTGTCTGCATGATTCTCAGTGGTTTTTGGTTTAAAAAGAAGCTCCTCAAGCTCCTCTTCCAGTTTGGTTACGTCATCTTCTTCCTCGTCATGAACTTGAGTCAGAAAAGCCTTTTTCTTTCCTCTATCTTTTGAGGAACGTTGTCCATTTTTCAGTCAGAGATCTGCAAGCTTGACCAATTTGCCATATAATGTCTTGGTTTCTTGCAGAAATGACATAATCCAACTCGAGGAGTTCCTCTCCGCTGTCCATCAAATCTGCCACCTCCTTGTCTTTTTCCTCCAAAGTTTTGATAGAGATCCTTTCCGTTTTCCTCATCACGCTTCCGCGAATCAGATCTTGTAGCCAATGCTTGAACACCCAGACTTCCTCTCCTAAGTTCTATGGTACTCTCTTTCACTAAAATCATCCCCACTGTACCATCCCAATTCCAATTGCTATCACCTAGATCCTGCAACCGATTAATGATATTCTTATACTCTTCAGGTAGTTTCATTATTAGTGTATTTACTCTTTGTCTCTCAGACCATGAGTTACCAGCGCTGTCTAGTTGTCGAAATAATGCTCCTAAGTCATTACAATAATCATTCATATTTCCTCCCTTGTAATTATAAACTGAAATCTTTTTTTCTGCCAGTTGCTGCTCCTGCAATGACCCACTCTTATATTTGTTTACTAGTGATACCCAAATCTGAGAGGAAGATCTAACATGCATAAAAGGAATGGCAATACCCTTTACTACACTTTTAAGAGTTAAGAGCCTAGCCACCTTATCTTTATAGTTCCAATTTTCATATTCTGATCGTCGGTGTGACTCCCTATCACCATTGCTGGTGATGCTCTTGTCGTTATAGTCCTTGATAGTGGAGTCTCTCCAGAAGCAACTTCTCCTTTTTCTCCTTCCATGATTATTTCCTCCCCTTCATCTTCATTGTTCGTGATGGTGGTTGATGTTTTAACAGCTGTTGTGACGGAGGTGCCAGAAAAACATCTTCCTCCAAACCTAGGTGGAGGTGGGCATCGAATTTGCCCGACACTATGCCCCATAGGTGCTTCTAAAAAAGTTCTCCCTCCATCATCATTTCCCATTAAATAAAGTGTGATCCATTAAATATGGGCATGCTAGAGGGTAGGCCAATAACCAGAAATTCAGTGATCTCCATTAACCCACAGAATGAACAGCCTATGTAAAGCCTCTATGATAATATTTGACCCTTTCACTTTCACACTGAATAAGTGCTGCCCAGGCACACAAATATTCTGACCACCCTAACCCTTGTGAGGAGAAGACTCCCTTGAGTCAAACGCAAAATGAATCACTGACTTTGCTCCCTTGAGCAGTAAGTTATGGCTGGCCAAAGATGGCTTATAAACACAAAAGGTAACCTGGAGAGAGGCGCCTCAAATACTCTAAGTCCCTTAAATCCTACTCACAACTACTTACTACTCTACTTTCGGCCAATCAAAAGAGTTTATAGTACAAGAAGGTACAGTGACCGATTGAACTTCTTGTACGGCCATTGTACAACATGGTCTTCTGGTTGACACTCGTCGACATGGGAGTCATTGTTCCTCCTCCCATCCTTTACGGTGTCGAATGATGTGGCGCCGCGTGGAGCAGCACGCCGCTATGTTCGAAAGCCGCCAAATATTTATTCGGGTTTGGCGGAGGCGAAGACGTCCGTCTTATCATGTATTTTACACGGGTAGATTCGCGTCCGCGAGCGCCGTTTGACTTTATATGTTGTTTCGTCAATTTTGGTATGTTTTAATTAAATTGACGTTTTGCGTAACACTTTAAATATGTGACAAACTGAATACGTGCATCGTTTCGTATACGTCATAATGGTGAAGGTACACGTCTATGTCGTACTTCGTAGACATAGGTTCAAATTTGGTCTAGGGCAACATTTGGCAATCTATTAATTTGTCTGCATGTCTACCTATTTCTTTCTGACTATGGCGGCAGCTATGGTGACTCTCTCTCTCTCTCTCTTCACTCTAGAGTCTAAATTAAGAAGTGAGTATTAATTACTTCTTTTCAACAATATCAATATATGTTTTTAATATTTCCCTGCTTATCTCGTTGTACGTTAGTATGTAGGCTTTTGGTGGTGAGAAAGGCTTTAAAAGCTTTCATTGCATGCTTGAGGCGTTGAGTAAGTGCACATGTGTCCATTTTGTATTATACCTCGTTTTTGCTTAAATTTTTGAATAACACAAGCGAGTGTTAGTCCGACAAAATCTATATGTCTTATACATTTTGGATCTTTTGAGAAATCCTCCTATGACTTGTTTCAAGATTGCGCACAAATTTCCTTTGAACGCATTAGTTCGAGGAGTTATCAACGAAGCATTATAAGAGTTTTATACCACTCCATTGAGCTCAAGCCACGACCCTCTCTTGACAAACTAGGGTGGTAGAGGATATTCGAGACCTTTTACCAAACGATCCGATCCACCTCCACGACCTTCACGGTTGTGGAACTTAGTTTGCAAAGGTTGTGGATGGTCATCTAATGCACGTATCTTCATTAGCCAAGAAGATGCTTCTGGTTGTTAAAAATTGAAAAACTAAACTTAACCTGTTTTCTCTTTGTTTTTTTAGTGTTTAAATGTGTGTTTCCCCCCTTTGCACCTGGATCGTTCTTCTATCGCTAGTTTTTAAATAACATTTCGAATAAGATTTTATGTTTTTTTTCCATTTTGTAAAAGAGGTCCTTTACCTCACTACCTCATAACGAGTCTACAACTTTGTCGTAGGTCGCGTTTTAAAAGTTGTAGAGCATCATACTATACTGTGATATATGTAGGTATGGCAGAGTATGCCGTGAATCACTATCAGTTATAAAGAAAGTCTTAGTGTTAGGAAACTGATGATGTATTTAACGTCATTTTGGGTTCAATTACCTAAATCTAAGTTAATAACACTAATTATTTGTTGACACTGATTATTTATTAAAGCTAATAGCGATTCACGGTGTAGTTAACACTTATTACACTATTTTATCCACACATTTCTTGTTGTAGTATTGTAGCTTTAATCTGTGTTAAATTGTTCACATTGTCGATCTTCGAACATGGTAGAACAAGTCGATATTCGAACATGGGAGAACAAGACAACAAGTCCAACTTCGAACATGGGCGGACAGGTCCGCACGACTTCCATACGTCTTTATTGTTATGAATGAATCTGAGTGCGCTTTCCCATGTCGATGCCGTTTATCTGACACTTTTTCTGTACTTGTAGTATAAGGGTATGTCCCCATGTGCATAAGTAAGGGTTTTTTTCTGTCGTTTTCCTGTAAAACTTAGTGCCGTACTGCCTAAGTTGGAACCGTACGAAGGAATCACAAATTTGTAGAGTACAATTTGCGTCATCCTCGAGCTTATGATGTACGAAAATTTGTCGTCTTTTGTTTTTCTACCCACTTCCAAAACAAAAAAAGTCATCTTCAACCTTACGTTTAAAACACATGCGCCGTGTGTTTTAAAACTAGGTATTTTCGATAAACAAATAGTAACATATATTCGAACGTGCTGTAATTTTTGAAAATTTTCATACGGTTTCCAATGACAAGTACAAAATTCGCTATGTTTTGTCCGTTTGCGTTCGAATAAGACAAATAAAAGTACACAATTTGTTTGGTTTTGTCCGTTTTCGTCCAGTACGGATTTTTTTTCCAGGGGTCTTCAAATTCCGATGCCATTTCACGTCGACCGGAGAGGAGACGCAAAGGCAAAGCGCATCTTCTTTAACCGTGAATCGGTACGTCTACAATGTCACGGTAAGTCATGCGACGTCACAAAGAAAAATAACGTGCGACCACAGATTGTAGACGTTGACAACCGTCACAGGTATTGTTGACGTATGCAATCGTCACAAGCGGAAGTTACGATTTCGTCCTTACAGACATAGGGACACTTGAAAACCGGGTCCGACGGATCAGCGCTAAAATACAAAGTAAGTTCGCTAAGTCACAAGTACATGGGGACATACCCTAAAATAGGGAGAAGATTCCGTACGATTTGACACATCTTGTACATTACACTAGTTAAATTTAATTACAGGGTTGATTTAGGTAGGGTTAATAAATTATCCTGAGTTACGAGTATAGATGACACCATTGTAATTGAATTGTACCTATTAGCGTGTAAATGGAAAAACAGTATTATTAATTCTATTATAGGTTCAGGGATGGTACACCGCGCATCGTTATTAGTGTCAACGACACTAATTTGGGTTCTTAAAATTTTGATTTTTTTCCTCAAATAGGATACATGATTTTAATTTTTCCTTGACGTTAATTAAGGTACCGTACAAAATAGCGTAAAGGACGAATTACAAAAATATCTAAATAGTGTGGTGTACGGTCGATGTCAGACCGTGCATAAATGTACCTTTTCAAGTGAAAATTTTACAAAAAATGAGTTAAATCAGACGCGCACGCATAGGATCGTGCGCTAAAAAACGGGATTTCTCTGACACGTAAATTATTTTACATGTACGGATATTTAAAATTCACGACGGCGTACGATTTTTAATATTTTGTACGGATACATATATTAATGTATATAATCGTACAGCGAATATTCCATTTTTGCTGTTCTCAAATTAGCATAAACGCCGAAATTAAAATACACCTTTTTAAAAAAAAAATAAAAAATCTTAATTAGCGTCAATGACGGTATATTTACTTCCACACTATTTAAACTTTGACACTAATAACGATGCGCGGTGTAGCTTAGCCACACCGATATAGTGCTGCCAACAATCCTGTCGTAGAGATTAACGGTTTACTGCACTGCAATGTATAGCGTAATCTAGTTGAATTTATATCACGGGCGGTACGATGTACTATGTACAACAGTACAAAAGTACAATTTTCTTCACAACTTAAAAGTACGAGGCTACGACTGCTGAAACCATTCTGCCCGTTGCTTCTTCTTGGTGGTGACCCATGGCGGAGGAATCTGGTTCCGCTCCTCTGCTCTCCCCTCGTCGGGGCGCAGACGGCAATCCCGAGCATCCAGATGTCGCCCTCGATTCCCGCAGTTCCCGCCAATGGTTCCGTTCTCCGTCCCGTTTTTTGGCGGACGACTTTACGCTGGAGGCAAAGAACCCGGATTTGGAGACTTTGGAGAGATGGCGGAGCGCTTCTCTCGTGCTGAACTCTACCAGGAGGTTCAGATACACTGCAAACCTTCAGAAGAGAATTAAGGTGTGAGGTTACAACAGCTACATTGTCCATTCGTTATTAGTGTTAATAACACTTTCTAATTTTTTTTAGGTTTTTTTTTTTTGTTTTTTTTTTTTAAAGGTTTCTTTTTTGGCCGAAAACCATGAATTAGTGTGGAAATAACAGTGTTAAATTGGCCGTGTCATTCTGCCCTAAATTAGTATTAGTGGTACTATTTTCGATTTAAGGGTGGCATTAATTCTGTTAAACTGATAGCGATGAGCAGTATACTATTTGGAAGATATGGTCTGCAAATGTTGTTTGGGAGGATATTAATTGGAGGATAACTTTGGAAGGATAATTTTATTTTTACTCATACGATTCAACTTTACTCTCGAGGGTTAATTCTTTACTTGACCTTAAAAAAATCCGAAATTTTCTATGAAGAAGCATATGACGTCGGGGTCCTGTTAAGGTTTTGCCCTAATAATTTGCAATTTTTCACGGCTGTTATGGTGGTGGACATTTTGTACGGTTTTTCGTTCCGATTAATCTTGAGCAATTATGATCAAGTTAGAGGGAATGCGAATTACACGTCTCGCTATTAGGGTTAGTGAATTATCGTTGTTAACGCTTTATTATAATTAATTACACTAAATTGTGTTTTTGCAATTACGCGGTTATGCAACTATTAACGTGGCTCATTATGGGCCACTTAACGGTGTTTTTAACAGTCATTTATGATTTTGGGACAAAACCATGCACTCGAAGATTGACTGTAATAGCGATGGGCGGTGAAATGTAGTGAGGTGGTACAGCGTGAGGAAATTGGAACGAGATTGAGCTTTGTCTTTGCGACAGCCTTTCTGGACAGTGAAGTTTTCTGAAACTGTTTTGAGATATTCCTTCAGTAAATATGTTATAAACGCACCTGTTAAGATAAACAAAATGCTCCGGATCCAGCTTGTCAACTGTGATCGAATCTTGAGGCGGCTGATTTTGAGCTTCAATGAGATGTTTCATGAAACTCCTGAAGATTTTTATTCGTTTCCTCCACTTTTTTTTTTTTTTAATTTTTATTTTGGCAGTCAATGAACTCTCTCCATCAGTTCCATGTAGGGGGCCTCGCTCTCGAAGCCATCCGCCGATTCCAAGCAGGTAAATTTTCTGCCTTTTTTTTGTTTTGCTTTTTTTTGCTACATTTTGCACCATAATTAGTATGTGAAGCTTTTATGTGTTTATATTTATTAGTTAGTCATAGTGCTTCTTGGTGTAGGATTTATTGTTGCATCCCAAATTTTAAGTTGGAATTTTTTTATCACTTTAAATGACACCGTTTTTCGTCTTTTGACAGCACTTCCGGACACTTATTCTGCTTCTTTTCGAATTGCAAAAGAGGAAGGCTTTGAAATTTCATCTCGAGATCTTGAACATATTGTTGAAAAGGGAGATATGGAAGAGCTAGCTGGGTTTGGAGGTGTCGAGGGAGTGATGGAGATTTTGAAAACAAGTCCTTCCGGATTGGAGTGGAGTGAACAGGAGGAAAAAAAGAGGCACAAAGTTTTTGGAACCAATGTTCATCCGGAGACACCTGCAAAAAGTTTTTTGAGCTTTTTGTGGGACGCAGCACAGGTGAGAGAGGCAAGGGAGAGAAAAGGGGTGGAGGCTTGAAGAGGGGGGACAGAGAGAGACACAGGGAGCCTCTGCTTTAGGGGGAGTTACCACCCTGTTAACCTGATTTCAGCAAATGTAGTATAGTTGATACTATCCAATTGTCAGGAAATGAGGGGCCATAGAAACGCTGCCTATTCACTTTTTCTGGTCTTGACAACTGTTAAATCGAAGTATTCCTTGATACATTATGCATGGCCTACCTATTTCACAGTTGAACTCACTTTTATAAAAGCCAAACTTTTTCTATTTCTACTTTTGTTTCCACTCCCGGTTTCTGTTCCTGGTCATTTTCAACGTTTGTTTTCTATTTTCTTTTCCATTTAGATCGTTCTTATAAAAACAATGAATTAACGCAGCAAGAAAATGTTTTTGGAAAAACCAATATCTCCCTCTTCTTTTTCCTCTCCTTTTCCTTCCTACCTCCTTCTTCTTTCCTTAACATGGAGACTGAAAACTAGCTCATACGGGAGTACGATGTTGAGCTTTCTTACAGACTTCGTGACCCAGTACTGGCTCTTAGTTTAAAAAAAAAAAATCAAAATGGTTTCTGACATGAAATTTGTGGGTTGTGGGAAATTTCCAGGATGTGACTCTTATTATTTTGGCCGTTTGTGCTCTGATTTCGGTGCTTGTTGGAATTCCCACGGAAGGATTAGCAGAGGGATGGTATGACGGGGCTGGAATTGGGTTCAGTATCATTCTTGTGGTTTTCGTCACCGCAATTAGCGATTACCAACAGTCTCTTCAGGTCTGTTTGTGAGCTGATTCTCAAAATGAGGGAAGTCTGAAAATGAGGGGAGTTGGTAAATGTTTTAATGTTACCACCATTGACTTTTTGTATTAAAAATATGTTTTGTTGGCTTTTTTTCTGGAGTTTGTCATGGCAATCAGTCAATTTTGTCCATTTTTTGGTTTATCAATGAAGTTTGGGGTGCTGTACATTGTACATTCTAAGTCATTTTTCAGTGGTATAGCAGTATTAGGTTTGGATGTCAACAAATCTCTTCTTTAAAGTAGGTTTGTATATTTTAATGGCTTCATGAAGTTGCAGACATTCAAGGACCTTTTGTGTTTTTTTTGTTTTCTAGTTCAGTTTGACATTAACACATGATCAACTTTCAGAATGGAGATAGGAATAGGGAAGAGAACATAATCAAGAGAAGTGGAGGGAAGGAAAGATATGTATTCATGAGAAAATGGAAGTGGGGACCAGGCGCCAGAATCAGGTCACTGACAAGATGATCACTTGCGTTTTTTTTTTATTTGTGTACTTCAGTCTGGCGGGAAGGAACTGAACTAAGTTCTGACTGAAATTGGAACCATGTATTTTTGCAGTTCAGGCAACTTGATGCAGAAAAAAAGAAAATCTACATTGAGGTCATTCGGAATAACAAAAGACAAAAGGTTCTGACATCAGATCTTCTGGTAGGAGATATCGTCTTTTTGTCTATCGGCGATATTGTTCCTTCCGATGGTTTCTTCATTCAAGGTCAGTGATTTTGTTTGAGTCGCAAACTTTTATAAAGCCTGATTGGTTTTCTAATCAGTGTTGTAGTTTTTTGGTAGTGACTGTTTGCTATGGTGGAATTTGATAAATTTCCAAATGTGGGTATTTAGCATATGTTCCACTTCTTTCATATTATTTATCTTGGTTTTGTGGCTTCAAGATTTTATAAACCCCAGCATTTCATTTTGGAAGTAGAGAAAGAATGAGACAGAGATGGAGGAGCGGGAGGGAGAGGGAGAAGGAGCGGGAGTGGGAGGGGGAAAGGGAGAGGGAGAGAGAGGGGGAAAGGGAGAGGGGGAGAGAGGGGGAAAGGGAGAGGGGGAGAGAGGGGGAGGAGAGGGAGAGGGAGAGCGAGAGGGAGAGGACGATAGAGGGAACGAGGGGGAGAGCTCGATTGTCAGAACACCTCACTTTCTGTTTGATGGTCTTCTAAGATGTGAGCTGAAAGTCGTAAGAATCACTAAGCAGTAAGGTTGTATATCAAGCAGGATTTGCTGATATTCAAACATGTACTTTTTTTGAAGGGTTCTGAGAGTTGATATGTTGAGCATCTTATCATTGATTTTTGCGCTATATCGACATCGATATCGCAATCTTATCGTTATCTGTACATTTCATTTCTGTTCAATTCAAATGTTTGTTTTGTAATCCATCGAGGCTGAAAATTCAGCACGGTACGCTACACTGTTCGTACTGTAATGAATTGCCGCACAAAAAAACTGCACGCACAAAATCTTTGATTTTATGCTCTGATTTTCATCCTTCAGATGTTATACTCTGAATTTCCGTTTAATCAATGCCAGATGTATTTTTTGTCTGTTCTAGATTTATGTACAAAGTTCCGTACGCTTATTGGTCAGTTAATGTCAGTTATGTCGATGTTGTTACTTATTGACAAGTAGCGACTTTTTAATTCCTCGATATCACAATATGCCGTAATCGCGACATACCATTTGCGATTTCGATCAATATACTACTAAACAGGTTCATGATTTTTATGACATTATCTTTTAAAAGCAATTGAGGCATTTGAGCCTAACCGTGTGCCTTTGTTTTGCTTTTTTACTTTGCAGGTTACAGCGTGCTAATAAACGAGTCGAGCATGACAGGAGAGAGTGAGCCACAACACAGAGACCACAATCGTCCTTTTCTTCAAGCAGGTACTCAAGTACAAGATGGAGGATGTACAATGCTTGTGACAGGTGTGGGAATGCGGACGCAATGGGGTCGATTGATGTCAACATTAAATGAAGACGAGGATGAGGAAACTCCATTACAGGTGCACTTTAGTCACCATTAGTGTGGTGTATACCGTTCACAGACCAAGACTGTTTGATGCTTCTTTTCGAGTAGTTGGGTGTCTGTTTAGTACAAAACATGCGTTAGTGACGAGTGCATCTGATCTGGGGGAATAGTACTAACTGGATAAGGGTTGATAACACCATTATAAACAGTTTTTATGGTTGATGATATAGTTTTGTTGGTATTAAAGTCGATAAATGACAATGTTGGGCAGCCTTTATAAGTACTTAAAGGAGATTTTGCATAGGATCCTTTCTCCTTCGGTTGTTGATTAGAGTATGGAGAGTTTAAAGAACAGCTGATTTTTTGTTTCCGATTTTAAAATCATTTTCGTGCGGCGAGTTTGTTATGCAGGTTCGTCTCAGTGGTGTAGCGACATTGGTTGGAAATCTCGGCCTTATTGTTGCATCTCTCGTTTTGGTGATCCTTGTACTTCGTTTCTTCGTCTCTGTTGGATTTACCTGGAAAGGAGAATACCTTCTCCAGGTGGGTAACTCCTTTATTGATCTTCATTGCCTGAAATCAAATGCGGGTGTATGAAGAACCTTAGTGTTAGCGTGTGTACAACAATGTCCGACTTGTTGTCTTGACACAGTCTTTATTTATTTTTGTTAGTCTTTCTTTTGAATAAAAGATAATCCTTAATTGAATGTCTACAGGGATCTGCATTAACCACTTCCAGGATAATGTCACATTCTGAATTTTTTTTTTTCTTAAAGCTCTACACCCCATAACTAGCGTGGATTACAAGATTTTTAGGAGCTTTTTGTGCGAAGTTAAGTCACTTTATTCAAAACATTGAGCCTCTGTGGACTGTATTTGATTTGATGACGTCACACATAAATTGGTGCGGACCACCATCGCAATTATGCATATAAGCCTGTCAAAAAAGTTCACACTTGTTACAATAATAAGCTGTGTGACAGTTGGAAACAAAGCCGAAAGCTAGTTTCTGGAATTTCCCCCCTCGTGTTTGCTCGCAGTTTTTGATTTTTTTTCTGTCGTGTTTACTCTTGTGCAGTTGGTGAAGTTTTTTGCCATCGCTGTCACGATCATCGTGGTTGCTGTACCGGAGGGACTCCCTTTGGCGGTTACTTTAACTTTGGCATTTGCAATGAAGAGAATGATGTCAGATAAAGCTCTTGTTCGAAAACTGGCAGCTTGTGAAACTATGGGTTCTGCAACTACAATCTGCAGTGATAAGACAGGAACATTGACCACAAATAAGATGACTGTTGTGAGAGCGTGGCTTGGAGGAAAGGTTTACAATATGCAACCTGAGAGAAAAGAGGTGAGGGTGCAATTCCAGACTTGTTTTTTTTACTGTTCCTTTTGTGAATGAGGTTCTTTTTTGATTGTAAGTTTGGATCAGCCTTTGCTGATGACCTTGCCAGGCTATGGCCTTCTGTCGCTTGTTTAAAACTTCTGCTAAATTATATATATATTTTTAGGGCAATGCCTTTACAAAACATACCTCCAAAAAACGCGAAACAACATGCCTGAAAAACCCTTTGAAGTCAACATTGGTGGTACTCGATTTTTCGTCACGCTAATTTTTTGTTGCTTGTTGTTTCGCACAGTTTGAGAAGGACAACCATACAAACGCAGGTAGGTCGCAGGTTGAGGTATTTGGTTTGAATCGAGACTGTCCCGCAATTCATTTCTTGGGCACTTCCTGTCTTGGTTCCGTCGTTGACCTTCAGACTTGACAAAATCAATATTGATTTAGATGTGACAACTAAGCATATTTGACAGCGACAGCAACAGAAGCCTTAGTATGGCAAGACTAAAAATTACTGTATAGATCCTCGTCAAAGGTGCAATTGAGGCTAGTGGAAGCTCCATTGTTCTCCTCTAGCAGAGAAACCTGCACTTATATTTTTTATTTCCCTTCCTCGTTGTGTCTGTTATTGTTTTTTCAACAATGTTTTTTTTTTTTTAAATTGATTGCAGGAAATTGCTCCAAGGTTGCGATCTCTGTTACTCGAAAACGTTTTTCAAAATACTAGTGGAGATGTGGGCGAGGATAACAATGTAATTGCCAGTCCAACAGAAACTGCAATTTTGAATATGGCAACTGATTTGGGCGGAGATTTCAGAACTGTTCGTGGTCAATCAAAGATAATGATTGTGGACCCTTTCAATTCGAAGAGGAAACGCATGGGAGTTATTGTTCGACTTCCAGATGGAAGATATCGGGCCCATTGGAAAGGAGCCGCAGAAATGATTCTTGCCATGTGTGATAAAATGATGGGTCCAGATGGAGAGGTGCGTTTTGAATCTTTGAGCATATTCTTGTATTCAGTTCTCGGAAAATAAAAAAATAAGTTGGTGGTACTGTCTCTTTAGAAATTGGTTGGCTTTTGCCAATACTAAGGCTTTCAAACAAAGACTTGGGGTGATTACCTGGGGACTTCAAAATGGTCTTTCTAGCAATGCTTTCATAAAATTGAGAGTCTCTACTTGTCCTCTCCCCCTTTTCATTTTCTTTCTTCTTTAAATTACTGTACAGAAATTAGAAGATATGTATATTGACAAATATAGGCATTTGTAATCAAGAATATTGTATAATCTAAACAGTTCCAAAGTCCTTAAAAGCATTATATTTTTTTTATCAGGCCTTTGACAGAATTCTAGGAGTTTCTATGTTTTCCACCTTCCCATATTTGCATAATTAGTGTATGGACATCGGAAGATATGTATGTTGAAGACTAGAAGCAATTGTAATCAAGCTAGTGTAATTGAAACAGTTTCGAAGTTTTCAAAAGCAGACCTGAAATTACCAATTTTGTACTAAATATGTAAATTGTGCCAGTTTACACTGTTTCATATATTGGTGTTGATACATTAGATGCGATCACATTTTGGGATCAACTGTTAGTTCCAGATAAGCTAGATATTGAACTGTCCGCAAAAAATGTGGTCCACTTAAATGGGCAATTTAACCATTCCGAAGACCCAGTTACACTTGTTGAAGTTAGTATAAACAAATCGTCCCTACATAGACATTCTCATCAGTCGTCCTTTTTTTTGGTTCCAGGTCACTATAACTAGTCACACAAATTCAAAGACAAAGATTTGACTCACAATGATTATGGTAAATGTTTCTGTTTTTGGAAAAAAATTGTCAGGTTTATGCAATGGAGCAAGGAACTCTTGGAGGAGTAATAAATGCTTTCGCCGAAGATGCCCTCAGAACTCTAAGTTTGGCCTATAAAGATTTGAGTCCTCGAGAAGTTCCTAATGGTCAAATTCCAGATGACTTCGCTATTCCAGATTCGGGTTTTACTCTCCTTACAATCGTGGGAATTAAAGATCCTTTAAGGTCGACAGTTTCGGATTCCGTGAAGCTCTGCCAATCAGCTGGAATCATGGTGCGATTGTTTTTTGTTTTTTTTTTGTTTTTTGACAATCGTTTCTGTTTTTGTTCTAGAATCTTAAAGAGGGAGAAGCGAGAGCAGTATAGAATCGGGTTGTGGGGGAAAAAACTGGGTTTAGGGGAGAGAGGGAGGGAGACTGTGAGTAAAACAGAGTGGGAATATTAGCGAACAACAAGAATAACTGACTGACGATAAGTTCGTTTATGTGTTTATGCTTTCTTTTCAATTGCTTCAAATGAACTAGTCTTCGGCTTGCTTTTTGCATTTAAGTTATTTGAAAGTTTTTCTTTTCTTGTTTTTGTAATTTAACAGGTCCGAATGGTGACTGGAGATAATATTACAACTGCCAAAGCCATAGCAAGAGAGTGTGGAATTCTCACCGATGGGGAGGCCATTGAGGGTCCCGTCTTTCGAAATTTGAACCCAACTCAAATGAGAAACCTTCTTCCAAGATTGCAGGTCTGACTATATTCTTACATAAGTATCAAGAGCTAAAGAGACATGCACTCACACAGAGAGACAGAGGGAGGGAGGGAGAGGGGTGGAGGGACGAGGGAGGGGGGGAAGAGGAGGGAGGAAGGGAGGGAGGGAGGGTGGAAAGGAGGGAGGAAGGGAGGGAGGGAGGGAGGAAGGGAGGGAGGAAGGGAGGGAGAAGGTGTAAACTTTGGTGGAGCACTCGGGCGATCGGAGCTAGCCCTGCAGCCACGAACCTGTAGACCTTAGCGCAGGTATCACGGATAGGGGTCAAGTGAGTCACAAGAAAAGACAAGATAGCGCTAGAAGACAAAATAGGAGGATAGCATTCACATTTAGACAAGAGAGGGAGAGGTTTTCAATTAGCCGTAGCTTTGAATAGATAACTGATAGGAAGTGCAAATTGGAAAGACTCTCCTATTAAAGTTGATCTCTTGATCCTCTATTCTCTTAAGAGCCGTGCATTTGTGACATCGGTTTTCTTTACTGGTCTATGAAAGTTGTCACAAAGATAAACAAAAACAAAAAAAAAAAACAAAAAAAAATGTTGGATTGGCACGTGGATGCCGGTTTAATGCGGGGTAGAATATGGTAATACCATACTTGAAGCCGCCCGAAATAAATGGGTACGGACCTGCCAGGCTCTACATCGAGCTGGTGGCACAGTGGTTAGTGCGTTGACAGCTCAAGTCAAAAGTCCCAGGTTCGAGCCCTGGCCGGCTCAATTTTCCCCAGTGTGGGACATGCCGAATCCCGTATTTCAAGGAAATCTAACAGAAGGGAGGGAGGAAGGGAGGGAGGGAGAGAGGGTGCAAGGCGACGAAATCGCCAATTGTGAAGAAAGAGGCTTTTGTATGGACGTTTGTTTTCAAAGATGTGCTAAATGAGAAAACGTTCGAAGAAAATGGGTATGCTTGGGTTTTCTTTGTTTTGAATGTTTTTTATGCTTTTGGGTATTATTTGGGAAACAGGTTATGGCAAGGTCATCTCCTGAAGATAAACACACTCTTGTGAGGGAATTGAGAGCGATGGGAGAGGTAGTTGCCGTTACTGGTGACGGAACTAATGACGCTCCGGCACTAAAACTGTCAGATATTGGTTTGGCTATGGGAATTGCAGGAACTGAGGTACGTTTTTCTTATCAGTTATAGGTTTAAATAACTTCGTCGTTTATCATTTGCAATTAATATCTGATGATGTTAAGCTTTACACAATGTTTACAAGATTGTTTTTCTTTGGCGAATGTTGATGGTACAGGTCATCATAGGTTTCCAGTTCTCTTGGATGCATTTTTTTGGAAAAATAACTGTCTGTTTGTTTGTTTTGTTTATTATTCTTGTCAAAAGCTTAAACAAAAAGTGGTCTTTTTGGAAACGCAGGTGGCAAAAGAAAGTGCCGATATTGTGATTTTGGACGACAATTTTGCGACAATTGTACAGGTGGCAAAATGGGGTCGTTCTGTGTACAACAACATTCAAAAATTTGTTCAGTTTCAGTTAACAGTGAACATAGTGGCGCTTGTTATCAATTTTGTCTCGGCCTGTATCACTGGTAAGGAGCATCTAATTGGCTGTACCTTTTTATAATCAAAGGTGAAGAGGAATAAAGAGGAAATAAGAGGGAATAAGAGGTGTAAGACAGTATAAGTTGGAAACGAGGGATAAGAAGGAATAAGACGGATAAGGGAGATAAGAGAGATAAGAGGGAATAAGAGGGATAAGGGAGATAAGCGGGATAAGAGGTAGAAGAGGGATAAAGTGGGATCACAGGAATATGGATAGGAGTATAAGAAGGATAAGCAGGAGAGAGATTAAGATGCATACCAAAGAGGTCAAGATTTTTGAATACTTTGTGACGGTGAAAACAACCTAAGTCGATTATGACTTTTGGAAACAGATTTCATAACTGTATGTGATTTTTTTTTTTTTTGTTTCGGATGGGTTTTATTGTCAAAAAACAGGAGAAGCCCCATTGACAGCTGTTCAACTTTTATGGGTCAATCTTATTATGGATACACTTGGAGCTCTGGCATTGGCTACTGAACCTCCAGATGATTCTCTTATGTTAAACCCTCCAGTCGGTCGGAAAGGGAGGTTTATCAGTACAATCATGTGGAGAAATATTGCGGGACAAGCAATTTATCAACTTTTAGTACTAGGTGTACTTCAATATAAAGGAATTCAGTTATTGAGTTATTCTGGACCCAACGCAGGGATTCGACTCAACACAATGATTTTCAACGCCTTTGTATTTTGTCAGGTGGGTGAGATGAATTTGAGGGGAAAAGGGAGGAAAAGGGAGGAAAAGGGAGGACAAGGGGATTCAGT
The DNA here is from genome assembly GCA_037447655.1 of Zygnema cylindricum. Classification (NCBI taxonomy): domain Eukaryota; kingdom Viridiplantae; phylum Streptophyta; class Zygnematophyceae; order Zygnematales; family Zygnemataceae; genus Zygnema; species Zygnema cylindricum. The sequence continues at coordinate 345,374 of JBBHKE010000813.1, read as the reverse complement.
TTTTTTTTGGGGGGGGGGGGAATTAGGGGAAAGGGGGATTGAGCTCTAGGAAGATGAAGAACAGAGGGAGGAACGTTAGTGAGCATTTGAAACGAAGGTAAGGGAAAGGTGAAAGACAAAGGGTACGGTCTATCGGTTGTGATAAAAATGACTTTAGTGTCATGTGGCTTTTCAGTTTCGACTAATTTTTCTTTTACCTTCTACTTCCATCAATTTTTTCTTCTATCGTCTTTTTTTCCAAGTATATGCCGTTGTTCTTTCCCTCTCTCAACTCTCTCCCATCAATGAAGAGGATTTTTTTCATTGATTTTATTTTTTCTGTTATTTTCATCTTTTGTCATTCTTTTCCCATTGCATAGTTTGAAAATTGCAAGGAGGGAGACAAGAAGTAGAAGGATCTCGAGTTAGGGGGAAAGGGGATTAAGGGGGGGGGGGGTTTTTTTTTGACTTAGGGGAACAGGAGGG
>JBBHKE010000813.1:238306-334577 GCA_037447655.1 Zygnema cylindricum | reverse complement strand
CCGTTCTTGAAGGAAGTAGCATGTAAAAGTTTTCTTTTACACTACCTAACATGAAATATTCCCCGAACTTACCATCTCTTTTGCTCTCCTTGACCTCTGGTTTACCTAACTTCTTCGAGTGTCTCTTTTCTTTAACAAACCTGGTCTTACGCTTCGGAAAAAGTTTGGCCTTAGTTGATCCGATGTCATTTCAAGAGGGAGAGTCGGAGAGAGGTGGAGTGATAGAGAGAGAGGGTGAGAGAGTAAAGTACAATCCATCACATTTTCTTTTGAGAGTGTATGATGAAGGAAGTTCTTGCCTTGCTTGAAGCCCTTTTGGTAACAAAATTTGAGGCCTCGTCAGCAACATCGCATGACAGATACTCAAGGATATTTTCCTTTTTGTTTTAATTTCAAAGTTCCAAAACGATGATAAATGGGAGGTTGATCTCGGAATAGAAAGGAATTGCTGTTTATCTTCTCCTTTGCAATATGAAGTTGTTCTAATCTTTTAAGGCTCTGTTGAACAAAAAGTTGATTCGAGAGACGGGTGATGGTAAACGAAACGTAAGGAGTACCACAAAGTGAAGGTAAAGTTAAATTTTGAACATTATTCAAACAGATTTTTGAACATTATTTTGAATTTAGAACATTATTCAAGGCTGAATGTCAATGCTGAAAAGTTAAAAAACGCACTTAGAACTCAAATTGAAGATTGGACTTGAAACAGCTTAGAGCAACGTTCAGAATTACTATCATATTTGAATCACACTGTCGAGTTAAGGATCCAGGATAAGAGGAAATTTAATATAAGAGTTCAAAATTGAATTATGTTCAGTTTTGACATCTGTGGAGTGCAAAACTGGAAACTCTGTTCAGTGATACATCATAATACACCATATATACACACATAGAACTTATGAAAAACTATAATAGAAAAAAAAACACCTCTCCCAAAGCACTTTGATCACAACAGTTCATAGTTAGATGTTTCAGAAAGGAGAAAAACAGCTCCACTTGTTGTTTCTTCTTTATGCATCCCATAAAAAGAAAACAAAAATATTTTATCAGAATTTTGTGAATCCAAAATTAATTTACTGGGTGTTTTTTTGTAGCCAGCTGAAAACTTCTCATTCTTGAAGAAGAGACTTTGACAATTGGTTTTATATACACATAGTTTTGGAACTCAACTTGCCTTTAAAATCGCAAATTGGATGAGCAAAAAGTTCTTTTCAGAAATCGAGGACGACTTTGTACAAGAAATTACGTGAAAATAGAACAGGAAATGGCTATTGTTTGTCTTCTGGTTCTGTTAAAGATAATTTAAAAAAAGAGACGGATCTACTTCAATTCAACCATTGTCTTTAAAACTAACATTTGCTTTCACCGTTTTTTATTCTTTAGTTGTTTTAAAGATAAAAGCTAAAAAACTAAACAAGTTAGTCCACTTGTACTAAAATTTTCAGCGCTCAAATCTTTGTTCACTGCTTCAGGATTCTAGTATGGAACGTCGAATGTTCTAGACTTCTACTGTAGCTACGAAAGTCTATTATAAAACGTTCGTACGCTTTCAGTATATTACCAGAAAACAGAGTTGTTAAAACCGTATTTTATTCTCGATTCAGTCGCACGAATTATACGCTATTAACGTATTGAACGATTTAAAAAAATCTTTGAAATCGTTAATGATTTTGGATTCGTACTATTTCGTACATGTAAAAAAGATTTCGTACGATCGTACAGATTTCAAACTTACCGCGCGCAAATGGTGCAACACTGCAACGTCTCTTTTCGTAAAATCCGTATATTTTCGGTTAAATTTCGTACATTTCCCGTAAAATTTGTGCAGTTTACTGGACAGAAAGCATTAAGAAGTGCAACGTCTCTTTTCGTCAAAGTCCGTACATTTCCGTAAAACACCGTACATTTCCCGTAAAAAACCGTACGTTTCCGTAAATTTCCCGTTAAGTATACCGGACAGAAAGTACTCAGCGTTTTTTTGCGATTTTCCCCCCAAAAGTCATGAAATATGCGTAGAAATCGGGAAAAATGAAAAAATCGCACGATTTGAACAACAGCCCCGTAAAATTCCACGTGGACGATTTACATTAGAGTTCGACTAATTTGTACTTTGTACCGTATTGTACTTGTTTCTTCCTACTTGTTTCCTCCTATGTCAAACCTGTCGGAAACTCTCCTACATTTCGATTCCACTGTCGACCCTGTTTCATGCCATACAAAGATTTTAGAACCTTATGAAGTTGGTTTTTTTCCCTTACTTCCTCGTACATTTCAGGCTGTTTCATGTAAACGACTTCATCTAATTCACCATGTAGAAATCTTGTTTTCACATCCATCTCCCCAATAGCACCTAAAGTAAGAAGAATGCGAATAGATGGGAATTTAACATTAAGTGCAAAAGTCCTTTCGTAATCTATTCTCTACTTTTGATTATATCCTTTTGCAACTAGTCTTGCTTCAAATCTCTCTATAACATTTACAAGGTTTACTCCTTATTGAATTTCTCCTAGGAGGGAACTCCAACAGATCTTAAGCTTGTGCTTCTATGGTGGATTTCATCTCGTTGTTCATAACTTTCACTCAATGTTCTTTCTCTGGAGACGATAAAACTGCTTTTATTATATGGGGTTCTCCCGTGTGAGCTGAAAGGTTGGAGATTGTGTGGGCTCAAAGAGAGGAACTCAACTTTCAATTCCAGTTGTTGAATTTCCAGAAAGAGTTAGGAAAAGTGCACGGCTCAAAGGAGTCAACGCAGCCTTCCCCCGGTTTAAAGTAAATTTGAACCCTGATAATACTATAGAGAGTTAGTTGTAAGCGTTATAATCAAAAAGAAAGAATGGCTTATAATATAAAAGAAAGAATGGATTATATATAGACTTTTTCTGTTGTGAGGTTTCCATCTATTCGCATTCTTTTAACTTTAGCTGCTATAGAGGATTTCGATATTTACCAGATAGATGTGAAACCAACATTTTTACATGGTAAATGAAGTTATTCACACAAAGCAGTTTGAAATGTATGAGGAATTAGTGAAAGCAGACTTAGTGTGTAGGATGCTAAAAAAATTGTATGGCTTGAAACAGGCCCTGGACAATGGAAACGAGAATTAGATGAGTTTCTAACATGTTTAAGATTCACTAGACTTGGTTTCGATCATTCCGTCTATGTGATGTGTCGTGACAATTTTGGTGAGTTGATATTTATTGATGCGTATGTTGATGATCTGCTACTAATTAAGAGAAACAAAAAAGAGTTGTTACAGTAAAACAAACTCTTTATTCACAGTTTGAAATGAAAGACTTAGGCGAGGCAAAATACATCATTGGAATTCAACTTGAAAAAAATAAAGAAAATAGAATAATAAAGTTTAACTCAAAAAGAAGTTTTAGGAAATATGTTGGGAAAATTTGGCTTGGTAGATGCAAAAGGTTTCGCAACTCATATCGGGTATAGTTTGAAACTTGAAAGGAAATAGTGTGAATTGGGAGTTCTTTTTTCCTTCTCTCTTCCTCCTCCCTCATATCGATTTCTTTTTTTTTTTTACTCGAGCCTTTTTTTTTCCTCTTCTTCCCTTTCTTTTTTCCCCCTCTATTTCTCTATTTTTTTGTGCCCCGTTCCTTTTTTCTCTCTCTCTATTATTTATTTTCCCTTTTTTTTTCATCGCTCTCTCTCTCTCTCTAACTTTTTTTTTGTGAGGCTACATGTAACTCTCAGTTTCTCACTCTCTTACTCCCTCTTTCGCTTTTCCACTTTCTCTTTATCTTTTCCCCTCTCCCTCACTCCTAATGCGAACGTAAAAAAAGAAGAGTTTATGTCTCAAAGTCCACCATGGACAAATAAATGGGGGTGGCACTTGCAATTTGAGTAGGAAACTACAAAAAGTCACAGCGTAATCTACAATGGAAGCCGAATCCATGGGTGCTATTGTAGCATTGAGGGAACTTTTAAGATTAAAGCTTTTCCCGAAGAGTTAGATTTCAGCAGCAAGGAACTCAAATCATGCGGTGTGACAACTAAACAACCAATTTTGTGGCCACGAACCTAAGCCACCACTTCATGTTTTCACACGGATATCCGTTTGCATTTAGTATGGGAGAAAGTGTTTCGCAAAAGTCATCAAACTTTGATATTCACCATATGGTCGTATCCGTAACCGTATCTTACAAATTATAAACTATGAAACATAAACTAACGATAAAACATTTGTACTCGTAATCGGATTGCGTATTGAAAAAGGTCCAACGTATCTTTATAGCAAAACTTGTAATGGAAAAACCATCGGGGTACGAGAAGGGGTAAAAAGGAATAACTAACCATTTAAAGACTACAAGAGTCAACAAAAAAAAGGCAACTCTAACTAAAACAAGTAACCATCAAAACTAATTACAACTCCACAGAGAGAAACTCTTACACACCTGGATGACAACCCTACAAACACTAAGGTCTACAACCCCGAAAATTGTGGATATGGACTGGACCCCTTGGTACCCCCGTCTGTCATCTACCATCGTGCTTCGTCGGAGGAGAGCACTCGCGCTCGCCGAATAACAACTGCTACACACATTGACATATTAAGAGTAGAAAGTAGCAAGAAGACTCGGTGGAGGACTCCAACCATTTGCATAGGAAATTGTCAAAGAAAAATGGTGGTTACCAAAATGATCTGATGCACACCTTTATATATGCACGACCCAAATGCACACAGATCAGCATATTTTTTTATATGTATACAGTAATCAAGAAAGCGTGATGGTATGTTTGTGTGTGTGTGTGTGTACAATGTGTATATTTTAAAAGTTGTGTTTTTACATTTGTTGTTAGGTGTTAAGCTAGTGATTCTTGCCACATAGTACCTTTAGGACCAACCGTCACGTCCTGCACTGTGGTTTCTTATCTTTATCCGATCATTATTTTACAGGTGGCGATAAAAATTAAGTGAATATGTGTCAACAATTTATCATAAACATACCTAGTGCAAATTGTAGAGTTCGCGATATTGTAGACATCATCACTTTAATTAAGCCCTCTAAAAAGTCACTGTATTCTTAAGCAGGATGAACATTTTTGAACGTAATATTAATGAGTGCGTAAAAGAACAAGGTAACTCCCCTTTCAGAGTGCATAGCTAAGTTAAGAGTTGAGACGGACAATAGTTTTAGTAGGTCTTGTTGGTTTCATTTTGTTGATTTATGAGGTTTTAATTTTATTTTTTCGTTTGTCCATTTGATTGTCGTTTGTCTTTTGAAAAGTTTTCAGGTTTTGTTAGCTTATCTCGTGTTTCATCTTCATTTTGCCTTTCATTTTATTCCTGTACATAGATTGTTTGCCATCACCTACAGTTTACATGTATGTAAATCAACAGAGACATTTATACACTGTTGTAACTCAATATCTCTTTTCCCGTTGAACCATTATGCCCTATTCAGCAAACCATTATAATATTAAACATTCCAATCTTAAGTAACAATGATTAGCCTAAAACTAACTATGGTATTATTACTACTTTAGACAAACTACCAAGAAAACAAAAAGGTCAAATCGTCCAAATCAGTTAAAAAAGGCTTCAAATGATAGATTTACAACGACAAAACTACAAAATTAACTTCATGTTTTTTAGTATGATGCATCCAAAGACGGTCAAACTCCTAACCGTAATTTAATTGCTTTTCGAAGAATCCAAAACCCTCTCCAATTCCATTTAGTCAAATAAACAATCGAGTGTTTAACAACATGGCATTGAGAACGGTTCTCAAACAATGTGTTAAGGCGAACATTTTTCTCGAGTGATAATATGCTTTCCAGTTCCACACCTGTTTCTATTTTCGCTTTGTTATGACACAACTGCAAAAACCCTTCTGACTATTGTGGACCCAAAAGACTTAATCTGATACACCGTGAATCGCTATTAGCGTTAAGAAATATACAGTGTAGAGGTTAATTTAGTATGATTACTTTCAATTCAGGTCCGAGCAACGTGGACGTGTTAACCCTTTCCGTAAACGTCAAACAAAAACAACTGAAATTAAACTTCACGTTACGCGGTATAGCTTTGACACGTAACCGCCGTAAAATTGTCAGATCGGTACGGATACTCGATTTGGCGTCGTCGTACAATTTTTAAAATTGTGTACGGCTACATATATTAATGTGTACAAGCATACGGAGAATTTTCGATTTTTACTGTCCCCAAATTAGCATTAACACCGAAATTAGAATAAACCTTTTTTTTTATAATTTTCAAATTCTTAATTAGCGTCAATGACGGTATATTTACTTTCACACTATTTAAACTTTGACACTAATAACGATGCGCGGTGTAGCATTTGTTTTCACCGTTTTTTATTCTTTAGTTGTTTTAAAGATAGAAGCTAAAAACTATACAATCTATTCCAGTTATACTACAATATTCAGCGCTCAACTCTTTGTTCACTGCTTCAGGATTTTAGTATGGAACGTCCAACGTTCTAGTTAAGGCTACTTTCGCATGTAACCGAAACTTTAGTCGAATTTTCCGTTGTAACTTTGTTTTTTAGCGAAGATTCTCCGTATTACTTTCGGAGCATTCCTATGTAAAGAAATGAAATCGTTACTTTAGATTGTGACGGATGTAGACGTGGGTGTAATTTGTGACGGTTGTAAACGACTACAAAACTCGCGACAATTGATGACGTATACAAAATAGCGACGGTTGATGACGTCTACCTACTTGTGACATTGTAGATGTTTAGGGTTTGTGACATTTTGACGTCACGCTCAAATTATGACAATGTCGACGTCACAAATCCTAAAACTTTTTTTGTCTTTTAGTCTTTTCTCACTCTACTTGCCATCAAGCCCAAAGATACTCAAAAGAAATCGTTTTTAGAGATCTTTCATTTGATACCATTATTGACGTTTTTCATTGCAATATTTGTGAGATAGTGGCGGTAGTGGGAGAGGGAGAGAGAGAGAGGCGCTTTCACGAACTTCGCTTTTGCAAAATGGCGTCCGTTGGTCGAGACCCCCTCCACGGCCTTTGTACTGAAAAAAACGCACGGAAAAAAGTCACGCACAGGCTAGAAACGTGCAGTGGGTTTTTTTCTTGGTACTCAGCGCACAAAATATGTCAAAACCTTCTAGCACGTGCGACAACATCTGTGTATTCGCTCACCTCATGGAACTTTATTTAAAATCACCTCGCGAGGTGATTTAATATAAAGTTTGAAGTTGAGCTGGAAGGAAGCGAAAGTGGGTCGAAACGCACTAGATGACAAACTGCATCGTGCTAGACGACAAACTATAGTACATATAAAGTTTCAAGGTAACGCAACTTGTACGGTATTAATTTCAATTTTTTGGTACGTGCAGATTTTCTAGTTTTTTTCTAAGTTATGGAAGAAAACGATAGAAAATAATTGTAATTGTAGCACATGCGAAAGTACCCTAAGAAAGTCAAAAATATAACGTTCGTACGCTTTCAGTATATTACTGGAGAATTTCCACGTGGACGATTTACATTGGATTTCGATTAATTTGTACTTTGTACCGTATTGTACTTGTTTTTTCTTGTTGTTTTGCGAATGTCAAACCTGTCGGAAACTCATCTACATTTCGATTCCATTGTCGACCCTGTTTCATGCCATACAAAGATTTTAGAACCTTATGCAGTTGGTTTTCTTCCCCTACTTCCTCGTACATTTCAGGTTGTTTCATGTAAACGACTTCATCTAATTCAAAGAAAGAATGAATTATCTATATACACTTTTTCTGTTGTGAGGTTTCCATCTATTCGCATTTTTTTTACTTTAGCTTCTATAGAGGATTTCGATATTTACCAGATGGATGTGAAAACAACATTTTTACATGGTAAATTAAATGAAGTTATTCACATAAAGCAGTTTGAAATGCATGAGGAATTAGTGAAAGCAGACTTAGTGTGTAGGATGCTAAAAATATTGTATGGCTTGAAACAGGCCCTTGGACAATGGAAACGAAAATTAGATGAGTTTCTAACATGTTTAAGATTCAATAGACTTGGTTTCGATCATTCCGTATACGTGGTGTGTCGTGACAATTTTGGTGAGGTGATATTTATTGATGTGTATGCTGATGATCTGCTACTAATTAGGAGGAACACAAAAGAGTTAGGAGGAACAAAAAAGAGTTGTTGCAGTAAAACAAACTCTTAATTTACAGTTTGAAATGAAAGACTTAGGCGAGGCAAAATACATCATTGGAATTCAAGTAGAAAAAAATAAAGAAAATAGAATAATAAAGTTTAACTCAAAAATAAGTTATAGGAAATATGTTGGGAAAATTTGGCTTGGTAGATGCAAAAGGTTTCGCAACTCATATCGAGTATTGGTTGAAACTTGAAAGGAAAGAGCGTGAATTGGAAGTTCTTTTTTCCTTCTTTCTTCCTCCTCCCTCTTATCCATTTCTCTTTTTTTCTTACTCGAGCCCTTTTTTTTTTCCCTTCCTTCCCCCCCCCCCTCTATTTCTCTATTTTTTTGTGCCCCTTTCCTTTTTCCCCTCTCACTCTCAATTTTTTACTTCCCTTTTTTTCATCACTCTCTCTCTCTCACTTTTTTTTTTTTTGTGAGGCTACATGTAACTCTCAGTTTCTCGCTCTCTTTCTCCCTTTTTCTCTTTTCCACTTTCGCTTTATCTTTTCCCCTCTCCCTCACTCCTACGGCGAACGTAAAAAAAAGGGTTTATGTCTCAAAGTCCCCTATGGACAAATAATTGGGGGTGGCACCTGCAATTGGAGTAGCAAACTACAAATGGTCACAGCGCAATCTACAACGGAAGCCGAATACATGGCTGCTAGTGTAGCATCGAGGGAACTTTTAAGATTAAAGCTTTTCTCGAAGAGTTAGATTTCACGCAGCAAGGAACGCAAATCATGTGGTGTGACAACCTTTTTGTGGCCACGAACCCAAGCCACCACTTCATGTTTTCACACGGATATCCGTTTGCATTTAGTATGGGAGAAAGTGTTCGCAAAAGTCATCAAACTTTGAAATTTACCATATGGACGTATCCGTAACCGTAACTTACAAATTATAAACTATGAAACATAAACTAACGACAAAAACATTTGTACTTGTAATCGGATTGCGTAATGAAAAAGGTCCAACGTATCTTTATTGCAAAACTTGTGATGGAAAAACCATAGGGGTACGAGAAGGGGTAAAAAAGAATAACGAACCATTTAAAGACTACACGAGTCAACAAAAAATAGGCAAAGGCATAGAGAACAAACAAAAAGGCAACTCTAACTAAAACAAGTAACCATCAAAACTAATTACAACTCCACAAAGAGAAGAAACTTACACACTGGATGACAACCCTACAAACACTAAGGTCTACAATGTGGATATGGACTGGATCCCTTGGTACCCCCGTCTGTCATCTACCATCGTGCTTCGTCGGAGGAGAGCACTCGCGCTCGCCGAATAACAACTGCTACACACATTGACATAGTAAGAGTAGAAAGTGGCAAGAAGACTCGGTGGAGGACTCCAACCATTTGCATAGGAAATTGTCAAAGAAAATGGTGCTTACCAAAACGATCAGATGCACACCTATATATGCCCGACCCAAATGCACACTGATCAGCATATTTTTTTTATGAGTATATAGTAATCAAGAAAGCGTGATGGTATATTTGTGTGTGTGTGTACAATGTGTATATTTTAAAAGTTTTGTTTTTACATTTGTTGTTAGGTGTTAAGCTAGTGATTCTTGCCACATAGAACCTTTAAGACCAACCGTTACGTCCTGCACTGTGGTTTCTTATTTTTATCCACTATGGTTTCTTATCTTTATCCGATCGTTATTTTACAGGTGGCGATAAAAGTTAAGTGAGCAACCTCATATGTGTCAACAAATAATCATAAACATACCTAATGCAAATTGTAGAGGTCGCAATATTGTAGACATCATCACTTTAATTAAGCCCTCTAAAAAGTCATTGTATTCTTAAGCAGGATGAACATTTTTGAACGTAATATTAAATGAGCGCGCAAAAGAACAAGGTAACTCGCCTTTCAGAGTGCATAGCTAAGTTAAGAGTTGAGACGGACAATAGTTTTACTAGGTCTTGTTGGTTTCATTTTGTTGATTTATGAGGCTTTAATTGTATTTTTTCGTTTGTCCATTTGATTGTCGTTTGTCTTTTGAAAAGTTTTCAGGTTTTGTTAGCTTATCTCGTGTTTCATCTTCATTTTGCCTTTCATTTTATTCCTGTACATAGATTGTTTGCCATCACCTACAGTTTACATATATGTAAATCAACAGAGACATTTATACACTGTTGTAACTCAATATCTCTTTTCCCGTTGAACCATTATGCCCTATTCAGCACTTGTGGTATAAAAGCAAAACCATTATAATATTAAACATTCCAATCTAAAGTAACAACGATTAGCCAAAAACTAACTATGGTATTATTACTACTTTAGACAAACTACCAAGAAAACAAAAAGGTCAAATCGTCCAAATCAGTTAAAAAAGACAAAACTACAAAATTAACTTCATGTTTTTTAGTATTGATGCATCCAAAGATGGTCAAACTCCTAACCGTAATTTAATTGCTTTTCGAAGAATCCAAAAACCCTCTCCAATTCCATTTAGTCAAATAAACAATCGAGTGTTTAACAACATGGCATTGAGAACGGTTCACAAACAACGTGTTAAAGGAAGGCGAACATTTTTCTGGAGTGATAATATGCTTTCCAGTTCCACACCTGTTTCTATTTTCGCTTTGTTATGGCACAACTGCAAAAACCCTCTGACTATTGTGAACCCAAAAGACTTAATCTGATACACCGTGAATCGATTAATTTAGTGTGATTACTTTTGATTTAGGTCCGAGCAACGTGAACGATTTTTGACCACTTACCAGATTAGCGTGAAAAAATAAGAAATTAGAACTATTAACACTACTTTATGTCCAAGGGCTAAAAAATCAGGGACCAGATTAGTGATATTAACGCAAATAACAATTCACGGTGTATTAGTTCCATTTAGTACAATTACAGATTAGTTTAGGCAGAATGGATAAGAACAGTTTGTTACCACGATTTCGTCAAATTATTTTCTCAAATTACCCTCTTAAGAAGACCACGACTCAAGATGGACAAACTCTTATTCCCAATCAAGTTCACTCTGATTCCCATACAAGTTTATTTTCAAATTTAGTATCAATCCTCTAAACAGAGATCTAATTTATTATCAACGTATCACAGATTAACACTAATTCCCTCCCTCGTTCAGCTTCTGTATTTTGTTTCCAATCTAATTGTTTATCTTGCTGTGAGTTGGTATCCTCACATACTTAAAAGGGAATAAGAAGATTCCAAACTACTTCACGAAGATACTTTCTCTACAAAAATGGTCCCATTTTCTACTGAGGACTCTCGATCTTAAAGCTGGATAAACCCAAAATCCTCCCAATGACGAAGGCTTTGGAGCAACCTACTGCTAATGTCCAAAAGTTTTCATATGATTAAAGACTACTGATAAGGTACTCTATGACTGCTATGTTCAATCTGCTCAAGACTTTTTCCCATTGTTTCTTCGATGAAGAAAAAGACGAAAGCGGCGCCGAGTATCGAAAAAAATGTGAAGCCAGTATATACTGAAGGTAAACCAAAAACTTCGACCATTTGAAGGAACAAAAACCCGACTAAAAAGTTTGCAACCTGCAAACCAAAGGACCATAAAACTAGAGATCTTATCAACCCGAGGACTCACAACTATTCAATATATATATTTTTAAAATCTGGTGGTGAATGGTGGTTGCAATTTCTTGAAAGAAAAAAAACTTTCCACTTAAGGATGCCTGTCCATATGTTGGGAACCTTTTTATTGCTAGTATAAAGCTGTTTTCGCAACACTTGTCCATTTTCCATAAAAGAAAAAGGAAAAGAAAGAGAAGGTATGAAAAATTGGACTCACCCAGTGGACGCCAAGACTGAAAGCCATCACTTTGGCTCTAATCCGAGTATTCGCCAGCTCAGAAATAACCATTCCTGTGATAGGACCGGCTCCCAGCGAAAAAACGTAAACATACCTGAACCAAAAACGACAACCATTGAAAAATATTTCTTTTAGCTCGCTTCTCAATTTAACATTTGCTGTGAACCAATAACGTTCTATGAGCAAAAGGCGTTAAACTTTTTGTAATACAAAATGTTGATCCTCGTAAACAGAATAGCAGGCCAATCTACGATCAAAATTCGCTACATCATCCTCTTCACTTAATTTTCCTCTGCAAAGTCTGTGATTCTCCCCGGCCCATTGCGCCCCAAAGCGGTCATTTCACGGTCGATTGCCATGATTGGGTGGTTTACGGCTGTAGGATTCTGATCTGGACAGTTGTAAAAAGCTCAATCATTGAAAACTTTCTTGAAATGACCGCTTTGGGGTCCCAATGTGCTGAGCCCCAAGTTTCTGTCGCAAAGTATGTACAGGCTACTGAAACAGAATATTGAGAGCATATTTTTTAGAGATTTTAAAAAATATTGTATGGCTTTATCTGAGCTTTCTCCGACAGCAAATGCTTCTGAAATCCTGATGTTTAAAAGAAAGTGATGACTAAAAGATGAGTATCCTGGCTTCCTGTATGATGCCTACTGCTGGAATTTTTAAAGTACAAATAGGCATCGAAACTCTCACCCGAGGGTACCGACAACAGAAAGCATATGGGAGATGTCATTTGGGATAGGCAATACCATCCCTAAAGCTCCAATGGTTAAACAAATCGCCTGCAAACACCCCATATTTTCCCCAAATGTCTCCCATCAGAGACATTACATGAACATAGATCTCCATACTCTTTTTAAGTTATCCTATTCTATCTTTCTTATCGAACTTAACCTGCTTTGTTAACTTCTATTCAAGTAGGGCTTTTTGTGCCATCATAATAACAATAAGAACTGTTCATCAATACTACTTTGGCTTTTGTTAACACACTTTTGGTGTGTTACAATTGCCAATCCTCACTAACAATGGTACGATTCTTGTAGATCGAGTGCATTTCACAACCATGTACTACTAAGCCCATGGTATTGAATGAGAAATTCTATTCTATCCCACTTAGCTGCCTAAATTGAACTACAGAGCATTTGATTTTCCACAAATTGAAGATAAAAAGGTGGAATGCACAGAACACATAGGAGTGTATGTAACTTGGCTAGTGTTCCAATGACAGCACTTGAAAGTTCGTTACAACTGTAAGACAGCAATTCATCACTGTTTGAACTAGAGTGGACCATGGCTATTTATAAGTCATTTGAGAGTATATTTTCTAAAATATCGAAGATATGTATTATGTAGAAATTTATGTATTGAACTATCAGTGTAATAAGCATTCGGACTTCAGGATGTGGATCTTACAGTTATCATATTTACCCAATTTACGTGAAGTAAACTAAATAGACGTGGTTTCTAGCTACTTAGTACCACGCTAATGTTGGCGAAAGATGCTGCATCTACGAAAGCTATTTGTTCTAAGACTTCAATATCGCTGCATAAGTAATGAAAGACAGTTTGAATCCACGCTTTATTTCATGCCATTTTTAACCCAACAATCATAATTTTCTTGACAGGGTCTGTTTGCATGTGACAAGTACTTATCCTTCTGAAAAATTAAACATTGTTCTGTTTCCACAAAACCGATTATACAGTTCACAGAAAAAATAAAACACTTTACCTACATCTTTAGTACAAACGATGGACCACACTGAAAATTCCTCTAAAATCAACATTACCATTCCCAGATGGCTTCCAATGAGGAGACGTCGTCGTCCTCCAAAATCGACGAGCAGAACCACCGTTACCGCTCCTAATCCAAAAAAAAAAAAAAACTAGTCAGCATGCTTTCAGAAGATATTGCATACAAAAGGCTTTAGTAAATTGAACTACCCGGAAGCAAACACATACAATAAATAAAGTATACCGAAAGAAATATTCAGCGGATCCACCTGGCTTAATTTGCAAGCTGCTCAGACTCAGACCCATAACTTGTTGAAGAAATCTAAAAAACAAAACGAGATGAGGAGATAAATGACACGGGAATGAAGAAACAGACAGATTCCAACATTGTTTTCTCTGCATTTAGTGTTAACTCGATTTTTTTTAAACTAATATTGGAATAAAAAAAAGGACATTCCAAACATTTCCTACATTTTGTGCAACCTCAAGATTTAGGACTATGACTTAAAAGACTTTACGACTTTCATAAAAACTTATTTTTTCCCAGTTTCCAGCTTCACACACTGGCATATGATGAAACAGATCCCTTTATAATCACCAGTGAATGAAACGAAACCATGGATGAGTTTTTCAAAGTTAAAAGCATAATCGCACTCCTAAACTTTGGCGGTCAAAGACATGATGCACGATCTTTTTCAGGCAAAATTCTGATGCTAGAAACATTTTCTTTCATAAAATGGTCTTGCACTGAAATTTTTTCTGAATGTTTGTAATTTTTGAAAATTTGTATTTTTTCACCTGCGAAGACAGCGGCCCCGATTGCGACACTGACAGTCGCAGAATTGGAAATTCCAGCCTGTTGAAAGATGGTAGTGGAAAAGTAGAGAACAGCGTTAATTCCACAGAACTGTTGAAAAATGAAGAGCATCCCACCGATGAATAGAACTGCCAAAAAAAAAAAAATGAAAGGGCGGTCGACGGAAAAGAAACAATGGTTAAAAAACAAACAGACAAAAAGGAAAGGAGGCCAGAAATAGAGGGAGGAATAATGAAAAGTAAAGCTTGAACGGGAACGAACAGAACGGGGAAGACTAAAAAGGAGAGATAGGAAGGGCAAGAGTGGCAAAGAAAGATGGAAGAAGAATGAAACAATGCTTAAGCAGACATGAAAAGAACAGAAAGAGGTGTGGCAGAGGGAAAGGAAAAAAAGAACGGGCAATCAGTGAGAATCAAAACCGGCTCATCATAAACTTCTTAGAAAAAGCTTATCACGGTAACAGTAATTAAAAAAGCACAATCCTATTGCAGAAAATACTACAAAGCGATGAATAGTGGAAGATATGTCACTTACTGTTGAGATAACGAATCGAAAGAAGTTCGTTCCAAGAAACGTCCTGCTGATCTACCTTTGTTGACTCCACATCTCTCAACCCATCCATGGCTGTCTCCGCCTCAGCCGCACTCATCAACCAAGTTAATGTCTCTTTCGCTTCCTCCCATTTACCCTTCTGTACATGCACAGCCCATATGTGTCCAGAGATTTTTTGACACACCATAAAATACAAATGCAAATACATGATCTGAAAAGACAGACACTGCCAGTCCATACTACATTATAACTAAGCTTTACTTCCAGAACCTGACAGATACTTTTCCAGGTATTCATTTAAGTTTCTCATTTTTCAAAATTCAGTTATCACTAAAGCTTGCAATAATGTCGACAGCTCCAGCGACATACTTTTCTTAGAGGCGTTCCAGCGGACACCCTTAAGACCAACACAGTCAACCATGAAACTTAAAACATAGCTGGTTTTCTATTGCATTCCTTAATACCCATTAAGTAGTTTCAAATTTCCGGTTCATAAACCCAATTCGGGTGGGTTTTCCAAGTTAAAACAACAAGCATAATATAACTCCGATTTGGTTTCTTGTGGACAGTAAAAATTCTGGTTTTTTGGACAAAACAAATGTTATGAGGATGTTAAACCTCCTATTCTCTGAATATAAATGTTTACTGCCTTTTACCTGACTCAACCACCTTGGGCTCTCAGGCCCAAATTGCATTCCCAAGGCAAGTAACAAAGCCGGAATAATACCAACCCAAAAGAGAGTTCTCCACCTGATAAATGGTATACGCCGTCAATCACAAACAAAACGCCCATATTAGTCACAAAACCTCACTACTCCACTAATTTGAAGAATTTTAAGAAGAATTTGAAATATGGCTGCACCACCATATGGCTGCATTTCGATCGTTATCTTCTGAACCAAGTACACACAATTTTTTTAAGACAGAGCATAAATGGCTGTTACCTTAACTTAAAAAGTTTGAATTTCTTCATTTATCACTTTTGCACTCACCATTGGTCATTGTTTGCAGAAGGAATGTTCAAAAGGAGGGAAGTAAGATTCCCCAAGGCAGTACTGATTTGACAAAGACACCCAAAGGCTCCTCGATACTGAACTGGAGAAATCTGCATTTTGCAATCCAAAGCGAGTCAGGGAGAGAGAGCGGAGAAAGCGAGAGAGGGAGAGAGGTAGGGGGAGAGAGGGATGGGAAGAGAGGGGGAAGGGGAGGAGGGAGAGAAAGGTTTTTGAGAGTATTCCTGTCATGTCTCAAGATCCATCGACTTCGGTGATTCAAACTGTGAATCCAGATGCCAGAAAAAATAACAGTCACGCGTATTCAGTCAAGTGTAGAACAGTCAAGTATATTCCCAGAAAGGGGAGATGCAAAGAAACCAGAAAACTGGAGACCAAAATCCTTGAAAACCATTTAAAAAACAAAGAAAAACAAAAAAAACAATGGAACACTTTAAAATATGGCCACACGGCAGAGACAAGAGAAAGTTCAACAACAGAAGACACACCATAAACCAATTATCTTCTCCAAGTAATCAAAACATGGAAACTGCAAACTACAAACTGCAAATTGATAGACAGGAAAGGAACTTTTTAACGTTTGTCTATAAATCCACAGACATGTACACCACAGTGATAGGAAAATTTATAAGTTTTGCAGATAAAACCTCAGATATGTAAACCACAGAAAAACCGGCAGCTGCTCCAACTCCAAATCCTGTCAATAGCCGTCCCGCGATCATTTGCGAGAACGTATGAGCAGTTGCACTGGAAAAAAAAAAAAGGGAGGGAGGGAAGGGAAGGGAAAAGGAACCACAACAAGTACAGGAGGAGAAAGTGAGAACGGGAAAAAGGCAGGTAGACATTGGAATGGTGTGAAACACACGGGGATCGTAATCGGTACACTGTCCATGTTTTTTCACACAAAGGTAACTACAAGTTCCATTAAACCAAAAGTTGTAGAAATTGTTTGAAATACACTGCTGATAATGTGCCATGTGAATGGACTATAAGTTTCTCTGGAAACATATTATGGTCTAAACCACTTCACGAACACGAAACAGTATCTGCAGAAGCGCGGAACTTTTTAAAACTTTGTCAACAAAACTGAATACCTTCCAGATTTACATTTGAGTGGGAGTATACTCTTACCATCTCTGCTAATCAGGAGTCAAAAACGCTGTCGACTTGAAATCAGTATAGTTCAAACATTTCTTTTCTTGTTAAATTAGGAATTTACAACCTACATTTCAAACCATCAGTAAGAATAGCCCACAATCTTTCCTGCTAATTCAGAATATGATACTGATCCCCATGAAAATGGCTCCGGTACTTTGGAGTTAACCAGCAAATCACATCAATACTCGCCAAACACAGAAAAACTGTGAAAGCAAAACAAAAATGCAATATCCATCATAATGAAAGAAGTTGATTAGAAAGTACAAGTTAAATTAACTTGCCTTAATAGGGAGCCTATGACTAATGGAACGGTGTCCAGTTGCAGATTTCGACGTCTACCGACTAAATCGGCTAACCAGCCTCCGCAAACACTGCCGATAAAGGCACCAATCAAAAAAACGCTGACTACCATTCCTTTCAAGATAGGGATGTCAGCAAATCCCAATTCTTTACAAATGGCCTCGAGAGGGCCATTGGTCACCCTATTTTAACAAGAAACACAGCAAAAGAAAAAGAAAATGTCAAAAGAAATTGGACTGTTATCACCCTGATGATCAAATATAGACACCACAAACATCGATCAAGAAATAAAATTTCAAAACATACTGTTCAAAGAAATAAATAAAGAAAGAAAGCCACTACAAAAGGCAGATAACGTTTGAAAGAATAAATGAGAAAAAAAATCACATTATAATCTGGAGCTTTCGAGCGACCAACATATTCCTTTATGCATTGTAACACACAAAAAGCTGATTCAAAAAAATCTGAAAAACATCTCTTTGATTGTCAACAGCTCCCCTGTGAATTCAACATTATCATCTTTCTCCTTTTGAAAGAAAAAAATTTACACAGTTATGCGGTGGACTACAAGAAATTTCCAAAATTAAAGTAATTTATTCAATTCTTGTAAGCTTTTTTTAACAGCTTCAGAGAAAAAGTAATATTGAGCAGAGAAAAGAATGAAACTAAAATTAAATTCTGAAAAGGAATTGATGTTCGGAACAGTCAATTCAACATGGAGGAAAAAAAAAGAAAGTCAATAAAAAAAAAAAAAAAATAGTATGGATAAACAATTTTCGAATTGAAATAGTACACTTTAGAACAATAAAAAAAATAAAAAATAAATGAAACAGTGCATTTTATAAAAAACCTCCTCACCCTATGTTGTATCCAAAGCAGAAATTAGCAATGGTTGCTAAAAGGGCGTAAGGCAAAACATTTAGGCCTTTACTCTTCCTGTTGCAAACTTTTTCCGAGCCATAGTTGTCAGATTCGGTGGCAGGTCCAGTGGCAGGTTCGCCAAGGAGAGGCTCATTCAAGGAAACTTCCATAGGCATGCCTGCAAGGCGCCAAAATCAGAACCTTAACAGGAAAAAAGAAACGAAATAGACGGGGACTAAAAGGGAGGATAAAAATAGAGGAGGAGGACAGAAATGAACGACTGACTTACTGCGATAGCTGAAGAGAGTTAATCCTTTCAAGCTGCTGCGTTCTACCTTATAGCTGAAGAGAGTTAATCCTTTCAAGCTGCTGCGTTCTACCTTATAGCTGAAGAGAGTTAATCCTTTCAAGCTGCTGCGTTCTACCTTATAGCTGAAGAGAGTTAATCCTTTCAAGCTGCTGCGTTCTACCTTATAGCTGAAGAGAGTGAAGTCTTTCAAGCTGCTGCGTTCTACCTTATAGCTGAAGAGAGTGAAGTCTTTCAAGCTGCTGCGTTCTACCTTATAGCTGAAGAGAGTGAAGTCTTTCAAGCTGCAAGGACTCGCAATCGTAGGTCTCGAACGCCTTCGCTGGGGCAATTGTCCAAAGTAGACTCCATATGAAAGTCATAAGTCATATAATCATATTCCACTCTTGTCTGTTTCCTAACTTTTGTTCTAGATGAGACAGCCATCTGAAACATCATGATGACTCGTCATTACCCGTGATTACCTGTCATTGCATGCAAATTTCGTTTTTTGTACTTTATGTGACAAAGCTCTGACAGATTCACCTACACTTTTGATTCTGTAATTCACAGATTCTGTTGCTCCACGTAGGGCATATTTTAGTGTAAATCTACTTTTCCTTTCTACCCGGCGCATATAGACGATATCCATAGTTTTGATCTTTAGATAGGTATAGTTTGAGGGTTTAGCGTCTAGGTTAGTTTGTAGTGTTTCCATAGTTTGGTTTTGTTGTACTTGCTTTCTTTCATTCCTTTTAGGCTTTTCACGCATTTTTGTTGTGTTTTTACTCCTTAAGGATTTTGCTCTTTAACCTTCGTTGGTCATCAAAACTTTTTAGTGACAATCATGTTTTGTACTTTGATGGTATTACCATCGCGTTCTTGGAAATAAGGGCAAGGTTCCATTAGGGGAAAAATGACATTGTTTACTGAAAGCCGTACTGTTTCGTACAGTGCCGTACCAAAAATAAAAAAATGTCAGAAAAACAAGGCTACTGAATGAGGGATTTTATTCTCCATGCTTATGGGCGTAAACGTGGACCGTCGGATGCATAATCGGATACGCCGTCGTCTGACACTTCCAGTTCGTTATAAGTGACCCGGAGTAGGTCAATTCTCAGCGCCTGAACGAATACCGTCGTGCCTCGTGGAAAAGTGAACAAATATCCACGACGACCGCGCTACCAGATGGGTACACGTCGCATATGACATGTGCCTTCCGCCAGGGAGGATGCGAGGCCACCGGAAGACGCAAGAAAATCTTTGACGGAAGATATTGTTTCACGCTTCTGTTGGTATCCACTAACCATTCTGACATTTTCGTACGCTTTTACATATCTTACGTTTCGTCCGCCCGTACAGATTTCATTCAGTACGTCGTACGAGTCACTTTTACCTTTCGCTGGTACAAATATGTGGTCACAATATGCTCTCAGAGATTCTTTGAAGATTAACAGAATCGTATTTATCGATTACGAGGACCAATCAACATGTGCCACGCAAAACAAATGTCGGTTACTGACCCGACACAATGGAACGATCGCTTCAGTAAACGAATTTTTGACGTTTACTGAGAGCGCCTAATGGAACAACGCTCTAAAATCTTTCTTTTCTAATGAAATAAAGGCTGTAATATATCCAGCTCTAAATTGATTCAGTAATCACTAATCAGTACGTGTACACAAGATACTATTTCAGGTGATGAAACGACAAAGCATTCCGGCTTTGCCGGCTT
The DNA here is from genome assembly GCA_037447655.1 of Zygnema cylindricum. Lineage (NCBI taxonomy): Eukaryota > Viridiplantae > Streptophyta > Zygnematophyceae > Zygnematales > Zygnemataceae > Zygnema > Zygnema cylindricum. The sequence goes on along the minus strand of JBBHKE010000813.1, from coordinate 314,154 downwards.
TTATTGCTTTGACTTCCATTGCTTTGCATTTCTTTAGTGATGCGTATCGACACGCATCGGCAGCCGCTACTATCGACACCCGATGTTAGTGACACGTTTCCAATTGTCGGAGGTTGACATTGTAAGCAACCGGCTACATTTTTGCCGCGGTTGTCGGTTTCTAACTGCTGGTGGTTGACATTGTCAGTAACCGGAATTGTTGGAGGTTAATATTGTAACCGACGGGTTACGTTGTTGCCACGATTGACATTGTACCAAACCGGTTACATTTTCGCAGCGGTTGTGAACGTCGGCCGTCATATGAAAACAACAATCGACACGGTCGTCAAAATGTCGGAGGTTGATATTGTAAGCAGCAGGTTACATTTTTGACGCAGTTACCGGAGGTTGACATTGTAATTAACTTAGTTACATTTTTACAATTTTGCCCGGTTGCGATGTTGCTCTCTTTACCCCTATTTCATTCTGAAAATAAAGAGAAGAGATGAGAGAGAGGGAGACAGAGAGCACCTTATGTTCGCTCTAGCTTTTTCAGTTTGTGAAATTAAATAGAGGTGAGGGGAGAGAGAGAGCAAAGAGAGTCTACCTCTCCCTTTCATCTTCCTCTCCTCTCCCTTTCCATCTCCATTTCCCTCTCCCTCTCCTTCTCCTTCTCCCTCTCCCTCTCCCTCTCCCTCTCCCTCTCCCTCTCCCTCTCCCTCTCCCTCTCCCTCTCCCTCTCCCTCTCCCTCTCCCTCTCCCTCTCCCTCTCCCTCTCCCTCTCCCTCTCCCTCTCCCTCTCCCTCCCCCTCCCTCTCCCTCTCCCTCTCCCTCCCCCTCCCTCTCCCTCTTCCTCTTTCCCTCTTCCTCTCCCTCCCCCCCCCCCCTCTTCTTCTCCCCGTCCCCTCCCTCTCCATTTTTCTTAAGTTACAACCGTACGAAGAAAGTGAAAATAGTAGAAGTACAATCCGCGTCATCGTCAGACTAGAATGTACTCCTCTTGTGTTTTTCGACCCACGGCCACGCCCGGAAACGTTATCTTCAAACTTTATCTTAAAACACATCGACGATGTGTTTTAAATTAAAGTATCACCGGTCCCCAAACAGTTTTGCACGTGTAAATATTTTTCAAAATATTTAAACGATTTCAGACGAGGAGGAAAAGTATACGGTTCGTTATCTTTTGTCCGTTTTCGTCCCTTACCACGCTAAAGAGTACACGAAATGTATTGTTTTGTCTGTTATTTTTTTTGCAGGGTTCTCAAGGTTCCGATGCCATTTCACATCGCTGGGACGAGAGACGTAAAGGCAAAGCTCATCTTCTTCAATCAGAAGAGCATACGGTTGGAAGGTTGGACTTCTATAGTGTCACGCAAAGACATGCGACCTCATAAGCAGTTACAATCATAACGTGCAGTCTCACAGATTGTAGACGTTGACAACCGTCACAAGTATTGTTGACATATACAACAGTCACAGACGCAAGCAATGATTTCGTTTTCACGCAATGGGACAGTTGAAAACCGTGTACGGAGAATCTTCGCTAGAATACAAAGTAAGTTTGCTAAGTTAAAATTACATGGAGATACGGCCTAATGCTCCGAATTAGCTTAAACCTGTATTTAACTTTGACCAATGATCTCTCCATCAACACATCTAAATCTAGAGATCTAAAACCATTCGCTCTTAGCCTAAGCTGTCAATCAATTTTTCATACGCGTGTAAAGCAAACACGTCACGAAATTTAATTCGGTCAAATGTACCCTTGATTCCTAACAAAGTTGTCTTTGACCGGCTGTACTAACCAAACTAAGAGTCATCACTAACCAAAAACAAGCTTATCTTGCTTAAAAAACTTAAAATTTGAAATGGACTTCCTGCTGGTAATCCCTATGAAATTCAAATTGTCCATAAGTGGGTAGAATATGCAATTGGGCATCTTATGAATTTGAGATGCCCACGAAAGCTTTAAATTTGATAAGGACACTTCCCCATTGGCATGATCCGTGAACTCCCATGACAACCCCGTGTCTTGTTAGAAATGACGTCATCTTTTGACTAAATAGACTTCCTATTGGAAAGTTGGATTCAAATGCTTTTAGGTTTTCGTGGGTATCTATCCTTTTTGTCAGATTCGAGCCCTCATTACCAATACAAAAAGAAAGTACACAAATAAAAAAAGACAAAAAAAAAATAATACAATTTTGCATACAACGCAAGTGTATCTTTGTCATTCGAGCTGTTTTTACAATCTGAAGACTTGCTGGAAGGGAAAATGGTTCAAAATGGAGAAAAATGAACAAAAAGAAAAAAAAAAGTTCAAAATGAGAAAGCAAGGAATGAAAACTGTCCGTCAAACGATTTCATAGAATGGTAAATTTCCAAAAAAAATGAATGCGTTTCTTTTTCGATAGCTGAAAAAAAAAGACTAATCCTAAAAACTTGCAAAATTTTCTTTGTTCGTTCTTCCCAAAAGACTTAAATGAAGACTTAACGTTCTTCATATTTCCAAAAATTGGTCGAAAGTAATGACTACAAGTAAACTCCACCAAACTCTTCCTTTTTTCCGTTAACACTAAGAAAAGTTTCACGAGAAATGACGATTGAAACCTAAAAACCTTTAGTTAAACACATTTCAACTTCCTTGACATCATCCTTTTACGAAAAAACCATACGTTACAGCTTTGAAAATCGACACTCGAACTCAAAAATCAGTACATCACTAGCGAAGATGTGGGAAAACATCTTTTAGGTACGTCAGAGCCAATCTTTTACCTAATTCTACTTGTGATTCTGTTGTTAAATGGAGTTGATCAGCTTGAAGTGTCAAACCTAACGAGTCCACATAGAACACTCCTCTCAGTTGAACTGACCGTTGGGCCTCTCTCAGTCTCTCCAGATATTGTGTCGTGGGAAGGTTCCCAGTAACCACACCCACCTAAGAAACCAAAGAAAAAAAAAAAAAAACGGAAGTCGCTATATTTAAAAGAACGACTGCAGGTCAATCACAAAAGGGTACGATAAAACTATATTATACAAAAAAATGGAAAAAAGGAAACGGAAAATGAAATTGTACTCCAAGTTTTCAGCGGAGCAACAAATTTTGTGCCTTATCCGCACTCCAGATTTTTTATTCCCCATCTTCCTTCCAATCTGTGACACCGTTCTGATTTATTCCTACTACTACCCATTTGCAACCTTCATATAATCACTTCAAAAAGGTTTTTCGGTGTTTTTTTTTTTTTTCCTACCTGTATAACTGGTAGGTCCGGATGATTAAGGTCCTCTCTCACTCTCGTTACCAACGCCTCCATCTTTCCCCTGTAGCTCTCTGCCTGCTCCTCTGTTTCTGTGTCACTTTCTCCCTGACCTCCCATTGGTCACACAATTTGCCCTCCATTCAGATCGTTTCTCGAAATATTGCCGACCACAATTAGAGTGGTCATTACTTGTTAATTTTGTTCACTAAACCGTGTATCGCTATTAGTGTTAATATATTTTCCGCCACTTAAAACATCTTTTCTCCGTACACTTGTCCGGTTTTCAATTTGAGACCGCCAATTGGAAGCTGATAATCTTACCTTTCAATCGCAACCGTCAGATCGACAATCCGACAGTTGTGTACGGAGAAAAGATGTTTAAGTGGCGGAAAAAATATTAACACTAAGAGCGATACACGGTGTAGTTGTAACTAGCACTTGTTAAGTCACATTAATTCTACTAGCTCTCAACACCTTTAGTGAAGCTTTTTGTTAACAAATTTTACAAGTATGTTACTGATGCTCATAATCTACACTAAATTCACTACTTGCAAGCGTTATAAATTGCTATTTCACATTAATGATTCTGCTCATTCATCTCAAAGTCGATGAGTGTAAACTCGTTCAACTAGATAACAAAAAGAAATGAGGCAGATGGACACAAGACGGGGTAACTGGACAGAAAATTCATGACACATTCAAATAAGTCAGTATACTGATGATACATGTGTCCCGGCCTAGGAGTGAGCAATAACGGCGGAGGAAGTGGCCATAATGGGACCAATCAACTTTATCATTAGACATTTTATTTCGACTCACCTAGCCCGTCCTGTGACTCCCCTCCATCCCTCCATTACCTCTCTCTCCTTGTACTTTTGATGTGCGGTTTTATTAAAAACGGAGTATAGTTTGAACTATACTTAACAGTCAAATAGTGATACAATACGCATATATTACGATAGACCTCTCGTCGCTATGAGGGTTAATCACTCTAGTGGCAATTACTATATTTTTGACCTGATATCATAAATAAGAGTTAATCACACTATCTACGAAACTGGACCACAATAGCGGCGTTCTGAAACATAATTTAGCGTAGTTAATTATACTAAAGTGTTAACACTGATAATTCACCAACTCTAATAGCGATGGACAGTGTCGTGCACTAAGCACATGCCATCTTTAAATGTAATCATCACGTACAGCTTAATTACTCCGTCAACTTCGACAAAAGGAAAGGGGTCATATTAAAACTGAAAACATTTACTGGAACTAATTTTGGATCCTGCACTCTATTTTGAGTGTGTCCAATCCTGTCAATTCTAGGTACCCTTTCAACCCCAAAAGTAGAGTCAAATGCCAAAAACAAAAAACTAAATATATTTTGGCAATTCAGTTCAGCACATGTTGATGTTTATTTCAAGCCTATTTGCTAACACCACCAGTATTAAAAACCCATCTTAAACTCATTTTCACTTCTGCGTAATGAAATAAAACTAATACAACATACTCGTACGTCTGCCCGTCTTTTAGACCATAATGTATTTTCCTCTCCTCTTTCCCAACCTCCCACAACCTCCCATGTTCCCACCTGGTACCACAAAATTGCCCGAAGAGTCGCTCCTCCTTCCATGGCTCCCCGTGTCCTCCCCACCATGGAACGGTACAGAAATCCCTGCGAATCCCATTCTTTTATGGCTGTACCGCCTACGGCACAAGGGACAAGACCTATTCTCTCGGGTGGAGGAAGTCCTGTCACATCGCAATGTCGCCGAATAACTTCAGAGGCAAAGACAAGGCCCGGGCCCACGCCACATGTCTTCGCTGCGGGAGAGGGAGCGGGAGGGGGGAGGGTGAGGGGGAGAGAGAGAGAGAGGGAGAGCAGGGAGAAAGAGAGGGAGAGAGAGAGAGATGTTAGTGAGACAAATCGTGCAGCACCCCGGAAAGGAATTCCAGTGAAAACAACGGAATTAGCAGCTAAATACAAACCAATTAGAATCTTCCAATTGGTCGATAAACGTGGGCTAAAAATGTGGAATTTAGTTTGAAACTCAGTTAAAGCAAGTTTGGGGAAATCAAGCTGGGCTTTACCTGTGTCTATGTCTGCATGCAATGGTTCATGTGCCTCCTCCCAACCCATATTCGCATTTAACCTGAGGTAAGAAACATAAACAAATTGCATAATCACTTAGATTGGAAACGAGGTCATGACACCTTGAAACTTAGAACTGAGTCGATAAACACCAAGAGGTTTCCTACAAGCATTTTCATTCTTCATGATCATTGGAACCTAGAAATCAGACAGACATTGGACATGGCACATGGGACATTAGAAATCGGACAGAGACATCCAACACTGGACATTGGGAATCATCAAACATCAGACATGAAACATTGAAAAATGCACATTGGCTATTGGTGGGAGATTTGGAGATCGGACATTGGACATTGGGCATTGAGCAATATATATTTGACATTGGCAATTGGCAATTGGAAATTGGACATTGGATATTAGACGATGGACAATGCACATTGGGCATTGAGAAATTGAAACATTAAAAAATTGAAACATTCAGAACATTGGGACATGGGACATCGAGACATGGGAACATTTGGGATATTTGAACATCAAGGCATTGGCACTTTGAGACATTGAGAAATTAAGACATAGGGACGTTGACACTAAGGAGATTTTGTTGATCATATGTGCCAAGAAAGGTGATCTTGATAATCATACTCGAAAAAAGACAATGAACGTTTGACACACATTTCTTATTCTAAATCTCAATAATATTCGTAAACTAATGTCAAACATCTGGCAACCTTTAGATGGTCCTAGAGCCAGAATGTTCAACAAGTCAACTATTATACGTGTAATTCCAAACACAAAGTTCGTAGACAAATGCACCAAGCTACATACACGAAATCAACCCGAAAATAAGAACCAAACTACAACAAAAGACCAAAGTAATATGAGCGATCCGAATCCTGTTATCCTCGCCCAGCTTCCACCTATTCCATGCTATTATTATTTCAAAAAGAAACCTAGCCCTAACCCTAAATACCGATTACACCCTGTCAATCCATTTCAAACCCTAACACTTTCTCAAAAACCTTTTCACTTACACCCTGTCAAGCCCTTTCAAAACCCTAACACTTTCTCAAAACCCGTTTCACAGCTGTTCTACACCTGCATACTAAAAAATGCAAAAAATCCTAAAATGCTCTTAAACATTCCTCTAAAAACTCCTGCAAATCTCTGCAAACCCTAATGTCGCACTGCAATCCCACCTCCATACACTCCCAGCGTCGCAGTGCGCCTCGGACGGCACATAGCCGTCCCACACGCGATTGGTGACGCCCCCGCGTCCGGCCATGTTGGACTGCCCTGCCAACACGTAGACATCCATCGCACGTGCGAACAGGGAGCGATATCGAGCGTTCAATCGAAAGCAGATCGTTTGTAAGTTCGTTCGTTCGTTCGATTGCCAGGAGGCAACCGGCGTTGAGCATCGACTACCGTACATTATTGTACGGAACACTACGGTAACGGCTTATAGTACTGTACTGTAGCGCGTGTCGTCTGATTCCAATTTCAGGACTTCCCGGGTCAGAGGTCGCAAACGGTCAACCGAAACCGTGACCGACCGTTAACCGACCGCCCGCGCCGGATCCGGAACGGATTCGGTTGCCAAATTTTGGGGGTCGGGCGGTTACGGTCGGTTGACTCACCAGGAAAAAAAAAACGGTCAGTTACGGTCGGTCAAACAAAAAACCAAAAAAAAATGAAAATTTTGTACTTTTTTTTTCCAACATTATTGTTCTTTGTACTTTTGGTATCGTGGAATTACGTGGCATCATGATTAGCGTCGCAAATCTGACACGGTACTGTAGTAAGCTATTTATTTCGCAAATCAAAGGGAACGCGACAAAGCGTCGGAAATCTGACACGATAGTCAATATTCATTTCGAAAATCTTAGGGAAAGCGACAAAGCGTCTCAAATCTGACACGGTAGTACAATATTCATTTCGCAAATCTTAGGCAACGCGACAAAGCGTCGCAAATCTGACACAGTAGTACACTATTCATTTCGCAAATCTTAGGGAACGCGACAAAGCGTCGCAAATCTGACACGGTAGTAACACTATTCATTTCGCAAATCTTAAGGAACGCGACAAATCGTAATTATTGGCTTATTCCGTCGTACATTGATTAATTTTTTTCTTTTTCGGTTACGGGCGGGCACGGTTAGTCGCGAAAAATCAAGATTCGGTTATTTTTTTTTTTCGTAAACGACGGTCGGTTAACGGTTAACAATTTTGGAGCTTGACAAAACTCGGTCGGGCGTCGGTTACTCAGATTTTGAAAAAAAAAAAACGGTCGGTTTCGGGTATGATTTTTTTTGACTTTTGCGACCTCTGTCCCGGGTTCAGGACTAAAGGGAGTAATGTTGGGTATCGGGTAAAAATCATATCCCGATAATTTCAATATCAAATATATCGGATATCGATCGGTCAGAGGTCTCGATATATCGTACCGGGACCAATATAATTATGTATTTCGCAATATATAGTACACCGTCGATCGTATTTAGCGTGTATGTTTTTTTCTCTTAAAACATTTTTTCTCCGTACATACATGTCGGATTGAGGATCTGACGGTTGCGATTGAAAGGTTGTATTCTCAGCTTACGAATGGCGGTCTTAAATTGAAAAATGGACAAATGTGTACGGAGATAAGATGTTTTCAGTGGCGAAAAAAACATAGACGCTAAATACGATCGACGGTGTAGTTTTTCAATTTAATACTTATATAATATAGTATTTTATCGAAAACGAAAAAATGTCTGATACGCCACGTATGACGTGAATTTTGTTACGTAACTTCAATGTAGACGGCGCAACATGTAACCGAAGAAAAAATAGTAGCTTACATAATTAGTACGTATTTAGTTATTTACGTACAGAACTTAAAAATTTCAAACGAAAATATCACACTAATTTGGTCAAATATGACAAGTTTTTTTTTGCAGACTGTTCGTTTCAGCCAGGAAGACTAACCAATTTGCAGGCAAGAAACATTACATTGATGCTTAACCATTTTCAGCAAGTAGTAGTATAGAAAGGTTACATTTTTATTTCTCCATGGATTCCCAAGAGAAAGGAGGCAACATGGGAGGGGTAAAGGAAGATGACACTCAACTGTTTTCAGATATGGAAACAGTAGACATGGAAAATTCATTAAAAAGTGCAGATCAGTTTAGGGATGCGGGAAAATTCATTAAAAATTGCAAACCAGTTGAGGGATGAGAACTGTACGGGGACGCAAACACCTACGAATATTTATAAAAAACAACAGAAAAAGCTAAGATATATCAGCATATCGGCTCGATATATTTGCAAAATATCGCGATATAACTCCTTGATATATTGAAGCAATATATCGATTATCGGGTAAGTGAAATTAGATACATATCGAATATCGGCAAGTGGTCCTCGATACCCAACACTAAGAGGGAGACACGTATCATTGCGACCGTTAAGATTGTACCTGTACCCAACACTTCGTACCCGGTTCCGTAAATCCCGGTTCGGTTCAGGTGTGGGCCAAACCGAGGGGCTAAGATTCAAACCCGTAAGGAGATTCGCAAGCCAAACCAAACCGTTATACTATGCCGAACCGAGCCAGTTCAAACCGCTAAACCATCAGAATTCCTTTCAAATGCTAAACTTACCTCAAGAGGTCTTGAAATGACAGTGTCGTCAAATTTTACATGCTCTCCTACTTATTGCGTGCTCCAGAAGGCTGTCTTTGATGTACTTTTAATGTTGTAGCTTTGTAATTCATATCTATCATATCCGTACATTGGCTGCGAACGGGTTTGGCGTGATCAAACCGAACCAAGCGCTTTTTAAAATCGATCAAATCGAACAATGTCGTTTTTTTTTCCTTTTTTTTAACAATTTTGCTTTTGAATTTTGTGGTTATTTATTTCACGCCTAATTTGATGAGTCTTCTTGCATGGTGTCACTTTTAACATTCTACAATATGAGAAGTTGGACAAACCTTTGTGGCAATCGTTTCCATCTGCTCTAGAGCCCAACAATCATGACAAGTACGGTTTGTTTTTTTGCCGCTTAAAACATCTTTTATCCGTACACACTTGTCGGATCATGGATCTGACAGTTGCGATTGAAAGGCTTACGATTCGCGGTCTCAAATTGAAAATCGGACAAGTGTGTACGGATAAAGATGTTTTAAGTGGCAAAAAAATTAAGGAATTGATCATCGTAGTGATTATTTTGGTTGAGCGCAATCAATTACGTCACCTTGTCAAAAGTTGTACATTATAAGTACAAATTGGTACAAGTTAAGTACCGTTGGGTTTAAATTTGACGGTGAATCAGTTGAACATTTTTGACTTTCAAAATATTGTAACAACCGGTTCAAATTTTGTGGTGCTTGTGAACGTCGACCGTCATAATAAAATCAACAATTCACACGACCGGCTAAGGTTTACGGTAACAAAACTGCGGCAACCACATGTAAATAAATGTGTTGCGCACAATCACTTTTTGCCTTTACGTGAGCTCCACTTTGAGAGCACATGTTGGCTTTTAGCTTAGCCGCAAAACTGAAATTTAATCGCGAAGCGTTACATTGAACTTATGCCTCGATTCCATTAGGCGGTAAACGAACGGACATCTCCATTGAAAAGGTTAAGTGGTCGTTCGCTCCATTTTGTTGGGCCACTTAACAACCTTTCGCACTTATGATTGGTGCCACGTAGGCTACACCGTGAATCGCTATTAGGGTTAATGTTTTTTTCGCCGCTTAAAACCTTTTTTCTCCGTACACACTTGTCGGATTGTGGATCCGACGGTTGCGATTGAAAGATAAGATTCTCACCTTTCGATTGGCAGTCTCAAATTAAGAATCTAACAAATATGCACGGAGAAAAGCAATTTTAAATTGGCGAAAAAATTATTAACTCTAATAGTGATACACGGTGCAGTGTTCACATTAATAAAATCTACAAATATTTTTCAAACGGAAAACTTGAACGTAGTATTTGTACCAGCGGAGGTAGTTAATGATTTATATGGAAAGTTTGTTGCTAGATTTTAATTTTGAAAATTGAAATCAAAAATTCGAAACAGAATGGCAAAACGACGCGACAAACTTTGAAGGTCGGTGGATGTCAGGCGCAACGTACGAGGATAACTTCGGTTGACTTGCATCCAGCGTGGCAGGAGGCACATGACCTGTACAAGGTGTAGGTCTGTGATATCCTGTTCGAAGTGGATATTTTTTTGCTTTTTCACGTGTTCCAATGGTATACGACCAGTGTAAAGCAACTCTCCTCGCGAGAAGAGTTTCTTCACAATAGATGATTTATGCAATTGCTTCGTGGATCTTAAAAAGTGAAACATCTAACGGCAATAATTACGCCTATAATATTGGAGAATCTTGGTTGCTATCCAATAAACATGTTTCGCCTGACAAAAAAAAAATGGTATGAAAATGTACCAAAACGTACGACGTCTAGTTAACAATCCCATTTTTTGTGTAATGCAATCTCACCTTTAGACGCTGATTGAATAACGACGCGAAATGAAACCCTCTCAAAACTAGAATACTAGAAGTCTTGTATGGATAAATTGATCCGCACAAAACGAAATAAGCTTCGTACACTATAATAAAACCGACCTGCGTAAAAATATCAATGAAACTAAATGAAAAAAATGCACGTCGTCACGCGCAGCCAAATCAAGCCACAATATTTACGATTCGCAATAAGATTTCAATTTTGCGGCTAAGGGTGAAGGTTCATCATGAAATGCTGTAATTAAATGGGCAACATTACAAGATGCTGCATCTTGAACAATGTTCTATCGCGCAGAGTTTGTAATCCACGTGTTCGAAAAGTTGTGGTACCACGTAAATAAAGACTTGTTATTGAAAATCTTCAATTTTCTTTCACACCAACCATCTTTAACTTGAAAACTTCATTTGCGTACCATGTACGCACGGACCAAGTCATTGTACGACACAATTTTTGTACTCTTTGTAGACGCCTTGTCATAGACCAACTCATATTTTTCAGGTTCCTGTTTTTTTCGCGTGAGGAATGCGCGTTGCCAGAAATGGTGTTACAAATGTGCGCTAACAAAAATAGGTGACGAAATAACGTTGAGAGAGTATTTCTGTCATTTCGGTAGTATTTTTGAATGTATATTTCGTGTGCTAAGTTTTATGATTTTCGTTGGTTGCCCTCTTGACATGTATGCTCATTATCCAAAGTATTGCGGCTCAATTTTTTATGTAAATGTTGTGCAACTCTGAGGCCTCCATGGGTCCTCAGAGTAGGCAGCTCACGCGAAGCCTCTAGGATAGCCTTGACCCACTTGTTTTTGACCCAGAATGTCTACCACCCTGACAAACAAATGATTGACCTGACTTCAACCGAATGAAGGCAAGAGTCCCCTAAGTCTGCCATAAAAAGAATCAGATAATTTGCTCCCATGAGCAGTAAGTTATGAGGGGTGAAGATGACCTTTTTATATAAAACCTCTTTGAGAGAGAGGCCGCTACCTGAGGATTTTTCTAAGTCCTAAACCTCTCTCTAAACCCTATACTACTAGAGTACCGTACCAATGATATCACTGTACAGTATAGAAAGGTACCGGTGCTAGAGTACTTTTTATACGACCATCGTACGGCATGGCTAAAGTATTGACGCCTGTCTCATCCGGACTTGTTCTGGTGCTCTCCGAAAATGCCGCAAGCCAATGAGATAGTACCACGTGTCACTTGGTGTGGCTGTGACCGAAAACAGCCAAAGTGCCCATTCCGCGATATCGGCTTTCCACGTGACCGATTAATCAAACCGGCTTCTAATATGAGCCGTCGAAACAAATGTGCAGTATATTTGTTTCGTGCGGTACCCTTCATCAGTTCTATGTGTATAACTTTGTCTATGTGCTAAAAGTCTATTCGCTCAGTTAAATGAAATTCTCCAAAGGTATCTCCTTAAATAGTTATCGAACCATATATATCTCAACACAGTTCATAAGATATAGGACCACGCTAACGGCTACAAGCTACTCTGACGGATAGTAGGTACCACGATCAAATCCTAAGTCTGTTAAGCCTTTTTGGTAACTCTACCAAAGTCATGCTCCCTGTTTTTTTGGACAACCTAGGAAGCCATGACTCTAACTCCCTCTCTAGTCTTCAGTGACTGCGGCAAGTGTGGGGACATGAGAGAGGAGTTAGAGGCAAGCAACCTCTACTTTATCTGCCTTTTATTTTTACAATTTCTGACCTAGAAAATACTTAACAAGAAATCATTAATTTTTATAACTCTCTTATTTTCTAGTCACTTTTAAATTGAAGACCACACTTCTCCCTGCAAAAAATTAATTTAGGGGAAGGTATTGGTTTGGTCATCATATCTGCTACCATCTCAGTATCTGATTGAAACTCTAAACTAATGATTTTGTTTTCTACTTTCTCTCTAACCAAACTGAGTCTAATATCCATGCTTTTGCTTTGTAGTGATGTTTGGGATTGGTGGCAATCGCAATTGCTGCCTGATTATCACAAAATATTTTTGTCACACCACTTTTGAGATGACATAGCTCACTAAGCAGAGATTTAACCCACATCAACTATGTCGAGCGTGCCTGGGGCATTATAAAGAATGGAGCTGGTAGATTAAATGGTTAGCATTGGAGTCCTACCAATAACCCCAAAATGCGGGTGCTTCCTATGAGAGTGATAATGCCCATTTTTGCCCTCCCATACCTCCCGGAGACATGCATGCAAGACATTGCAGAGAATGGGGCAAGCTGAGAAATGCAAGGTTGGGAAGAAGAGAAGATACCCCACCTCCCCTCCCTTTTCCCATATGACCGGAAAAAGGGTGGCCGTGGAGGTAATCAGGCCGATAAGGCCAAATTTGCTGATCCACTAGAAGTCTCCTTTTGTACCCTCGAAACCCACTGTTTTAATACCCTAGATGCGAGATACCGGTTCCGGAGGGAACACAGCAAAATCCAAAGAGAACTACCGGCGGAGGGCAAATGAACTTCCACGCGAAAATAATAAAAATATAAATAATTGGTTGTTTCAGATTTAATAATATCACCTTGACCCAAAAAATGGGATAAAAGATAGAATGAAGAATTATGCCAAAGCAAGCTCAACATACCCTAGAAAGCCAAGATGCCACCAAAGGAAGACGAAATATCTCCCAGTGGTACCGAAGACCGATACGATTCTCCTTCACCACTTGGTTTCCGCAAATTGGAACTGACTGGACTCTTCTCGGTTTCAATAGCAAAAAGTCAAGATCGCCTAAAAAGATTGATAGAGCCAACTACTCGCCCGAACTACGATCTCCGAACAAGACAAATCCAAACCAAGATGGCAATAGAGTCAAGCAATCACGCACAACAAAGATTCTCCAAAAAAAGGTTTGTTTGGTATTTCTCTGAGGTTTTTCACACGAGACAGTACTGAAAAGCAACCTGTCTCCTTCGCTACCGAGCGCCTTATAGAACCAAGTTTGTCCACTCTGGTCCATAAAGTCAAAGCAATACAAGGAACCAATCAGCGAGAAGCAAATGCTATCGAACTGACAAAAGACAAATTAAACTGAACTACGCTTAAGGCAAAAAGTTGTGCATCCAGTCACGGCTAAATTTTTGGCTGAAAGTCAAAGTTTGTTCCTCTTCAATAAGACAAAGTACTGAAAATGACGCCTATACGCTAGATTTTGACCTAATATAATTAATGGAATAATAGTCAGTTGGACCTAAACTAAATTCCTACTGACATAAGACAACCAAATCTAAATCACTATCCGAAGAGTTACGTGGCGTTCCACAATATGACCCCCAAAAGGTCAAGTGGCAACGGCTGCATGTAACAGAACTGAAATCTCTGAAGAGGAATAACTTGGCTTTTCGGCCTCCGCTAGGCGAGAAATAAAGTGCGTTCCGTTCAGTTCAGGAAATCCGTTAGGCGCAAAATAAAGTGCGTTGCGTTCAGTTCAGGAAATCCCTTGATCTGGTTCGGTTCCGTGTACTTCCTCCGCCGTACGCTGATGCCGGTACTGGTAGAAAGGGTCCCGAAGATCTTGGGTAAATAAAGGTGTGCCGAAAACACCCACGAGCTTGACAACTATCGAGCGTGCCTGGGGCATTATAAAAAATGAAGCTGGTAGCTTAAATGGTTTGCATTGGAGTCTTGCCAATAACCCCAAAATGCGGGTGCTTCCCATGACAGTGATAATGCCCATTTTTGCCCTTCCATACCTCCCGGAGACATGCATGCAAGGCATTGCAAAGAATGGGGCAAGCCGAGAAATGCAAGGTTGGGAAGAAGAAAAAATACCCCACCTCCCCTCCTTTTTCCCATATGACCGGAAAAAGGGTGGCCTTGGAGGTAATCGGGCCGATAAGGCTCAATTTCCCCCCCTTCTTAGTCAATCGTGACTAAGAATTAAATTGTTATCCGCCCAATTCGCAGCTCCCGCAGAACCAGGTGATTGGGGGCTGAGGGCTTGGCTACTAGGAGGAGGGAAGACATGAAAGATGCCAGCACTGGCTGCAGTTGTTGCATACCAAAATGTGGTCAAGCGAGGAGGACAGATCACAGAAGGTGGAGCACGAAGGAGGGTCGGCGAAATAAGTCAAATGGAAAGTGGGTTCATCCTCTAGTCCTTGAAGATGGCAAAGAGCAACATTGATTTGGTTCTCTTTAATTTTTTGGCCATCTTTCCCCTCCAAAGTAAGAACCCCTTTGTTAGAAACTTTAACCATTTTTAAGATTACCCGACCAGCAGAAATCTCTAATGTGTCCTTCTTTTGTTGCATCCTTTATACAAAATCCCAGCGCATAGTGGTATATACCAAAATGTGGTCAAGCGGGGAGGACAGATCATAGGGGGTGGAGCAGGAAGGAGGGTCAGCGAAATAAGTCAAATGGAAAGTTGGTTTGTCCTCCAGTCCTCGAAGATAGCAAAGAGCAACATTGATTTGGTTTTCTTTAATTCTTCGGCGATCTTTCCCCTCCAAAGTAAGAACCCCCTTGTTAGAAACTTCAACCACTTTTAAGATTACCCGACCGGCAGAAATATCTAACGTGTCCTTCTTTTGTTGCATCCTGTATACAAAATCCCCAGGCATAAACCTTCGCTGTCTGGGCACATAATTCCCGCTCCGTCGTTGGGAATACCACAACTGATCCCGGTGTTGAGCGGACTCTAAATTTCCCATGGCAAGAGGTATCTCACGGTGGAACACTTTAGCTCTTTCAGAGATCAATTTTTGGACAGTCCCCTAGTCATCCATTTCCGAAATAACCACCGCTCGGGCCGAGGCGTCTCCGGGGAGGATGGGATGTCGTCCAAATAGGATGAACTAACGGCTGTAGGAGTGGAGGGAAGCTTGTCGGCTGAACTTGTATCTCATGGCAATCCAAGGAACCCTTCGGTCCTACTCCCCCAGATCTTCTTCGACCGCATATTTCCGCAGTGACCGCTTCACTGTTTGGACGCACCTTTCGGCCAATCCGTCGGCTTGTGGATGGTCCCGACTGGTTAGCCGATGGTCAATGGGGCATTTCTCAAAGAGGATGGAAAATTCTCCAGCAAATTCAGAGCCTTGGTTGGTCAAAACCTCCGCGGGCGCTCCAAATTGAGACAACACTCTCTGCAAAAAGGCATCTGCAATGAACTTTGATTCCTTCAGCGGCAAAACCACCAATTCTATCTATTTGGAAAAATGTTTGATCATTACAAGCACGAAGCGATTCCCCCGTCGGGTGGTCGGCAGAGGCCTAAGAGATCTAGAGACCATCGATAAAACATTCCCTGGATGGGCAAAGAATGCAGCTCGGTTTCGCCCTTTTTGTCGAAAGCTGCTTTTACAAAGTCGCAGGAAGAACAAGTGTGTACAATTCGGTTGACCTGAGCCCGCAACCCATGCCACCAATAGGATCTAAGGACCAGAAATGTGGTCCGTTTTTGCCCTAAATGTCCACATTGCTGAAGGAGACGGGCAATCAGAGTTTCTCGATCGGAGGGAGGAGGAACCACTTTCCTCGTCCGGTCCGCCCATTTTCGGAGGAGAATACCTCTGTCCCAGTCATACGCCGCCATACAGGTTTGAACTCGGGACAATTGAACTCCACAGAAGTGGGGAAAAAGAGATCCACGTTGTATGGATTGTAGGGAATCGGGGTCATTATAAATATCCTTCCCCCCGGCTCCTATAGGTGCCTTTCCCTCCACGTCGGCTGAAAATGTGGACAGTTCCCCCCAGATGGTGAAACACAAATAAAAGCGGAGGAGGCCCGGATTATTACCAAACTTGAAACTCTGCGACCTCCATTGGCCCTCAGAGTATGCAGATCCAAAAGAAGCTAATCTAGATAGTGCCGACTCCAAGTTGATATAAACCCAAGTGACTGACCCCTTGACAGTCAGAACCCCAATATAGATTCACCCCTTGAACACCTTTAAAGATTACCCGACCGGCAAAAATATCTAACGTGTCCTTCTTTTGTTGCATCCTGTAAACAAAATCCTACATCTAACATTCTAATACAACAAATACTGTGAGTATACCTGTGTACTGAAGGTATGTCATAAACCACATTCTCAACACTAAACAACTAATTCACTACATACAAAATTCTGTTCTACCAAATATTTACACCGAAGTTCAGACAACGTAAAGTGATAGTGATCTAGTCTCGCCGATAGTGATCTAGTCATGCCTCGACTGTCAACCGTCCGATTAGAGGATTTGGGACCGTAGAATTGACTTCACGAATTCCCGTGGTCCTGCCGAATTTCCGTACGTCCACGGAGGACATACTCACGCATTTCTCTCAAGTGACGACGCGTGTCCCAAGTGTGAATGAACCGTGAACTCCCAACTTCACTGTCACACTAATTTTGGTAAGTACTGAACCGAACTCAACCAAAGATAACTTAAGTCCTGAACAACACTCTCTCCCTCACACCTGAGGCATAGAGAGGACTAAAGCTTTCTTAAAAACAACACAAACTACATCATCCACACAACCTACATCATCCGTACAAACTACATCATCCGTACAACCTACATCATCCACACAAACTACATCATCCACACAACCTACATCATCCGTACAAACTACATCATCTGTACAAACTACATCATCCACACAAACTACATCATCCACACAACCTACATCATCCACACAAACTACATCATCCACACAAACTACATCATCGACACAACCTACATCATCCACACAAACTACATCATCCACACAACCTACATCATTCACACAACCTACATCATCCGTACAAACTACATCATCCGTACAAACTACATCATCCACACAACCTACATCATCCACACAAACTACATCATCCACACAACCTACATCATCCACACAAACTACATCATCCACACAACCTACATCATCCACACAACCTACATCATCCACACAACCTACATCATCCACACAAACTACATCATCCACACAACCTACATCATCCCAAACCAACATCATCAACAGCTGATCACCACACCACCACCGCAACATCATCATAACAATGGTGTTACGTCATCCAGCCAACAAAGGTGTGCACACAGACACAACAACGTGTCGTGACGGCCGCCTGCCGCCGCACGATGTGGCCGCGAAGGCAACGCAGGGCGCGACGGGCTTGCAACAGGGGGGGGGTGGGGGGGGATAGGGGGGGGGGGGGTGTGTTCTTTAGAGGGGGGATAGGGGGGGGGTTGGGGGGGGGGGGGGTGCTCTTTAGAGGGGGGATAGGGGAAAAGCGTGGGACACAAACAGGGACTCACAGCCAGCCAGGGGGAAGAAAAGGGGGGGGGGAGAGACGAAAGGGGGGGGGACAGGGGGACAGGGGGGGGAAAGGGGAGGGACAAGGGGGGGGGGAAGGGGAGGGACAGGGGGGGGGGGAAAGGGGAGGGACAGGGGGGGGGAAAGGGGAGGGACAAGGGGGGGAAAAGGGGAGGGACAGGGGGGGGAAAAAGGGGAGGGAAAGGGGGGGGGGAAGGGGAGGGACAAGGGGGGGAAAAGGGGAGGGACAGGGGGGGGGAAAAGGGGAGGGACGGGGGGGAAAAGGGGAGGGACAGGGGGAGGAAAAAGGGAGGGACAGGGGGGGGGAAAAGGGGAGGGACAGGGGGGGGAAAAGGGGAGGGACAGGGGGGGGGGTTACGTGACCGGGGGGGGTCTAGGAGGGGTTTAGAGGGGGCGAGATTTAGGCGCTAATCTGTGGGGGGAAGGCTGTGTGTGTGTGTGTGTGTGAGAGAGAGAGAGAGAGAGAGAGGGATAGAGAGAGGGAGAGAGAGGGAGAGACAGACGGAGGGCAAGAACGCCAGACGCACGCACAGGGGGGGGGAGGGAGAGGGGGAGGGGGGGGGGGAAGGGGGGGATAGAGGGGATGGGGGGGAGGGGGGGGTGACAAGGGGAGGAGATGGGAAGGGGGGAGACAGCGAGGGGAATGGGAGAAGGAAGAAAGGGGAGGGGAGACAAGGGGGGGGGGTGGGAGGGGGGGTAGAAAGGGGAGGGGAGGAAAGGAAGACAACGGGGGCGGGGAACAGGGGAAAGGGAGACAGGGAGGGAGGAAGACACAGAGGAGGAAGGGGGGGGGACACAGAAAGGGAGGAGGAAACAGAGAGGAGAATGGGAGTGACACGGAGAAGGGGGTGATGGGAGGGACACAAGGGGGAGGAGAAAGGGGGGAGGAAAAGAAGGGGGGAGGAGGACACAGGGGGAGGGGGGGGCACAGGGGGGAGAGATAAAGAGACACAAGGGGACGGACGGGGGGGGGGTGTTGGACACAGGGGGAGGGATACACAGGGGGGGACGGAGAAGGAGGCGGAGGAGGAGACTGCAGGGAGACTTGGGAATGGGGGAGACTGGAGGAGAGGGAAGACTGGTAAGGAACGGGGGGAGGGTAAGGGAGAGGAGGAGGGTAAGGAAGGGATGGAGGGACAGTAGGACTGCCGACTGACACAGTCGAGACCACACAAGGGGGAGGGAGACAGAGGGGATTGAGTGGCGGGAGAGTGAGGGAGAAGATAGACTGGGGAGGGAGAGAGACAGGGGGAGAAGGGAGACAACGGGGGCATGGAGACTAGGGGGAGAGGGAGACTGTGGGGGGCGAGAGACTGCCGGAAGGGGAAGAGGAGACTGGGGCGGGAGACTGCGAGGGGGAAAGACTGAGGAGGGAGAAGGGGAAGGCTAGTAAGGGAGGGATGGAGGCGGTCCAAAGAGGGAGACTAAGTCCCAGTCACCTACGTTTGAGAGGGGAGGGAAGGGGAGGGAGTGCAGAGGGAGAGAGAGAGAACAAACAAAGAAAGAGGGAGAGAAGAGAGCGAGGGAAGAAGAGGGAGAGGAGAGAAAGAAAGTGAAGGGAGAGGAAAGGGAGTCGAGTGAGAGAGTACCTGGGCTTCTTTCGAAAGGAGGTACAAATGGCTTTAGGGGAGAGAGGGAAGGAATCCACCAAGAGGACCGATGAAAGGGTTACACAGGAGGTCCTGGGCAGGGATAAGAGAGAGAGGAAAAGGAGAGAGGGAGGGAGGGAGGGAGGGAGGGAGAGGGAGGGGAAGGAGGGAGGGAGGGCGGGAGAGGGAGGGGAAGGAGGGAGGGGGAGGGGGAAAGTGAGGAGGGGGAGGGGGAGAGTGAGGAGAGGGAGGGAGAGGGAGGGGGAAAGGAGGGGAGGGAGAGGGGGAGGGGGAGGGGGAGGGGGAGGGGGAGGGGGAGGGGGAGGGGGGAAGAGGGGGAGGGATAGGGCGAAGGGAAAGTGGGGGAAAGGGAAGGAGGGAAAGGGGGGGGAGATATGTCAGTATGTAATGATTGAGCCAAAAGAAACAAAAAAAGATAATGTCGAGTACATTATCTCCTTCCTTCCTTTTTCCTTTTTCCTTTTTCCTCTATTTTTCTATTATTATAACTATCATTATTACTTTTTTTTTTGCAGGTATTACATTGTAAATATATCCAATTTTTAACTTCAAAACATTTAAACTACAAATCGTAAAAAAAAAAAAAAAAAAAACAAACAATCAACAATTTAAACACAATATTTCAAAGCCTTAAACCAGAAAAACACACAAACCACCCCATATCCCTCCCAAAAAAAGTAAATAAAAAAAAAATGAAAAAACAACTTACTTATTAGTTTTTCCGTAAATTGCGGTGACGGAGGTTCCGTAAAAAAAGTATGATAAAAATGACGCTCTCCCCTGCCCGGAAAAAAAAAAAAAACGACAAGAAATGCTTCATTTAATTTTAAACTATCATTTTGCTATATCTTTTATTTGAACCATTCTAACATGTAAAAATAAATAAATAAATATGAGAAAACAAAATGATGCTGGAAAATGCAGAAATACTTAATTAAGAAAAAAAAAGACCTCTCCCTTCTTTCTCCATTGTCCACTCCTCCCTTAGCTCTTTCCTCCTTGCTCCCTCCCACTCCTCCTTTTCCTTCCTCCTTTCCCCTCGTCTCTCCCTTCAACCTCCGTTTCCGCATATTACCTCTCCCTCCCTCCCTCCTCCCTTTATCTCCCTCCCTCTCCCCTTCAGCCCCTTCGGTTCCCTCTTCCGTCTCCTTCCCCCTCCCTTCTCCTCTCCTCCCTCTCCCTCCGCCCTCTCCCCCTCTTACCTATTCCTCTCTCTCCCTCCCCCAAGAAAGAAAGAAAGAGGGAGAGGGTGAGATAGAGAGTGAAAGAGAGGGAGAGGGAGAGCGACTGAGAGAGGTAGAGAGAGGCAGCGAGAGAGAGAGGGAAGGAGAGAGAGAGGGAGGGAGAGAGAGAGTTCCTTACCTGCTCCAGCATTCATTTTTCGGGCGGCGACGAATTTTCGGCAAAAACTTTTCTTCAACTCCGCTTAAATCTTTTTTTTTTTTTTTTTTTTTTGACGCCCAATTTCCCACAACACTGTCAACTCTTTAAACAAATAAAAAACAAAAAACAAGACAAAACAAACAAACAAAAAAAAAAAGGAACAAGAAAAAAAAAAGTGGGGGGGGGGACCACAATGCTGCATATACCCTTTTTTCTTTTTTCTTTTTCTTTATTTTATTTTATTATTATTTCTTTTATTTTATTTTGCTCATATGCTTCTTTTCGTGAGCACCCTCCCCAAATTGTACATAGAAAAAACGTTTATTAAAAAAAAAACCGGCTAAAACGGTTTTTCCAGAGAAAAGGATAGATAATATGTTTTAATCCTAAAACTCAACTAACACCTGTTGACTTGTCAATTTATTTATACTTTTTATTTATTTATCTATTTATTTATGCATTAATTTATCTACTTATTTCTTTTTTTAATTAATTGATTAATTTTTTATGTAGTTATGTATTTATTTAGCTATTATAGTTATTGATATATCTACGTCGGACATATTTATGTACTTTTTATTTCTTTACTTTTTTATTTAATTTTCACACAAAAATATGAAGTTATCCACATATTTATATATTTATATACTTCTTTGTTTAATATTTTTTGGGGTTTAGTTACAAAATAAAAAAACTAAGAAAAAAAAAAAACAAAATGACCAAAAACTTGTTTGACAACAAAAATTCAGACCTTCAATTAAAAAAAAATAATAATAATAAATAAATTAATTAAAAAAAAAAAAGAGCACACATTTTTGAGAAACTTACCAATACTATTTTTCAATGTTGATTTTTTTGTCTCTTTTTCTGAGGCTGTTGATAAATTGACCACCGTTGGGACCCCATTTTCACCCAAATTTGAAGGAACTAGATTTGAAGAATTTTGGGTATTATTGAAAACAGGACTTGAAAAAACATAATTTGAAAAAAAAAAAAAAAAAAAAAAAAAATAAAAAAAAAAAAAAAAAAAAAAAAAAAAAAAAAAAAAAAAAAAAAAAAAAAGAGAAAAAAAAAAAAAAAAAAATGGGGGAAAATATAATAATATATATAATATAAAAAAAAAAAAAAAAACATATAATTTTTTTAGACAAAAATAAAATATATATATATATATATATATATATATATATATATATATATATATATATATAAACAAATTAAAAATATATAAGAAAAAAATGGAAATTTGAATCAAGAGTTTGTTTTTTTAAAAAGTCAAAATTCATGTACGGATTTCCTGCGGCATCCGTACGAAATATTCGCACTTTTAGAACGACATCCGAATCTGACATTCCTAAATTCTTCACGAGATGTACGGTAACAAAAACGTACACGTAAATAGTATGAAAGTACAATCGCCAAATAAATTGTACGGAAAAAATGTTAAAAGCTAAAAAAAACAAAAAGCATAAATCGTCCTTCACACGTGGCAACTGTTTTTCGCGACCATTAGATCCAAAATCCAGCAAATATGTACGGAGAAAAGATGTTTTAAGCGGCAAAAAAAATATTAATCAAGGGCACTTTCCCATGCGCTAAAGTTACAGCTATTTTTTGTCGTTTTCTTCTATAACTTGAAAAAAACGATAAAATCCGCAGCCGTACCAAAAAACTGAAAAAACCACCGTACAAGTTGCGTTACCTTGAAACTTCGGGTGTGTGCTCATGTGTTCAAGTAAGGGTTTTTTTCCGTCGTTTTCACAAAAAATAAGACTTGCAACGAGAAAAACTTACGTCGTACATTTTGCGTCATCTTGTAACTTGGAAAGTATGTCAATTTGGCGTTACTATCATCGCGACCCACTTCCACGTCACGCCAACTCATCTTCACACTTGTACTAGAATCAAATAGCGACCAGATTTTAACCAAAATAACACCCTATCGACGAATAGAAAGTCATTATTGCACGCGTGAAACGTCTTCTGAAAATTTTGAACGAGGGAGAGTACACGCTACACGCTATTTTTTTCCCTGCTCGTCACGCGCATGTACTTACAAAAATGACAAGCATGTAGGGAAAAAAAATAGTTGGGGTCTCGGACCTCCACTTCCATTCATGGGTCCTTAGCAAAAATTTAAGTCGTCTTCGTCTCTCCACATCTGTCTCTTTCACCCACTCCTCTTTCTCTCATCTCTAAATGAAATGCAGCAATAATAGTATCAAATGAAGATATTATTTTTTCCTTTTTTTTTTGAATATTTTTGGTCTCAGTTTGATGGCATTTCGAATGATAAAAGGTAAGAAAATCCATGGCAGAAAGCTTACGTGTTGATGACGTCATAAGGTTGCATGACTTTGCAATGTCACAAAACCCTAAACATTTACAATGTCACAAAAAACTCGACGTCTACAATCGTCGCCGTTTTTGTAGACGTCACTAATTTTATGAAGTTTCGTAGTCGTTTACATTTCGTTTCGTACTATCGTAGGTTGTCACACATTTTGTAGACGTCTACAACTGTCACATATTTGAAGTAATGAAGGCGCAAGTAATGATTGATATAGGAACACTTTGAAAAGTGCACCGTAAAATCTGCGCTAAAATCTAAAGTAACATTTCAAAGTTTCGGTTACATGGGCACACACCCTTTATATGTACTGTAGTTTGTCATCTAACACGATGCAGTTTGTTGTCTATCGCGTTTCAACCCACTTTCGCGTCCTTCCATATCATCTTCAAACTTTATATAAAATCACCTCGCGAGCTAATTTTAAATAAAGTTCCATGATGTGAGCGAATAGGCAGATGATGTCGCACGCGTCGGAGGCTTTTGACAAATTTTTGTGCGCGGAATACCAAAAAAAAAACCCACTGCACGTTTACAGCCTGTACGTGCTCTTTTCCATGCGTTTTTTTCCGTACAAGGGCAGTGGAGGGGTCTCGACCAACGGACGCCATTTCGCAAAAAAGAAGTTTGTGAAAGCTCCTCCCTCGCTTTCCCTCTCCCATTACCGCGTCTTTCTAACAATTCTTGCAATGAAAAACATCAATAACGGTATCAAATGAAAATCTCTAAATCCGATTTCTTTTAACTATATTTGGGCGTATTTTGATGGCAAGTAGAGTGAGAAAAGACTAAAGGCCAAAATCGGGAAACCACGGCAAGAAGTTTAAAAATAAACATCTACAATGTCACAAGTAATTAGACGTCGACAACCATCGCTATTTGGTAAACGTCATCAACTGTCGCGAGCTTTATAGTCGTCTACAACCGTCACAAATTACACTCACGTCTACATCCGTCACAATCTAAAGTAACGATTTCATTTCTTTACATTAGAATGCTTTGAAAGTAGTACGGAGAATATGCGCCAAAAAACAAAGTTACAAGATTAAGTTTATGTTACATAGTAAAGTGCTATAATAGCGATACACGGTGTCCTGCAGTTTCTAAACTCAGAATATTTAAAAAAAACCTCCATAAACTCAAAACATTTTAAAAAAACCTCCATAACTCTGAATATTTAAAAAAAACCTCCATAACTAATCAGGTAGCAGTGACTTGAAAAAGTTCAAAGGTAGCATTCTCCGTACGATCTTTGCTCTAATCAGATGTCCACGTGGCGTTTTGAAACTCACGAAGTAAAGAGAGATGCTAAACCGAGTCAAAACAAACTGAACTGAACCCATTTTTCCTTTTCGGTTTATTCGAATTTTTTTTTTGGGTTAACTTTTTGGTTTTGTTAATTTGTTTTGATGATTTCAAAACCATTTGGTTAAACTGAATCAAGCCAGTTGGAATTTGAACCGATGTACGGATGTAGTATTCGAGATGCCAAAGTTCTAAAAATATATACGAATGATCGTTTTTTAACTCATTTATAACATTTTTTTTCATTTTCTAGGGTTTCCGATGGTTTGACAAAAAATGGAACCCACCTCAATGTAACTGAAGCATAATTAACATTGATTGGATTTAATGACACCAATTCGAATACGATTTTTTTTAAAGAAAAATCAATTGGCTTATGCGATACATAGTGAGCCATGAACAAACATGTTTTCTTGTAGTTAGTCCTCAACCAACTTCATAACAAAAAAAATATACACCCCCCCATTTTTTGACCGTTTATATTTTGACATTTTTCATTCTTTAAGCATTAACAAGCATTTTTTGTTTCTCACACTCTTCCAAACCAAAACCATAATATGCCAAAAATGCAAAAAATGGCCAAAATGCCCAAAATGGACAAAATGGCCAAAATGTCAAAAATGTCCAAAATGGCCAAAATGGTCAAAATTGCCATAAAGGCCAAAATGGCCAAAGTGGCCAAATTAAAATGTCAAAAATGTCCAAAATGGCCAAAATGGCCAAAATGTCCAAAGTGGCCCAAATTGGACAAAATGTCCAAATGTCCAAAATGGCAAAAATTCCCAAAATGGCCAAAAATGTCCAAAATGTCAAAAATGGCCAAAATTTCCAAAATGGCAAAAATGGCCAAAATGTCCAAAATATCCAACATTGTCCAAAATGCCCAAAATGGCCAAAGTGGCCAAAATGTCCAAAATTGCAAAAATGGCAAAAATGGCAAAAATGGCCAAATGTCCAAAATGGCAAAAATGGCCAAAATGTCCAAAATATCCAACATTCTCCAAAATGCCCAAAATGGCCAAAGTGGCCAAAATCGCCAAAATCGCCAAAATGGCCCAAAATGGCCAAAATCTCCAAAATTGTTCAAAATGGCCAAAATGACAAAAAATTCCAAAATGGCCAAAATGCACAAAATGACAAAAATGGCCAAAATGCACAAAATGGCCAAAATGACCAAAATGTCCAAAATGGCCAAAATGCACAAAATAACAAAAATGTCCAAAATGCCCAAAATGCCCAAAATTTCTAAAATGACCAAAATGCCCAAAATGTCCAAAATGACCATAATGCCCAAAATTCCCAAAATGTCCAAAATGACCAAAATGCCCAAAATGAGCAAATTGCCCAGAATGACCAAAATAACATATCCTCGAATAACAAGTCTAGGTGGTGGTACAACATAGCTTCCATGTGAGGGAAAGGTTCTTACTCATGAGCAACGAGGTTGTTGCGTTTTTCACGAAGCACAATCACTAACAATGTGCACCAAATGCTCTACCCCTACTTCAAGAACTCCCTTCTTTTACTCTTCAAAAACATATCCAACATCTTTTTACCCTCCCCTAGTGTCAATTGCCTTGACAAGCCTTTGTGGGTGACTGTTAAAAGGTTCAAGGGATGAGTGTGATCAAGGACTATCCAATGTTTGAAGTGAGAGAGGCTCTAGTGACTTGCATCGTCTCCATGTACCTTATCAATTCCTTGATCACTAGCCTTAGTCTCACCTAGGAGACGAGTGTCAAAACCATTAAAGGTTGGTAGCTTTTAAGCATCCCCTATATTCCCAATATGGTTTGGTGTTGCAATGAATCAAGGGTCGTTGACTAGGTTCATAAGCGAGCTATTGGCATAGAACGCCTCAACCTATTATCTTTTTGTTTTGCTAAATGAAGCAACTTTTTTTTTTCGTGTGCATTACTTGTACCTTACTTCTTTGGCTAGAGTCTGCATGACTTCTTGTAAGTTGGTCCAAAGTGGACATACCACGCTTTTGAGAGCCCCCAAAACCTTCTCGTTTTTAAGACACTTAACTCTACATTGACTTCTTATGGACATGAATTCCAAGCCCGAACACCTCCACTCTTTACATTTCCTTCTAATCTTAGTGGCCTGTCCATGGTATTCAAAGCTAAAGTAGACACAAATGCACATTTTGTTCTCAACAAGAACTTCACCTTTTGAAACCTTAAGATACTCCCACCATGGTATTCGAACCTTGGGCATGGTTGCTCGTTGCAAGCTTTGTATAATCTTTCAAGGCGGCTTCAACGAATGATTCGATGGCGGATGTAGTGGCGGCTTCGTTGGATTATTTTTTTTTTTGCATCCATTAAAACTTCTAACGAAAAAGTGACGCATTGTAATTTTTTTCAATTTTTCTCCTTACAACGAAAGTATATGCATTTTACGAAAAAATCAAAATTGTCAAAAAATTTGCATATTCCTAAAAAGGTAAAAAACAATTACGAATTACTTAACTATGGGTTGCTCTTTTGGTACAGATACTTTTGAGACCCAATTTTTCCATGTGCTCTTCGCAGACGTTTGTCCCACGCGGACGACCTTCCCCTTCTTCCTGATCCCCATATGGATTTTGCTCTGTTAATAAGGTTTTCCCCCACTGTCACTCTTACCTTACTCGCACTTCCCCTCAAACCCCGACGTTTGTCTCATCTCTTTCCGAGTTTCATGTTCGCCTCATGGACATCCTCGATACTTTGTTAAGTTGTGGGGATTTTGAGCTTGAATCTAGGCCTATGTTTTGCATTCAAGCACCCCTTTATGACTTTACAAGAGGATTCGGTTTAATATCGACACAACGTTTGGCTCCCACTACTTTTTCGAGAAGTTCTTTCCTTATTGCCACCACCCTTGTCTCTCCCATTTTGGTTGGGGATATTGTTTTTGGAAAACTATGGTCTCTAAGTGAGCCATCAGTATGAGAGAGCGATGAGATAATCTTGTCGTTGGAGTAGCGATGGCCAGTGATGAAGTACAGCGCGAATCGTAATTAGGGTAAAGAAAAAAATAGAGTAAAAAAAGAGAAAAATAATTAGAGTTATGAACTCTAATTTGTGTGATATAACTTTTTCAAAAAGGAATTTACTCTAATTTATTTGAGTATTCTAATTTGACGTGTTGAATATCTCTACTGTAAATTAGGTGTTTGTACAGAATCTGACAAAACGTACTGTTTATCGTCATTATGACGTTTGCATTACGCGGTTTGTTAAAACGCAGTTACATGATAACGACCTGTATTAAATCATTATTTGTACGTTTTTACTTAATAAAGAACAATTTTGCACGGTCAAACACCAACTGTACGCCACACTATTTAAAACGGCACTCTATTAGGGAAATTAACGCTCATTCAAAAAGTACCTTAAATAACGTAAAAAATAAGTTAGAGTAATGTACTCTATTTATGGTGATAGAGCCAAAATTTGGGGTGACGGGATTAACGTATATTACTTTAATTACGATTCGCGGTGTAGTATCATTTCTATTATGTCAAACGGCGTCATAATATTCCACGCGTCAGTCAGAGAAAGCGAAACACTAAAAGGTATCCATGCAAATTAAATTGAAACATCAATTATATCTTACACTCATAAATCAGCGTGGATTTGACGGACAGACCACATGAAGATTCGATTGTCGGCGTACAAACATTTTATTGGTGTATTAGAAAGTTGGTGGTAAATGAATCACCAAATACATTTTGTTGTAATAGTTAAAGTATTACCGTTAGGTATGAATAGTTTAGAGACAAATTAGGGTTATCCGTGGTAAAAAATTGTACTTAGGATTAATTGTACCAGGTAGCAAAATCGGACAGTACGATACAGCGTGAATCGTAATTAGCGTTGAAGTTTTTTTAGCGTATAGAAATAATCACCGTTATTAACACTAATTGGGAATTTGGGAATTTTCAAAGAAATCGTTTACTCTAATTGAAAAATAAAGTTTTTTTTTTTGAAGTATGGATAATTTTTTTTGAGAATTTGGGAAAAAATTGGGGGAATCGAATTAGCGTTCATTACGCTAATAACGGTTCACGGTGTAGATATAATAATCACCGTTATTAACACTAATTGGGAATTTGGGAATTTTCAAAGAAATCGTTTAGTCTAATTAGAAAATAAAGTTTTTTTTTTTGAAGTATGGATAGTTTTATTTGAGAATTTGGGAAAAAATAGGGGGAATCGAATTAGCGTTCAATACGCTAATAACGATTCACGGTGTAGTGTATCTACAGTGATCTTATAAGTAGTTAGGTAGTCAGAAAAGTGTATTTGTTTAAATTAGGACTTAGACGTTTGATAAGATAACATGTACACACTAAAGGAAACTGACTTTACGGCTATCTTTGTGTCTATGTCACTTTGTGATTGATCAAATTTTGTGTATGAAACTTTGTCAGTATGTTGTGTTAAGTGTGAGCTCTAAGTGAGTTGTGTTGTGAGTGTAAGTGGCTTTTGTTGTGTGGAGTGTCAGCTAGTGAAAATAGGCCATTTGTGTACTACTCTTGGGTTGACTTTTGCTGAATTAGATGGGTGACTCTGCAGCTTCTACTAGTGTCCCAGTGTCCTTATTGTCCTTGTTGCTGCAACTTCTAGAAGTGCCCGTGATGTCCCTGCAGCTTCTAGAAGTATCCGTGAAGTCCGTGTCCTTGTTGCTGCAGCAGAGGACACTTTCCCTTTTGCTACCATTGTCCCACATGTTTTGGACGGTGTGTTCGCCGTCAGACGACTCCCTTTGGGCGTGTCATTAGCTTTTCGTCCTTTTGCTTTCGCAAATATGTTGGTTTTTTCTAGTGTTTTTACAAAATCAGTTGGGAGTGTCCAAGCATCAAATTTTGATAAGGTTGTAGCCACTATTAAACCGAGCCTTTTGAGGCTTTTCCCTCTAATTTGTTGCGTGCACGCTTTTTCTCCTTGTGGTGGACCTGTAGATCTTAGTGATAAACTACACGTATTTTATTCACTAGTTCACTCTCGCTGTGCTCACTACTGCCCTCAGGTTTTGACTTAGCCTCCCCAATCCACCTTTGCTCAACTCTCTTTTTCAATCACTCCCCTCAAATTTTGACTTAGCCTCCCCAATCCACCTTTACTCATCTCTCTTTTTCGCTCGTGTGACTGTCCTTGAGCCCGTTGGCATCCATTTGCTTTGTTTCTCTTATATGGAAGAATTTATTCAAATGGATGACGTTATTTGCGACACCATTACTACTCCATTGCAACTTTTGCTTCTAGAGAGGAAATTTTGTTAATCGAGAGATTTTTCGTATTATCTATTCCCATCGGATTGATATTTTACTACTCTATAGTGCACGTCGTATATTTGGTGACATTCTCTTAGTGAACAAAATATATTTTCTCGCCTACAATCATTGGTTAAGTGGCTTAACATGTTAAACTGGTCGCACGTGACGTGGGTAGGACAAGAGAGCGTGATTATCCAAACCGAGATCTTGTGGATCACATTTTTTCGATGGCGGTCATTTGTGTGTTGCTTTGAACGACTTTCTCCGTACTTGTGTTCGATGCTTGTTTGAGCGACTAGGACTTGGGAGTCTTTTTAGTTCATACTTATTTTGATCGTCAACGTTTATCTGTAGCCTTACAGCAAGCCGAAGCTTCTATCCTCTTTCTGTCGACTATCGCGGTTATGGATCGTCGACATGTTTAATAATTCCCTCAACATGCACTCATGGGCTTGGGGGGCTTTTGCTCTTTGTAGATCTTCACTAATGTTGAGCTTAGATCGGGTAATGTCGGTTTAAGCATACGATTGTGTGGCTACTTTAGTGGTTGTTGCCTCTGTGAGAGCCTTTGTTTCAAATGCCATTCTTTTTTGTGTTCGTTTCTTCCGTTCTGCTTTTACTATAACCCTGCTTCCCTCCGCCTGTAAATTTTGAGTATTGGCATTGCGACCCTTTTTCTTCCATTGGACTCGAGTGGTTTACCATCGTTTTCTTTTATTCAGTCTTATATTTTTTTTAATATAAATACATTGCAAACATTGAAGTTTTACAAGCGATCATTGATAATCTTTGGTTATGCTAATATGAGATTTAAAAAAAAAAAACGATGTTTAACCATTTGAATTGTACTTGGGAACTAAAAAAACAAATGGTTACTACGACTTCTAACAATAACATGAAAGACTCTAATAAGAAGACTTTATCAATAAGACTTTAGTAAGAAGACACGAGTATTAAGAAAACTTTAATATGAAGATTGTCGTAACCCTTGTGTGGAGTTGGTTCTCCTCCAGTGGCCTTTTAAGCTTTTAGGCTCAATTATTTTTCCTCCAATACTGACCCATGGTGATGTGATCCTCACATATTAGACTAGGGCAAATGCTTTTTTTTGGGCGACAATGTATATGGGTGGACCGACTCATAAAGAACGAGATTACCGTCACTACGACTCGAGAAATTAGTTTCTCTCGTTTGTGGCAGAGAATTTTATATCTTTGGTCTAATCCCTTATATTCACGGGCATTGGGGATCGAGAACTGTTTGATATTCTTTGATCGAACTATACATTGAGTATTGCTATTGACATCAATTTTTTTTTGCCATTTACGTGCACATTTATCAGATTCTTAATACAAAGGTTGTAATTGAAAGGTAGGATACTCACCTTCTTATTAGCATTTTCCAATTCGAAATTGGACGTGTGTACGGAGAAAATGTGTTTTAAGTGGCAAAAAAACATTAGAAGTGATAATGATACACAGTTTGTTTAATAAAGGGTAAGGAGTAAAACGTCTATTAAGTTTTTTTATTACTTAATTGAAACCTTTTTTTTCTGTTGTTTTTTTGTTGGAAGTATCATTTTTTGCGATATGCTTTGTGAACGTCATTTTTTTTCTTAATTAATGTGCTTTGAATATCGAGGGAGAGTTTTCTGACGTGTATCGAATTATGTCATTTTGGCCACGTTATTCAATCATAACCGTAGTAGTACAATATAGTGCGATCTGTATTAAATTGTTTTTAAGTGACAAAATATGGCACAATATCTTTCACCATAATAATATGATTCGCTGTGATATAGAAGTTGCAAAAGTCAAAATTTTAGATAACTGAAACCGACCTTTTTTTTTTTTCAAAAATTGAGTACCTGACTCCCGACTGGGTTATGTCACGCTCCAAAACTGTTAACCGTTAACCGAAACGCGTTTACGATAATAAAAGTCAACCAAAACTCGATTTCTCGCGACTACCCGTACCCGCCTGTACCCGAATAAGTACAAAATTAATGGTACATCTCCCGTATACCTTCCACTAGTGTTGGGTATCGAGGACCCTTTGCCGATATTCGATATATATCGAATTTCAGGTACCCGATAATCGATATATCGCTTCGATATATCAAAAACCAAATTATCGCAATATATCGTCGATATATCGCCGATATATCGAGCCATAAAAAAAATCAAATTTCCATTTATTTAAACCCCCCCCCCCCCCCCCCCCCCACTGGGGGGGGGGGGGGTGTAATATCCGTACGATTTTCCGTACGATTTTCCGTACTATGACTGTACGGACACCCATTTTTTTGCGATATATATCGCGATAATTTATGTTGGTCCCGGTACGATATATCGAAGAATCTGCTCGATCGATATTCGATATATCGAATATCGCAATTATCGCGATTTGAATTTACCCGATACCCAACACTACCTTCCACGATAACAAGAATACAAAGTACAATAATGTTGGATTGTATGGACAGTACAAAATTTTCATATTTTTTTCGTTTTTTGGTTACCCGACCGTAACCGATTTTTTTTTTTTCTTATGAATCAACCGCCCGAATCAGCCCGGGCCCCCAAATTTGGCAACCGAATCCGTTCCGGATCCGACGCTGGCGGTCGGTTAAAGGTCGGTCACGGTTTCGGTTGACCGTTTGCGACCTCTTGTCTGGAGTAGTATAATATAGTGCGATCTGTTTTAAATTGTTTTAAAATTTAAACTTTAAAGTGACAAAATAGGGCACACGATATCTTTCGCCATAATAATATGATTCGCTGTGATGCTATCATTCGATTATCGATACCATGGCCATGCATGACCGCTCACCGTTTTTTCCCGTTTTTTCCCGTTTTTTTTGCGTTTTTTTTCGTTTTTTTCGTTGTAGTATAATATAAATGCCGGTTATATTAAATTGTGTTTAGGTGAGAAAATGTCGCACGATATTATTCGCACGCTAAAAGTACAGGAGCACTATTTCCGCACTTTCTTTCAATCGTTTGGCTCCCATGGCCATACATGACCGCTCATCGTATTTTTGACCGTTTTTTTCCGTTTTTTTCCGTTTTTTTTCCGTATTTTTCTCAAACATTTTGGCTTTTTTACACCAGATTTTGCAGACAATCAAATTGTAAACACTGCACTTAAGTTTTTGTGTCTTTAGCAGTTAGAAAGTTTTTTTTTTTTTCATTTTACAGACAAATTGATCTTGGTTTTTTTAGGTTTTTAGGTTTTTTTCATCTTCCTTTTTAGGGTTTGACGTTTGGATTAATTTCCGAAACCCTAAAATTTCGCAGTTAAGGAAGCCTTAAAATCAGTTTTTTTTTCCCTTCCCTCTTTCTGTCTCTCCCTCTCTCCCTCGCCTCTCTCATCTCCCTTCTCCCCTCTCCCTCTCCCTCTCCCTCTCCCTCTCCCTCTCCCTCTCCCTCTCCCTCTCCCTCTCCCTCTCCCTCTCCCTCTCCCTCTCCCTCTCCCTCTCCCTCTCCCTCTCCCTTCTCCCCTCTCCCTCTCCCTCTCCCTCTCCCTCTCCCTCTCCCTCTCCCTCTCCCTCTCCCTCTCCCTCTCCCTCTCCCTCTCCCTCTCCCTCTCCCTCTCCCTCTCCCTCTCCCTCTCCCTCTCCCTCTCCCTCTCCCTCTCCCTCTCCCTCTCCCTCTTCCTTTCCTAAACTTCATATGCACTCCCTCTAAAAATGCCCAAAAAATCAAAGAAATCCGTACAGTTTAACCCTACCCTGAGGGTTGTGAAGGCCTCTCCCTCCACCCCCTCTCCCTCCTCTTCCTTCCCAGAAAAAGACAAAACAACCGCTAACGACAAAACAGGGAACTCTCCCTCTCTCTCTACCTCCTCTCACACTCCAATTCGGGATGAGAGGGGGGCAGGAGAGAAGCGAGAAGGAGGGGAGGGAGGGGAGGGAGGAGAGAGAGGAGAGGGAGAGGAGAAACAGCCCTGTACAAGTTCACATCAGGGGATAAATTCAGAAACGACAAAAGGTGACCTACCAGAGAGAGGGGGAAAGGGAGAGGTGGGAGAGAGAGAGAGGGGAGAGAGAGAGGGGGGAGAGAGAGAGGGGGGAGAGGGAGAGAGGGGAGAAAGAGGCGGGAGAGAGGGCGAGGGGGGGGAGAGAGTGAAAAGATGTCTCCACAGACCCACGCAAAAAGATGTTGTCAAATTAACAAGAGCCTTGAAAAAAAAATCTTTAGAGGAGTGTGACAACTGTAGACAGGCTGCATCAGCCGGACCTGGGAAGAAAAAGGGAGGAGGGATAAAGAGAGCTAAAGGGGGGGGGGGAGGGAGAGACAACTTGGGGGAGAGTGAAGGGAAGGGAGAGCCATGGATTTGCTTATGTTGTGGACATGTGGGATGTGGGGCGGGCCCGGAGGAGGGGGAGAGAGGGAGGGGTGGGAGAGAGGGGGAGGGGGGGAGAGAGGGAGAGGAAGGGAGAGAGGGAGAGGGGGGTGGAGGGAGAGAGAGAGAGGGAGTGAGTCATGCAAAACAACATAATGCGCAATGGGCCTCTCATTCTTTAGTAATGCATTATCCCTCTTTAAAATGTTGGTGTTTTAAATGTAAGAGGTTATTGGTGTATGATAGGGGGGGAGAGAGAGAGGGAGAGAGAGCGAGAGAGGGAGAGGGAGGGGGAGAGGGAGAGGGAGGGGAAGAGGAAGGGGGAGAGGCAGTTGTTTTGGACCCGAAAAGTGAAATTTTGAAAGAATGTGCGTCGATTATTTCCTCGGCCGCCTTGGAATTTTCGAAAAATTCGGTTCTCAAAAATTCGGCCAAAAATTCGGTTGAAAATTCGGTTGACAGAAGTTCGAATAGTCGTAAAGGAATGGGCGATAAATTGGAAAATACTGCTAAAAAACTCGGGACAACGACAAAATTAGGGGAAACCCAATTGGGAAAAAGGGAGGGGGGAGAGGAGGGAGGAGAGGTTCATGTTGAAAAAGGGGAGGATAACGGTTTGGAAGAGGACGAAATAGGGAGAGAGAGAGGGATACAGGAACCCACAAACGGACAAAAGGAGATTTGGAGTGGAGTGGGGAGGGAGAGGGAGAGAGAGAGAGAGAGACGAGTTTTTGGCCTTATGAATTTGGGCAACACTTGTTTTTTTAATTCTGTTATGCAAAATTTGGCCGCTGTTGAATTGCTTCGAGAACATATTCTGAAACCGACCGAAAAAATCGAAAAAATTGAAAAACATTTTAACTCGCCCATCACAGCCTCTCTCCGTAAATTTTACGAAGAGACGAGACTAGAGGGAGGAGGAGGAGGAGGAGAGGAGAAGGGTAAAGTGTCTTCTGTACAAAATTCTTCGAAAAAGGAGAAAGGTAAAACGGGAGGGAGTCACGGAGGCTCGGGGTTTAAAAAGGGTTCTTCTTTTTGGAAAACCAGTAATAGAGAGAGAGGAGGTTCTTTACTTTCTGAATTGGATGGAGGAGGAGGAGGGACATATAATCCTCGCTCTTTATTCGGTGCCATTTGTCAAAAATCTCCACAATTTCGCGGTTTTCAACAACAAGATAGTCACGAATTGTTACGATGTCTTTTGGACGGATTACAAGAGGAGGAGGAGGAGGCAAAAAAACCGCCTCTAAAAAGTAAAATCGGAAAAAACGGAAAAGAAACACAATCGACAGTAAGTCACTCTTCGTCAATTTCACTACCTCCTCCACCTCCTCCTCCGCCTCCTCCTCCTCCTCCTCCCCCTCCACCTCCTCTTCCTTCTCTCCCTCGCCCTCTCCCTCCAATTGTGTCAAAGCTTAATGAATCCAAAGCTTCATATGAATCTATTCCCTCCCCTCCTCTCTCTCCCCCACTTATTCAATCTCTCGCTTTATCCCATCCTTCTAATTCGTCTTTTACAGAAAATAGACCCAACGGTTCCTTATCTCCCGTAACAGATATTTTGTCTCCCGAAAATTCTTCTAAAAATTTGTCGTCTTTACAAAAAGGTCCATCACATCTCTCTATTGATATTACTAACGAATTTTATGAAGTTTCTGAAAATGTTTCTGAAAGAATTTCCGAAAACGTTTCCGAAAAGTTTTCCGAAAAAGAAGTTTCTGAAAAAGTTTCTGTTTTTGACGACGATGACATGTACAAAACGGGTATAAAGGGGGATAACTTTTCGGAAAAAAATAGAGAGGCAGAAGAAGGAAAAGATGACTGGGAGAAATTAGCGGATGAGGGAGGAGCCCAGTTTTCTATTTCGACTGTAAAAAGTACCTCTGCGAGTACCAAAATTAGTGTGGATATGCAACTGATTATTCCGACCTCCAAAGGTGAATCTTCTGTCGATTTCAACACAAAAAAGTTGAAAATTGAGGAGAATTCTACTTTTTTGGAGAGTGGAAATTGTAATTTTCCATCAAATTTAGGAGAAGGAGATGTGAAGTTTTCCGAAGGTAATTTAGAAAGATTGGAAAAAGACGGAGGTCAAAGGGGTAGGTATGATGATGTCGAGAGCGATACTGATTTTGGTGGAGGAAAATTTTTTGGGAGAGACGGGGAGGGAGAGAGAGAAGATATTATACCTGAAAAATTAAAAATTCCCATTTTTGGTTTAGACGCCCAGGGAGAAACGGAGGAAACTGAGGAAACAAAAACTGACATAGGAATCGGCAAAAAAACCGATTTTAAAGAAAACGGTGTCCCATTTTTCCAAGATCAGATAGCCTATACCGATATTAGTGTAGAAACTGAGAAAGTTACCCAAAATGAGAAAATTTCTGAAAATGTAAAGAAAACAATAATCAACCAAGTGACGGAAAATCGGACAGAAGTAACAGTTTTGAGTGAGATTTCGTTGGAAACGGAAAAAGACGAAGAGAAAAAAGACGAAACGAAAAAAGATGACAACCAGACGTTAGTCGAAAAGATTTTCGGCGGTCAGTTAGCGAGTACTATAAAATGTTGCGAATGTGGAGAATTTTCGGTAGTTTATGAACCTTTTCTCGATTTATCTCTTCCGATTCCGGTTTCGGAATCTCCACCAAAAACGTTTAAAGAAAGTACCAAAAATTCGACTTCCAATTTTGGGAAAAAGGGGAAATCAGTAGTGACCCGACTGCAAAATGAAAGGCGAAAGTTGGCATCTGATCTGGCAATTATGGGATCCCAAAAACCTGAACCCTCTGATAAAAACCTTAATTCCGAGAAACGCTCCGATCATGAGAAAAAATCAGATTCAGATTCAGTTTCAGTTCCCGTTGTTTTGGGGTCTGTTCGAGCCCCTAGTTCGAGTCCTCTCTCTAGTCCCAAAAATGCGAAAAATTCTAATACTGATATTAGTGTGGCTGTCTCGTCGAAACCGGAGACGGGAATTAGTGGAATAGACCTTTTATTTGAGGACGATATGGAGGGAATGGACTTTGGGGAGGAGGGAGAGGAAGAGGCGAGAGAGAGAGTAGAGAGAGAAGAAGATGAAAGTAAAGGACTGGAGTGGACTGGAATGGATGGGCTGGAGGAGGCAGAGACGGAGGAGGAGACTTTATCTTCTGGGAGACAGGTTTTAGGAGGGAGAGAGGGAGAGAAAGGGAAATTAGGGTATTGGGAGGTAGACGGGTCTGGACAGGACTTATCTGAGCATTTTGGGTTTATGGAGAATGGAGAAGAGGGAGAGGGAGAGGGTGAAGGGGAAGGTTCGAGAAGGGATTTATCAGCCCTTGACCTTCAAGAAATCAAAGCGATGTTTGCGGATATAAATGTGGATAAAAGTAAAGGGTTAGGATCAGAAAAAGACGAGAAAGGAGAGGAAAATGTGTTTCAGGAAAGGGGTAAACAGGAAGTGACAAAGAGGACAGAAGGTCAACTGGAAAGCCAACCCGAAAGTCAACCCAAATGTCAACGCGAAAGTCAACTGGAAAGCCAGTTCTCTTCAGGAGCTGAAAGGGTTGAAACTTCAATATTATTGGATGGGGAAAATAGAGAAGGGAGAGAAAACGGAGACGGTTCGCTTATAAGTGGACCTGAGGGGCTAGTTTGCGAGCCTGGAATTGTGACTGCTGTCGATAAGGATTTGAAAGGGGAGAGAGATGATGTGATTTCGTCTGAGGGAGGTAACCCGAACGGAGACGGAAAATCTTCAAATCAAATTGTCAATTCAAATGGGTCTGTTGTGAATAATACCGTCAATATTCCTTTGAAAACCGAGGGAATTTCTCAAAAAACGGAGGAAGTTTCTCAAAAGGCAGAGGAAGTTTCTCAAAAAACGGAGGAAGTTTTGCAAAAAACGGAGGAAATTTCTCAAAAAACGGAGGAAGTTTCGCAAAAAACAGAGAAACTGGAACCAGAAGAGAAAGCCAGAGTGGCAAGTCTTAAAATTTCTACAAAGAGGGATGAAGTATTTGCTGAAAAAACATTTCCTTTATCATTAAATGGATGTTTTCAGGCCTTTACTAAACCTGAGCTTTTAACTGGAGATGATAAATGGGGATGTCAAGGATGTACTCGAATCGCGAGGGAAAAACGAAAAAAAAATTACGCCCAGAAATTAGAAATTGGAGAGAAATCTGGTTTAGAATCTGAAGGTTTTGCTGAAAAGTCGACAAAATTAGAAAAATCGATTGACTTGAAAAAATCGACGGAAGTTAAAAAATCGACGGAAGTTACGGAAACGAGAGAGTCGAGGACGAGTTCGGGAATGATAGAAGAATCTGAAGCCCTCATTTTGAATAGAGAGGTCGATACTGAAAATGGAAATAATGGGGAAATTAGTGTGGAGAAGAGGCCATTTTTTGAAGAGGATAATTGTAGTTCAGGTGGTTCTGAGGGAAATTTAGGAGAATCTGGGAGTTTTGGGAAGGATGAGGATAGAAACAGACAAAGGAGTGGTAGTAATGAGGGTGAAAAAGTTGCAGAAAATTCAGTTGATTTCATACAAGAAAACGTTTCTGGTAACGGAAAGACAACAGTGGACCAAATTTTGGTCGAAGACAAAAGAGATTCAAACATTTTAGGCCCAAATTTGGAGAATTTGAAAGGTAGTAATGAGGCAGTTTTCGCAGTTTCCGACCCTCGTTTCGCAGAAAATGGGTCTAAAAAAGTTGGGGGAGAGATGGAAATGTCGACTGAATTACGAGAGGAGGGAAGGGAAGTCGAAGGGAAGTCGGAGGAGGAAACGGGAGAGGAATCCGGTGAGGATGTCACCGAAAGAGGAGAGGGAGACGGAAATAACGGGGCGATGGGAGGAGAAGAGTGGGAGGTAGTGAAGGATTCGAGGAGAAAATCGGTAAGGCCTAGGAGGAGGAGAGAGAAGCAAAGCGAGGGGAAGTCAAAGGGAGGGACGACGTCAGGGAAGTTGGGAAAGAAACGAGAAGGGAGAGGAGGAGCTGGTATGTCAGTGAGAGGAGGTAGAGGGAAGTGTGATGAGGAAGAGGAGGAGGAGGAGGAGAAGGAGGAGAAATTGGTGAGATCCGAAGCCCAGAAACAATATCTTATAAGCAAATTGCCTCCTATTCTTACGATACATTTAAAAAGATTCAAACAGGATATGAGAGGGAGACTGACGAAAATTGGAGGTCATGTCGAATTTTCCGAATACCTCGACGTGAGACCCCATTTGGTCCCTTCAATGTAAGCTTTTTTTTTTGGTGTTTTTTCTTCCTCTTTTCTTTCCTTTTTTTTCTTCCTGTTTTCTTTCCTTTTTTTTCTTCCTGTTTTCTTTCCTTTTTTTTCTTCCTGTTTTCTTTCCTTCTTTTTCCGTTTTCTTCTTCAGTTGGGCTTCTTTTATTCACTTTTAAGTCTGAAAAGGAAACGTTTTTGGGGAAAATATTAGCCTCTTGGTAACCTACTAATTTTCTGATTTTTGAAGGATACCACAATTTAGTGTGGATCACATTGTTTATTATACACTAGAACAGTATTTATTGGAAAAACGGATTTCCTCCCCTTTTTTTTTTTTTTTTTGCGTAAATGATTTAGCACATAGTATACTACAATGTTTTTACATATTAGAGTATAATGATGTTATAATTGGTACAAAATTACAACAAAATTCTAAATCAAATCATATGAATACTGAGTTCTCGAATTTAAAATCGATAATTATTATTTAGAAGTTGGATGATGTGACGATATCTTGTCCACTTCTTTTAACTACACCGTGGATTGCTATTAACACTATTTCGGTCCTGGTTTTTTTTGCTACCAAACACAGAAATAGTGTTAATTATAGTTTTTTTTTCCTTGACTCTAATCCGTTTTGCGATTCAAAATCATTCTTGCCATCCATAACGGAATCAGAGTTAGTAAAACATAAAACAGTTCTTACGTTTATTATGTTTCTACTCACATTGTAATGTGGGTAACGCTATCTTTTTATATTTTGTTAATGTAATGTATAGTTATTATTTTTATATATCTATATATGTGTATGTACATATGCATAATGTTCTATATATTATGTTTATATTTTATATGTATATTATATAATGTATATGTGTGTGTGTGTGTGTGTGTGTATCACACCATACACATGCATATATATATACACACACACATATATATATATATGTGTGTGTGTGTACACATATATATGTATATAAATGATGTGTATTTTCCCTCCTGAAAGCACTAAAGCAATTCCATTATTTTGAGAAAGGTCGTCTTTTACGTGAATCTCTGACATAGTTTGTAAAAAGTACAAAAATGGGGCCAATTATACATTTTTGCTTCAAATTGTACTCCACAATGTCGGTTTAACTCACAATTTGAAAGAAAAATTCGAATTGAAAACGTACATTTTAGGACTTCAATCTCGGTCTAGAGGTCTTATGATGAAACTTACAATATATGTATGGATTTTCTTCTTCCCGACAAAGTTTATTTGCATGGTTATTATACCATTCCGGTATTATTATATATTTAATATAGCCATATTATGTACATCTATGTATATGTGTAAGTTATTATAATAACTCCATATGTCCATTTGCATGGTTACTACACCATACCGTTATTTTTATTTTATATAATATAACATATGATATGTAATATATATGTATATATATGTGTATATATATGTATATATACGTGTATACATATATGTATGTATAAATATTATATATGATAACGCTATAATAAGTATAATAAGTAATGATGCAATGTTGTGTAATAAATCTAATTTTATATATATATATATATATATATCTATATATATACATATATATATATATATATATATATCTATATATATAGATATATATCTATATATATAATAGTTGCAAGATAAATTAAAAAGCACGATGGTAAACCATCTGAGTCTGGGGGTACAAAAGGGGTGGCATGACCAACACTGAAAAACAACAATAAAAAACAAAAAGAGCGACAAAAACACACCCTAAAAAAAAGGAAACAACAAAAAGGAAAATTAAAGCACCCTATTTTTTGGTATATTTTGTGGAAGTTTGTGTATTTTTGTGCCGTGTTGTTGTGTAAAAAGTGATGCCACGTGTATTTTGGCGCCAATTTTGTTTGCCCGGTGAGTTTGCTATTGTGTTTTTGTTGCCATGTGTCTTTATTTTGTTCTTGTTTTGTTGCATTTTTTGAATTTAGCCTTGTGACTTCCCCCTAAAACAAATTTTGTCAAAGCAGGTGTACAAATTCACACTTTTCAATTAGAAAAATGGAGAATTTACATGCAAACGAATTTCGCCTTTTCATCACACTACCTTTTTTTTTTTGATATACAGATTCATTTATACACTATAAATTTGGTTTAAAACTTAGAAACTGTATCAAAATTTTGTGCGACCTAATAAAATGCATTACAGGCTGGAGCAACAACCAATGGTTTTCAATAACTCCACTTTTTGCACTTGCATGAATCGAAAAAATCGAAGTGAATTCCTCGCGGCAACTGTGTCCTTCAGTCCGTTGGCGTCTTGCTTTGTTGCCCCCATGGGGGAGAGTTGATTCATGCACACGACACTATTGCGACGCAATGGCGACACTACACCGTGTATCGCTATAAGTGTTAATTATTTTTTCGCCTCTTAAAACAGCTTTTCACTGTACACACTTGTGTCCTATTTTCACATGGAGACCGCCAATGGGAAGGTGAGAATTATGGCTTTCAATCGCAACCGTCAAATATAATCTGACAAGTGTGGACGGAGAAAAAATGTTTTAAGTGGCGAAAAAAATATTAGCACTAATAGCGATACACGGTGTATTGCAACTATTGCTTCCGAGATTTATACCGACTTAATTAAAAAACACAATGGTGAACCATCTAAGTACATGGGAACAAAAAGAGGCAATTAAGTGACAGGATATATTAAAAAGCACGATGGTAAACCATCTGAGTCCGGGGGTACAAAAGGGGTGGCATGGCCAAAACTAAAAAACTACAATAAAAAACAAATAGAGCGATGGGAACACAATAAAAAAGGAAACAAACAAGGAAAATAAAAGCACCCAAACTCAAAACGAAAAGCACGGGAGGGAAGCAAAAAAAAAAGGATAAGCAAAGGAAAAGCAACGAACACACAAAAAAAAAGGGACAAGTAAAACAAAGACACCAACGAAGCAACAAACATCTAAGAAAAGACCTGACAGAGTATGCGGTTCGTCGAGAGGTTTCACATATTCTTTTGCGGTCCATTCATTTTATTTTGCTCAATACGTTGCCTTGTCATATATGTTGACTTTTAGGAAGCATAACAAAAAGGGTTAACTGCTCCACCGGGACTCTCTTAACTTTTAGTGACCCTACAGGTTGAACACATTGAAACATGTTCCCATAGAAATACCCTCTCGCAAGAAGCTTTAGTATGACCCCACCTGCATGCCATGTAAAATACTGGAAGTAGTGATGTCCTTTTTTTTTAAACAGCATATCTCACAAGTTTGGGTTTAATAAGTTCTCAAGTTCAGTTTTGACGTTGTACAAACAGACTTGATGTACGCTAACCCTTCTGTTTAACCCCACCATCGCACTTTTCTAACAAAGCTCCTTTAATTTATTTTTGTTTCACTTGCATCCTCTTTACCCATCTTCATGTTGGATGTCGACGATTGGTAAAATTTGGCTTTACATAAATCTTTAGTACTGACAGTTGGTGGAAATTGGAATTCCATTTCTCAGTTTGTAATGGTACAGTTTTAAAAATAAGATATTTCGATACCTTTATTGTCCAAAAAGTTTTGGTTTTGAGCACATTTTCAACATCGCCTGACTGCTTTCTCTTTCTACCAAGGAATTCAAAGGAAATTTAGTGGACGGCCAAATGAAGAGTAAGACTTTATTGAGAAAGCGCGTCCAAAATGCTCATATTCCCGTTTACAGGTTTATATTCCAAAGGATGATTGAACACTCAAATGTTTTCGCTTTTCATTCCAAATGGAAAACTCTAATCCCCTCTGCCAGTTAGGACCAAAGTAAGTAGCTCTTTGATGCAACAAATGCTGCAATTATTTTCTGAGTAATAGAAAAAAGTAAACAAAAACCATTTTACCACACATCCAATAAATGTTGCATAAGTACAATAGAAAAGAAAAACCATGCCTTAACACGACCATAAAATGTTACATAAACAACAATACAACAAAGAAGAAAAACCATTCCATGACACGACCGATAAATGTTGCACAGACGACATTTCAACAGAAAGGTCACAGAACCAACATTGATTCCACTCCTTTGCAAGAAAACCATGTTGGAAACATCGGAACTTGTTAACATATGAACAAACTCCGTTAGTACTTGTCACAATCTTTTCTCAACAAACAACACGGTCATGGGTGGAGAATGTACTTCCCAAGTAATGCATCACAACACATTTAGATTCATCATACCATGGCACTATAAGAGCAAGATAGCCTCGTAGAAATTTTAAATAGACAGTAAAGAATCTATTCACTGTTTGGCAATTATTACAATGCACAGCGTGAATTTTGAGTCAACATCATTCTTTCTTCGCGATATGTACATATACATTAACTTGTCCTGCATCCCATATATCTAGAGTTCCCCTACACCTTTCAAGACGATGGCCGTTCCACGACACGGATACCCGCCCTTTTGTCCCATCCCTCCTCAGAGAGAGTGTCGGCCATTGCCTCTTGACCCCTCCACAGAATCTGTTCCCCCACACATAAACAGTCTCCTGTAAGCAAAAGTACCAACAGCCTCTCTCCTCTATTGACTAACATCGAAAGACAATAGCAAAAGCATAAAAGCTTCACTCCTCCGTGGACTACACCGTGAATCGCTATTAGCCTTGAAAAATATATGGCGTGGGGTTTATTTTAGAGTATTTTAGTAATTCTAAAATAGGTCCTTGCGCCATGGACGACTTTGGATGATACCAAATTACCGTTAAGAACAAAAACAATTAGTATTCTCAATGCTCTTCTACGTCCAAGGGCCAAAAAAAAGGGCCGGCGCCGAATAAGTGTCATTAGCCCTAATAAAAATTCACCTTTCACGGTGTACCATCGGAGGACGAAAATACATCTTTATTTCTAGAACAAATTTCTCACCTTATCAGCAACACCAAACTCAATTGCTTTTGTTGGAGACATGTAGAAAGGACGTTCCATTTTTTTCGCAACAACTTCAAAGGACTGTTGATACATCCCAATCACCACCCTCCAATCCCATTGTCAGATCTGTGGATGTTTGGACTTACCGGCAAAAAAAAAATTTTTTACAGAAAACAAATCACAAGTG
Organism: Zygnema cylindricum; assembly: GCA_037447655.1. Taxonomy (NCBI): domain Eukaryota; kingdom Viridiplantae; phylum Streptophyta; class Zygnematophyceae; order Zygnematales; family Zygnemataceae; genus Zygnema; species Zygnema cylindricum. The sequence goes on along the minus strand of JBBHKE010000813.1, from coordinate 269,421 downwards.
ACTCAAGCTATTACAAAGTCTTAGAAGCCCAAGCCCAAGAATCAAATGTGCGCAACCCATAAATTACACCGCCCATCGCTATTAGAGTTAACCACTCTAGTTTGAGCAAGTGTTATTTTGACCCAAAATCATAAATTAGTGTTTAATAACACTACTTAATTAGGTGGCTCAGAATGAGCGACATGACGAAATATAGTTCAATGGAGCTAATTCTAATAAAGTGTCAACGCTAACATTCCTTAACTCTAATAGGGATGGGCAGTGTAGCTGAATCCTGGTAAAACCCATTAGGTTGCTCTGAACCAGCTGTAGCTGGAAGGTAAGGAAAAAGGTAACAAGATAATCATCGTAAAGAGGGGACAGTTCCATGGTGATGGACCTAAATTCAATAACCAAACCTCCGGCAAGCTTTTTAAAGACTTAAACCAAACTACTCAGTCCAGGAGGCCAAGAAAACAGCATAAATATTCAAAGCAAAACCACTTTGTGCATAAAACCACAATTCCGTGATGATTATTCCTTAACCACTCATCTTTAGTTTGCAATAAATGGACGCAACTAAGATGTCAGAAAACTAAACAGGTCAGGGGCTGAAAATTAAGTAGCAGTAAGATAAATACAGTTAAATCAGTGGAGAATATGACCTAAATATCATTGTACCAACTCCTGTGATTCCTGCAGAATGGACAAGAACCCTTCTGTAACCATAAAATGCTAGCCTCTGTTTTGCATCAACCCACAAGATCAGTTTTTAATCCAGCATAATTTGAAAAATGTGATCTAAAAGCCCTGAAGAAAACTCTATTGCATAATAAGACCAGAAAACATGAACTATAAACTTTTCACAGGTGTTCATCCTCAGGATACTTGGAGCACTTGTAACTAGCCAGTGTACCACTTCAAAACACTTGCGATGTATGCTGAACAGTGATCCCTAAAAAGCCTTAAACTACACCGTTCACAACTGTTTAGAGCAAATAACATTAATTAGTCGTAACTCTTTGTGGCCGAAAATCATAAAATAGTGTTAAAAACACTTCTTAAGGAAGTAGGATACAATCCGCCAAGTCTCCCCGCACTACATTAATATAATACATTATAATTTGCATTTACACTAATGAATTGTTTACTTCAATTGCCGATGGGTGCTGTACTAATGATCCTGAGCTGATCAGTGTTACTCCCAAGTAAGATAAGCAAGCTTCACTTTCCCATCAGAACTGCAAACATCCAGTTCCCAAGGTGCCTTACAGGAAAAACAAAACCTTACATTTCCTGTGTGTTTGGCCAACAAACGGACCAATGTATCACGGTTGTTGATAACCTGCAAAATTCCACAATAACGAGTTAGAATTTTAGCTAAAAGGTTTGCAGACTATTGGAAAAAACTTTCTAAACTACGAGACTGAATAGTAGGAACTGCTTGGTGACAAAAGAGTGGGCATTCTTTCCATTTTAAATGTGGATCCTACATGCAGAACACCTATAATAAGCATCTAGGTCTCCAGAGAGAAAAGCATACCCTAACATCATGCTACAACTAGAAAATTTAACTTGACAAGCACGACAAAACAGGTATAACCCAGGTAAGAAGGGACGTTGGAAGATGCCTTTGCAGCGGTTGACAGAACGCAAGTTGAACACAAAAATGGGAAGGCTGAAGAATGCAAACCTCTCTTGCGCGAATCTGAATGTCAATGGCTGACATCTGGCCCATGGATGGGACACGAGGCTGCTGGATCATAGCTGAGCAGAATCCAAAAAACAAACATACACTTGAGTAACGAGACATCAATGATTTCCCTTTGCATTTCAAGAGTCCAAAACTCAACAGACGGACTTCCCTGTTCAAGCTAGCAGTTGGGGATTGCTCAGAGAAGCATTCCATAGCCTTTTCTATATGTAAATAGTCACATAATGACGACCGTACCTGTTGCATGTGGCATCATGTACCGACGACCCTTTTCTCCGGCTGACAATAGAAGGCATGCCTGCCCAATTGCTGCCCCGACTGCCACTGTCTGGATCTGCTCAATATCCCCACAGCGGTAAAGCATCCCTAACAGAGTTAAACACCTTCTACATGTGACAAATCGCTCAAAACGGCAATTCCACTGACGTATGATAAAAAAAATCAGGAGTCAGAAAAATTACCAGCCACATTCCCAGGGAATGAAGCAGAGTTTAAAGGCAATCAAGCTGAATTCCACAATTGCCTACTAAACAGGAATCATCTCAATCGCCAAATTTCTAGTGTTGTGTATCGGTAAGGATTTGCCGATAATCGATATGGGCCTTTTTTCGGGTAGCCGATAATCGATATATCGGTACGGAGATATATGTACGGACCGTACAGATAAACGTACGGCCAGTTCACTCAACTGTACGTGTTATTCCCCCGACGCGCCCTACTCACAACCCCTATCTACTGAGGTGCCTACCAATCAGATCATTTGTACAAGCCGAAAGTACAGTAGCCGGCATAAGATATGTACGGCTTTAGTACGGCTCCAGTTAAAACGATGTACCTTTCACATCCGACGCCATGGCTTTGTCCCTTTCTTCCTTGGGATCCACTGGAAACCTGCCACGTGTACTCCGGACAGAAAGTACAGAAAGTACAAATATATCGGTAACTCTGACCGTTCGATAACCGATAACTATCGGTATCGGTGTTATCGCGATAAATTTTGTACCGATACACAACACTACAAATTTCCATGTAAGCCCAAAAAGTTAAATGCAAATTGCTTTCATGACCTAGGTACCATTTTAAATTTTCTGCTTCTAAGGTATCTTTCCAGCCAAAACATTGACAAATTGTAAAGATAACAATAGAACAGTCGATGATTATGTGGAGCGAAACGTTTCAAATAAACTCCGAAAGACCAGAACGTCAAGTCTAGCCATGAGAAGTGGGTCATTTCAGGCCCAATTCACCACAAACCAGAGAATTCATAGCAAAGTACCTCATTCTTAACCAGCCTCATGGTATCATAAATGGCAAAACCCTCTGTCTCCATGCCAACCTGCAGCACCATTCAAAAAAGAGAAACAAGAATAAATTACTTTTTACACGCCTATTCCCTTCAAATTAGTCATTTTGCAAAGATATAATTCAAAGTATCTGGCTAACTATTATAAGAGATTATGATTTCTTGATATTATATTATTTTGCACGCCAATTCCCTTCATCTCAACCTACTTTCTAACAAGACACATCGTTCCTTCTTATTCCCTCATTGCAGCGACCGACTTCCCAAAACCCCGAAAAAACCCTAGGTAACCCCAGGTAGCCCTAACCCAAAAAGAGTCTGCTTGACACTGAATATTTCTACCTTAACAATTTTGAATGTTTTAAAGGAAAAAAATGCTTTACCGTTTCACCATCAGCCCTCGATGTTCCAGTTGAGTTTATATACACATATGCAGGTTGTCGAGGGTCCTGATGTTGAAGATAAAGTAACTCTGCGATGATAAGCTCCGTCACAGCAGGCACTAACTGAATACCACCAGCCACAAACAGCTCCAATATTACAAAACACTCAAATATTTCAGAACGATGACTAAAAAGTCACTTGCATTATTCATTTATCGCGCAAAAACAATTGAACACACTATATACGGCAACCCCGCACTATACACTCATTCTATGGTTATTCCGAGAATAATAAGTGAATTTTACAGACAAATTACATGGCGTTTCCAAATTTTTCGCACATTTGAACAATGATTTATTCTTGCACCTTATTCACAACAAGTGTAGCAAAAATCCTAAAAGCTTATCCGCAAGTATTCAGCTGCAGATAGATAGGTACTATGGAAAATGAAACAAACCGGCATTCCAATGTAAACAATGCGACTGTTAAGCATAAGTGAGGGCAAATCCGGAGGCGGCCGACGGGACTTATGTTCATCATATCCTCCTCCTCTTTCCACTTGTGCAGGTGCTGTCATTTTCCATTCCGAAAAATTCCTGGTAGCGATATCAAGGAGAGGAGGACCATCAAACTTCCCTTTTCGAAGGTCTGAAAGCTGATCTTGTCCTTCCTCGCTACGAGCCGCAGCTTCCAGCCATGGCTGAAACTTATCCTGAAAAGGCTGTAATGTGACTTTATTCCGTCTAGCATGTAAAGACATAGACCATCGGCTGACATTGCTGTTAGGACAAAGAGATGAAAGAGAGGCTTTTAGAAAAGGGCTGTTGTGAGAGAGAGGAGAAGAAAGGAAGGCCGAGCGGAAAGAAGAGTTCTTGGAAGGTGAATCTAAAGCGCAAAACGGCAGTTTCGCAGATTGGAGAGCCATTGCCATGGCTGCCGTGATAGAAAGAGCTGTATCTGTATCTTGCCGATACAGGAAGAAAAATGCTTTTCGTTGCTATTTACTTTGCTCCAGATTGTTGGCCAATGGGATTCAGAAGTCACGGTAAATTAGGCGAAAGAAAAGAGTTTCTAAGAGTCCACAGTTCTGTAACGTCTTGTAGCATACAGTTACAATAATTTGTAAAACGCTCCTTGTTCATGGACCTCAGGACGTGTGAGGATTATAGTGTTTCACGGAAATTACCTGCAGCGTTCATCGTTTAAACGGACGATCACGATAACCTCTCACAAAATAAGGGTGTGACTTTGGGTGAACACTTTTCGAGAGCACGTATTTTGCTCGAAGCAAGCGCTTCGGCAGCTACTGTACAGTACAGACGTACAGTAGTACAAATCTGTACGAAATTCGAAATCTGGTACGAACTGACGGCAAACAACGTTGACTTCTCAAAACTGAACCTGTAAATCTCACAACCGGCTAAAAAATTACCGCGGAATCAGTCGGATTCTTCTCCAGTTGAAATGATGTAGGAGGCTTATTTAAGAATACATGAATTTGAAACCTGCATTGCTACCATCAACCTGCATTGCCACATGGATTCCCTCCACATGGCGCCCGCCTGCCCTAATTTTTCTGGAAACTGTACTTCGGATTTTATTCTTCCTGTACGGAAATTCAACAGTTTCTCTCTTCCCAGAACGCTTTATTCTAGGAAACTTCGTTTTTCAGTTTTTGTAAAATGTGATGCTTTACCTACTTCCGGCCATGGCGCCGAAAAGAAGATAGTAGTGGTTGGAGGAGGATGGGCTGGGCTTGGATCCGCATACCAATTAGCGAAAGCAGGTGTTGACGTCACACTTTTGGACGCTTCTTCGTATGCCGGAGGGCTGAGTGGAGGGTTCAGAACTAAGGGAGGGAAAGCTGTGGAGGCGGGGATCAAAGGGTTTTGGTTAGTGTCTCCCCAAACAAAATGCCTGACAAACCCTAATGCCCTTGATAATGAACCGCCGCTCACGGTTCAATTAAATTTTCAAATGTAAAAGTTTGGACAATGAACGTTGGATTTTCCTGCAATTTCAACAATTACGATTGTTATCTCACCAGAACGCTTTAATACGAACTTTCCTTTGAACTACCTTTTTTTTTGAACTTTACCTGTGATATTTATTAAGCTAGTGTTATTGTGATATTTAACAATTATTGAAAGTTCATTATTATGGGCACCACGGAACCATCACTGGCAAGCAAACAAATTTGTAGGTGAAAAGTGCAACTCATTCGAGCAAAGTTTTTGGCAGCAAACTTGATGGTTATTGTCAAGTCATAGAATAAGTACAATCGTACATTTTTAAGGTGAACCGTACATGAAATTACCCAGAAAATTATACAAATTGTACGATCACCCCTCAAAACGAGGGTAACACGTTGATACTGTAATTACCCTTTCAATGCCATTATGCGAAATAGTGCAACAGAGCGGATTTTTTTGGAACCACTGTCAAATACTCCGTATTATACCCTGCTAAAACCGTTTAATGCACGTACATTGCAATGCAACAGGATATGCATTTCTAATTGTGCTTGCACATTTGAACTGTAAACAATCCCATGTAAGAATGAACAAGACAATCTCACGAGTTGAGACTCTAAAAGCATTGTCCTCACTATTATTAATTCAATACATCATTGTTGTGACAACATCTGTCCTTGCCACTTGCATCTCTTCGCCAATATACACTGCCCATCGTTATTAGAGTTAATCAACCTAATTTGCGCGAGTGCTATTTTGACCCAAAATCATAGATTAGTGTTAGCAACACTATTAAGTGACCCAGAATGATCCACGTGGCGGATCATAATTTAGTGTAATGCTAATAGTTCACTAGCTCTAATAGCGAAGGGCAGTGTTGCATGGCCCCATTTGGCGAGTATTATTTTGGCAATCGCCAAATGAATGGAAATCCACGCTTAACTGATTCAACTCATAGAATCAGCTGGGTTAACTGCGGGTTTAAAAATGGGTTTTTCTGGAAGTTATCCCAAAGCGACCTCGGCGAATGTTTCCTCGAGGATTTTCGAATTAGATATTAGTGTTATTTGAAGCCAAAGTTTCTCACTATTTGTAAGTTTTACTACGTAATTATCAAAATCATTCTGTAATTTTTGTTTTTTCGGCTTGGTTTTTTCTAGATTTCATTTGTTTTTAATAAAAATAACTTTCGTTTATTAGGGTTAATGTGTTGATTCCTCTTTGAGGACTTCCATAGCAGACATCAGTATTTTTTAAAGCCAAAATTTCTCAGTATTTGTAAGTTTATTTCAAACAATGTCAACCAAGTTGGTGTTTTGTTTGTACAAGCGGATGCATGCTATTGACCTGAATTAAAACTTGCACGTGATTTATATTATCTGCTTGCTTAAACACATTTTACTATTATTTAAAGCGAAAAGCCAGACCACTTCGAAGAAAATAACATGATTGTTAGTGTGACATAGGTGAGGTGATTATGAGCATTTATAAGAACTTCATGTATTTTGTGGGGAATAGGTATCTCACTATGCAGCTCTGCTTAGTTTTCTAAAAACTTTTGTTTCCTCAGGAGTTCATCAGGTAGCTCCATGCTTTCCCTCCCAATAGGAAAATTTTCAGTTAGAAAAGTGCATAAGCTAAGTGACTTCTGATTAACAAATGCTTCATGTCAAGGAAAATGTTATCCCTGTGCAAGATGGTAGCAAATTATTGTGGTCGAAACAGTTTGAGAAAATGAATATCGTATTTCCATAACTTTCTCGATGTTCATATAGCAGTGACTTTCTATCTTGTCGGGTCAGATATGTAAGAGGTCACACGCATATCTTTGTACGGTTGAGGAGGTTCCCCTCTGAAACCTTGCCGAGAAAATTGGGTTCTTATATCATGAGTACAGTAGGAGAAGTAGATTTTCCTAATTATACACTAATACCTGTAACCCATTCACGAGTATCCAAGATTTGTATTGAAGCTGTCAAGTAAATACTTGTGTGACAAATGTTAAAGGCTTGGATGCTTAGCGATCAAATAACTGCGCGGACTAGCAAGCCAAGGCTCTGACTTTGTTTAATACTTGAGACTAATCTTTTATAGATGGCATATATTTACATTATTTTACATTATCTCTTACCCACTCCATGGAAGGAATTATGGCGGTGGGAATTAGGTGGCAATATCACAACATCAACGCCTTAGTTAGTGAGCTTAACCTGGTGAGTAAGGCAACTGAACTAACATTTTATAAACCTTCACCTTTGACCAAAGGGAGTTCGTTATAGCTGATTTGCCACACAGGTCGGTTTGGTAATTTTCTTGTACGGTTCAGGAAAAGAGGAGTATTCTGGAAAGAGGGTTTTGTTCTTTTTCCACTGAATTTAGTTTAGAGAGAGGGTTATTGAATTAGGAATTCCCCGTTTTAGAATGAGCTGACGGAAAATGAGTTGGTCAGATTATCATATGCCGGGTTTGTTAATGTGAAAGTATCACTTTTAAATGTTTGACTCGGTCTGAGCTTTTTCCTATGCTTGTTTTCATGAGTTCACTTGATGATTTTTGCTTTTAGCCTTTCTTCCGTACCCATCATCAAATGATTTCCTTCGGCTTATCTCAAGACCTGTATCTTGTTACACTGTCGAGGAGTTTTGCTGGAGGTTCAGTAGAAACTTTAATTCCAAATATCTTTCGTTTATCCGTGCTCATTTTGTTGGTCTAAAAGTTAGTTTTTTAAGGCAAAACCTTCTATGTTACTGTGTGCACTGACGCCAAACCTGCCATGATTTTTAGTTTTCTAACCGCAATTTGACTTTATTTGACATTTTTTATGATGATGACTAAAGGTACTTTTTTGTGAGAAGCAAAATCTCTTTTGTCTGACCCACTTCTTGTGTTTGGTTCCCATGTTTGTTATATCAGGCTCAACCTTTTACTGAATGGACTCGGAGTTCCTTTTACTCTCCCTATGGACTTGATGTGGAGGCACCTGTGTTTCACGAGCTCCCTCGTTTACCTACTCCATTGGGATCCTTTCTATACACTCTCCCTCTCTTCCGGTACACCTTTCACCGCTAATTTTTTGGGTTGTGTTGTCATTGCTATCGGTTCAGTTTTCCGTATTAGGTGCATTTTACTGTGTTGGGTGTTAAGTAGATTTAGGTACAACCATTGTTTTGACTTACTTCATAAGTATGTTAACTCTGCTATTGTGTTAAGCAAGAGAGCCAAATCATCTTTCTTCAACTGCGTGTCACTCTCTCTCCCTTTTTTGTTTCCTCTTTCTTTTCAACCCTTAAGTCACTTTGCTATTGTTGTTCTCTTTTGAAATAATACTTGAAATTCACATGCGATTTCTGTTTTTTTTTGGCAGTCGACTACCTCTCGTTGATCGCCTCACGGCTTTACCTCTTCTTCAAGCACTCATTGAATTTGATGTGGTGAGTTTCCCAATTTCTAATCCTAAGAATGTGTTATATTGCGTCCTCGTTTTTCTTAAAATCCCATTTGTTTATGCTTCTCGTGTATTCAGAAAAAGATGGAAGAGACCTTCAATGCCAGGCTATTTTTTCCGGCTGGTTTTATTTGAAACCAGAATTACAGTAGAAAGTAAAGGGTGTATTTAACAAAATGAAACAATGTATCCAAATGAACCAACATAAAGTCTAGATGAGCTAACAGCAAGGCCGGAGACCGTGTATCACTATTGGCGATAATGTTTTTTTTCGGCCTTCATACTCATTTTTCTCCGTGCACACTTGTCCGATTTTGAATCGGACCGTTGCGTGGAAAGTTACGCTTCTTACCTTTTGATCGGCTGTCTCCAAATGAAAACTGGACAGGTGTGCACGGATAAAAGTTGATCGAAGCGTCGAAGAAAACATTCACACAAATAGCAATACACCGTGTAGCACGGCAGAACATAAGTTTTCTCAGACGTACAAAAATCAGTTTTAATAAGTGTATGATTTAATATATTAAGCCATTATTCACGAAGCTACCCGTACTATATTTTTGAAGAATGACAAATTTTGGGAGAATGACAGGATGAGGAAGCTTATGCCTATTACGATGAAATGAGTGCTCGTGAGCTTTTTCGGAGAGCCGGAGTTTCTTCTCGTCTTTATAAAGAATTTTTGGAGCCCATTTTACTCGTCACATTGTTTGCCCCCGGGGAGAAGCTTTCCGGTACATCTATCTCTAGTCTCCCTGATTTCCTCTTTTTTTTTTTTGCCGTCAACAAAAAGATGAGAAGGTAAGGGAAGGGAAGGAAACACTTGTACCATTTCAATCGTACACCATCGATCGCTATTATGTGAGGAATGTTCTCGAGTCTCAAACTCGTATATCTCAAATATTTTGCAGTTGTTCAATCGTTCTTCGTAATTCGCCAATTCATCAACTATGCTAAAAACTGTTTTTTTGTTGAGAGAGAGAGAGAGAGGAAGACAAAAATGTTAAAGATTTCGCTCGATACTTAAAACGAGAGTCCCTGTACAACTGTTTAATACTTTAAATCTAGTTAAAAAAATAAACAAAATCGACAACTCGAGCTAGACTTGCTTGTTCTCTCCTAGGGCTTCATATAACTTTTACATCTCCACTTTTCGATTTTTAAAAGGACTAGGGAGAGGGAGAGGGAGAGGGAGAGAGAGAGAGATAAAGATTGGATGAGGTAGATGAAGAGGGAGAGGAAGGGAGAGGGAAAGGGAGAGGGAAGGGGAGAGGGAAAGGGAGAGGGATCATAAGATGCCCTGTCTACTTGATGATCTCCTGAGGCAAGTTCTAAAATGAGAATAATTCCCGGCGAAAGGTTTTAGACTATTAAAAAAAAAAAAAAAGGGAAATCGAAATAATATTCGAGAAAAAAGATATAAATCCGATCCTGTGGATGAGAATCCTACATAAGTAAATCGTAATGATTGCTCCCATTATAAAGAAGACGAACAGGTTTTCGTCCTTTTCTCTCCTTAGTCGCCTTTACAAATTCACTTCCGTACTCTTGAATCGGGACGTAACCAGAACCCCATTTTCCGCCCCGTTTTGCCTATTAAAGGGAAAACCGTAATTAGTATTGGTTTAGAAGGGTGTTTTTCTGGGTTTTTTAGGTTTTTTGTAGGGTTTTTGAAGGGTTTTTTTGGGGGGTTTTGAAGGGTTTTTGAAGGTTTTTTAGGGGTTTTTTTATGGTTTTCTTAGGGTTTTTTAGGGTTAACTTTACTAAAACCGAGCGACGATAAATCATCAGAGTACATGGAAAAAAAAAAGGGAAAGGAAGAACGAAAAGTGAAAAATGTCACACACGTGTTTTTAAAGTTATAAACCTTCTTTTTAGGGCTTTTAATGATAAAATGGAGAAAAAATAAGAAAAAATGATAAGTTTTTATGTCCCTCACCAATGATTCTGGAATGTAGACTGTGATTGGCTGCGAACACATTCGAGAAAGAACCTATTTTGACACCCGGAGCCAAATAGCATTAGTAAAAAAAATCAGTTAAGTTTCAGTTACGTTTCAGTTTTGTTCCAGTTATGTTTCAGTCAGGTTTCAGTTGCTTCAGTTACGCAGTAACGTTGCTAAGTTTCAAGAAAGTTTCAATTACATTTCAGTTAATTTTCGGTTACATTTCAGTTACGTTTCAGTTACATTTCAGTTATGTTTCAGGTACCTTTCTCCTGAAAACAGAAAAGCAAGACCAAAGTTATTTTCAAAAAGTGAAATAATTTAGACAAAAAGAGAGAGACACATAAATAAAGTGAAAAAAACGATTCACAAGGACAGAACTGCTCCACCATAAATCGTTAATAGTGGTAACAACCCTAATATCAGTGAATGTCTTTTTTGCCCTCTGACCTCAGAATAACTTTTTCACTTGTTTTTCTACTAACAATAATTTAGTAAGCAGTTGAACATCGACCAATCACTCGAGCAGTTGAACATCGACCTAAATTAGAGTTTACAACACTTAAATGAATTCAATACTATATATATATATATATATATATTTCTTAACACTAATGACGATTCACGGTGTAGAACTTTCTGTCAGATTTCCCTTTTCTTTACCTCCTCTTCTTTTGTTTCCTTCCAGGCCTTCCTTCTACTATCATTTATTTTGTCCCCGAGAGGGATCCAAGAGGGAGAGGGAGAGGGAGATGGAGAGGGAGAGGGAGAGGGAGATGGAGAGGGAGAGGGAGAGGGAGATGGAGATGGAGAGGGAGAGGAGAGGAAGAGGGAGAGGAAGAGGGAGAAGGAGAGGGAGAGGGAGAGCCAATCTTTTTTTTTTTCTATTCACAAACTCAAAGCAGGTTCAAGATTCGGTTGTTTGAATAAATTTGAAATCCAATTTTTCCTTATTTAATTGTTCTAATGTTAGATATTTTAAAAAATTAAATCGATCATTATGACGATAATTAGTGCCAAATAAACAAATTTCCAAAAACAAGAAAACAATGAAAAAATAAAATATGATTAAAATAAATAAATAGACAAGGCGAGAATATAATTTCCACAATTAAAACCTGAAAAAAATGTAATAATTATTTTCCACAAACTTTGCTTTGAAAAGAAGAAAGACCAACAAGAGACATACAAAAATAAAAAATAGAACTAAATTTACTTCTTTCTGGTTTTTGTTACAAACTTTTTTTTTTTTGGTACTGTTTTAAGTGAACTTCATCTCTCGTTAACGAAAAAAAAGACAAAAATAAATCAAAATCGACGGAAGCAAATTTCATTTTTGTTTTTTTACTGTTTTGGGTATTGGGTGAATCGACAAGATCTTATCTTTATCATTTACTTCCATAAAAAAAAAAAAACCTATTTATACCCTTTGCAATATTATTTATTATCATCTACTTCCTTTCTCTAAAAAAAAAAATTATAGACTAAATAAATATTACATTAAAAAAAAAAAATCCTTTCAAAACAGCAAATTTTGATAACAACTAAATGTACATAAAAGGAAAACATGATCTTAAGAAAAAAAAAATCCAACTAGATTATTCTTTTTTCAAAATTTAAAAGCTACAACCTTAACCTACAACCAACAATTTTCCCCCTATGAGGAAAAAAAATGGAAAGGAGGGATAGGGGGAGGGAGAGGGGGAGAGAGAGGGGGAGGGAGAGGGGGAGGGAGAGGGGGAGGGGGAGGGAGAGGGAGAGGGGGAGGGGGAGGGAGAGGTATAGGATAGTAAACTGCAAAACCCCCCAGAAGTGAAAATCCCATCCCCTCCCCATGCCCCCCCGCCCCCTTGAAAAAAAAAAAAAAAAAAATGGGAAAATTGAAATGTTCTTTATCATCATTAACAACATTTCCACTCCCATTTTTTTTTTTTTTTTTGAAGTTATAAACTCAAAGCAAGTTCAAGATTCGGTTCCCTCTCCTCCCCTCCTCCCCACTCCTCTAGAAACTTCTCCATTGCTGACGTGGCATAGGATGACGTGGCATATGATGACGTGGCATTTGCTGACGTGGCATATGATGACGTAAGTTTCTCCAGAAGTAACGTGGCGTATGGTGATGCTGACGTCACTCCTGCTGATGTGGCAATCATGTCATGACGTGTCAAATCCGAATCCGCTATTTTGTCTTTTTCCATGTAATCTAGTGCCCTCCGATAGTCCAGAAGCGACAAAGAAGAAGAAGAAGAAGCAGCAGAAGGCGACAAAATATATTTGTCTTCATCCAAAATGGGAAATCCCGAACCTAATTCTCCCTCCGATTCCGAACTTGTCTTCCCAATCAGGTGATGCCACGTGGCAGATTCGAATCCCGTGGGAGTGAGGGGAGAGCAGGGGGAGGGAGGAGAGAGTGCCACGTGGCAGCTACTGGGAAGAGAGACACTAGATCTGCCACGTGGCATGATTGGCTCGGATCCCTCAGCTTTGTCCACGTGGCAAATCCTCCACACGCGCGAAAAAAAACTGCCGGTGTCAGGTCGGGCGTTGACTGCTGACGTGGCACCTGCTGACGTGGAGAATATAGAAGGCCTCCATGATGACGTCATCCGCTCATTTGCTGACGTGGCAGGGAGAGAGGCTCGAGAAGCCGACCGTTTGGCGGCGCGCAGACGACGGGAAGATTTGGCCGCCGACTTTTTAAAGTTTTCTGAGCTGCCCGAAGTTTCGGGCAGATTTTCATATCGTTGACTCCTTTCCCAGGGTTGACTCCGTACACTCCGTTGACTTTGACTTTTTTTATTGGTCTTTCTAGAATCAGGAGAATCGCTCGGCGGCTCCTGGAGTCTGTGGCGGTCGTTTTTCAGGATCTGACGCCGTACGTACGGACGTACGGAATGCGTACGACCTGTCATAATGTAGCTCGCGACGTTACTGGAGGCCGATTGTTCCGTACATATTTCCTGTTCCGTACGGATTCCCTTCTTCGTACGGGTGTTCTGTACGGATTCCGAGTGTCGGCGGTACTCGTTTTCTAGTTCTCGGCAGTGTACGGATTCCTCCCAAAGCACGTCTCGCAGGCGGAGAGTGGCGACCGGATCGAAAATTTCGCTTCGCACGTGCGGATTCGCGTCCTGAGCGGTCCACTTTCGGCGCTCCGAATCCGACGGTCCGCGGCCGATCTGCCGGGGCTGCGGCGTGACGTCACGCTCCAGTTTGTCGTTTAGCTCGGCCGCCGCGGCTGCCGAGTGAGTCGGTCGCGAGGAGCCGAAGTCGAGATGTGGGAGAGCGGAAGGAGATGCTGACGTGGCAGGATGGCATGCTGACGTGGCAGGATGGAATGCTGACGTGGCAGGGTGGCATGCTGAAGGAGCACACGCTGACGTGGCAGGGTGGCATGCTGGCATCTGAGGCTTGCACGTGGCAGGGCTGCTTGCTGACGTGGCAAGATGGCTTGCTGACGTGTCAGGTTTGGAAGATGACGTCATGGGATCGGCTGCGAGCGGAGCAGGCTGGGGTGCTGACGTGGCAGCCGCTGACAGGTCGAATAGGGATGGGTAGAGGGGGGGAAAGGAGGGAGGGGGGGAGGAAAGAGGGGCTGAGCGGAGGCGTTTGGGGGGGGGAGGAGAGGGGGGGGGGGAGAGGAGAGGGGGGGGGGGAGAGGAGAGGGGGGGGAGAGAGGAGAGGGGAGAGGGAAAGGCCTGAGAAAATGGGAGAAGTTGCCATGAGGGGGAGAGGGAGAGGAGAGGAAGGGAGACGAAGTGGAGGTGGGTGGGAGGGCAGGAAGAGAGATAGGGAGAGGGTGAGGGAGGAGGAGGAAATGGGGGGGGAGAGGGAAGGAGGAGGAGGCCGATTATGGAGGGGGGAAGTGGGATAGATAGAGGGAGATGAATTTCGAAAATGGTTATGATTACAGATTTCCTTTCTTCTTATGCCACCGATTTCGCACTAAAAAAAGTACAGTCGAACTACCGCAGTTGTCTTTTTTTCGTACGAAACAAACGCGTACGGTCGTACGTTTGGTAACTGTTCTCGATGAGTCCAAATCCTTGCCGTACGGCCCCAATCCACATTCAATAAGTTATTCAAAAAAGGACAACCGCTGCCGCACTTGTCAGGCGAATATCGGCGATTCATCCATTGGACGGCTGAAATTTTTTCGATCGGACGGTACGGATCGGTTCCGTGATTTGCGGATATTTGTGCGGCGTAGCTCGCTCCACTTTCTGCAACTTTTCCTTTCGCCTTTTGCAGCTGGAGCACCAATCGGCAGATGCCACGTGGAAACCGACAAAATAAGGGGAGCTGAGAGCATCCAGAGATTTTTAAGGTCAGAAAAAGACAAATGTATATTTCTGCACGTGTTTTTTAGAAACAGGGAATCTAAAAGAAAATCTTTACTCCCGAGAGATTCGATCGCGTCTGATTCTTGAATCTACGATACTTCCAAGCCGACACAAACCGACACTTACGTTTTTTGATACACGTGGCTTATGACTTTGATGACGCGTTATAATAGGACAACAGACACTGTTCCCTTGCTGACTGTTCGTACAATTGCAGCTTTCAGGGAGATGCCACGTGTACAGCTACATAAATTTGCATGTTTTTTTAAACCTTTTCTTTAGGGGATGACATTTTTTAGGATTTGACTTTCAAAATAGGTTCATTTTTTGTCGGATCATACGGTCTACCCTAAAAGACTTCCTTGACCCATGCAGTGTGCAAGTACGACTTTTGGTACACGTGGCACACAAAGAGCCGACAATACTCCAACGCGTGTATTATTTCTCCAGCTGTGCAAAGTTCAGCCGTACACATTTTCGATGGGTGTACGGTCTGCACCGGGTGTGTACGATTACCTATAGCGCGTAGCTGGAAAGATGCGGCCAATGGAAGACGATAAGCTCGACGTTCTGCCGTCCGTACGATTATCGCGAATTGACTCGTGTACAGTACCGTACAGTCCAG
Organism: Zygnema cylindricum; assembly: GCA_037447655.1. Taxonomy (NCBI): domain Eukaryota; kingdom Viridiplantae; phylum Streptophyta; class Zygnematophyceae; order Zygnematales; family Zygnemataceae; genus Zygnema; species Zygnema cylindricum. The sequence goes on along the minus strand of JBBHKE010000813.1, from coordinate 253,710 downwards.
TAAAGTACAGTACAAAATCGATCAAGAACAACCTCCAATTGTCCTTCTTCGAACCGACCACATCGGCAAAAAAAACAAAATGGCAGCTACGGAGTACGGACGCACACTTGACTCGATTAAATCTGCTCCGGCCAGATTATATCTTTCTTGTTGTACATGTTTAAAGTACGATGGCATTTGAGATGTCAGCCGACCGTTATTGTACGTCAGGAAGAGTACGGACAACAAATTTGATTGGTCAACATGTTTCTGACGCGTCACGACCAAATACGACAAAAAATTTGCGGTCATCTGCGCTTCAATTTATTTTCTGTCGTCATGTGAGCTTCTATTGTTTTGTTTTCTGTGGAAATTGTGGCTTCTATATATTTTTTGTACCACTTTGATCGGTAGATCCCTTTCAGAATCTTCAAAGAGAATCTCGTATTATTTTTATATAGGTGACATGACCGTACGGTCACTTCTGTTTTAAATTTTGGGGGCAAAACAGACGATTTTTTTTTTTCTTTGTGTCCTATCCAATAAAGGTTGTTCTGACGGTCAAGATTTACTCCCTGACACTGCCGCGAATTAACACTTTTATTAACGATTAGGAATCAGAATTGCCGGCAGATATAAACATATTTGACGGCCGTCTTTTAAACTTTCCATGCTTGGGATTTCCGTCAGATTGTCCGTACCTTGGCAGGTCCGTACGGAAATATGACGACTTGCTACACAGAATCATGAAGATTCGGTCTGCAAAAAAGACTTGGATTTTCCCGTACTGTACCCCAAAACAAGCAAAAATAGTTCCGTACAAAGCTGTAAATTTTTGTCGCCAAAGATCCATAAAGAGGGAAATGGGGGATGAACCAGAAAGTAGAAAACAGGGTAATAGAAACAAAAATGGGAAACGTACAGCCAAGATTAAACAGGCCATAACGGACACGACAAAAGGACGGACAAACTTTTTAGGGTTTATAGGAGCGTCAGAATGACGTCATGTAGCGTACGGAAGACTAACTGTTTAGCTTTGTAGAATATTTAATGATGTAAAAAAATACACTACATAGCGAATCGTAATTAGAGTAAATTACTCTAATTTGGTCGCTCGAAATTTTGACTCTATCACATGAAATAGAGTAAATGATTCTAATTTTTTCATTATTCTATTTAAGGTAAAGTTTAATTAGCGTTTTTAATTCTAATATAGGTTCGTTTTAAATAGTGTGGAGTACGGACAACCTCCGACCGTGCAAAATTGTACTTTATTAAGTAAAAAAGTACAAATAATGATTTAATACAGGTCGTTATCATGTAACTGCGTTTTAACAAACCGCATAGTGCAAACGTCATAGTGACGATAAACTGTACGTTTTGCCTAATTCTGTACGAATACCTTATTTACAGTAGAGGATATTAGCGTGCCAAATTAGAGTACTTAAATAAATTAGAGTAAACTTCATAGTTGAAACACCTCTATCACATAAATTAGCGTTCATTACTCTAACTTTTTTTTTAGTTTTTGTGCTCTAATTTTTTCATTACTTTAATTACGATTCGCGGTGTAACCTACAAAAGAGGAAGATTCAAAATCCCTAAAATCTCCGTCATTGACCGAGAATCTAAAATGGAGCTAGGCGACAATGTAATGTAGGACAATTTTGAAAAAGTAAGTATGATCGTACACTTTAAAGATTAAATAAGTACTGTACAGCACTTGCGACGGAATTTTCATGACGCCATAAAAAGATCTTTTCTCAAGTCACATACACGCTAACCACTATCCCTTCAAAAAAGATAAAATTATGAAGCAAAGTGTAAAACAAAAAAAAAAATTTGTGACCAAAACCACTTAGGGTACTTTCGCATGTAACTGAAACATTAGTCTTGTAACTTTGGTGTAACTTGTGACGGTTGTAGACTACTACAAAACTAGCGACAATTGATGACGTTAACAAAATAGCGACGGTTGTAGAAGTATTGTACTTGTTACTAGTGTTGGGTATCGAGGAGCAATTGTCGATATTCGATATGTACTGAATTTTAAGTACCCAATAATGGATATATCCATAGTTCAAAAGTAAGCGTCTTTATGGTAGGCCTTTGGTCGGCGCCTTTATCGTAAGTTGTGTTATGGGCTTTTCATGTGATCTTCTTAGATTGCTACTTTGATCAGCGACCGTCCTATCGTCTGAATCTGACGGTGTAAATAAAATTTTTTGGTCCGAATGATTTAATTAGTCCAATTTTTGGTCTGAATGTTTTAATTGGTCCGAATACGTCCGAATACAATATGGGTCTTAAGGTCATATTATATGTTTTGCATAAAACAGTCATATTGTATGGGCCTAATTTCACCTACTTTTGAACTATGGATATATCGCTTGGATATATCGAGAAGCTTCATATCGCGATATTTTACGATATATATTTTTCCCGAAGCCCCCCCCCCCTTTCCACCTGGCCCCGATGGCGCACGCTCCGTGTGGGGGGGGAGGGTTTGTACCATTCCCCGTAAAATTTTACGCACTATTTTTTGTACGATTTTTTGTACAGAATCTGTACATACACCCACTTTTTACCAAATATATCCCGATAATTTATGTTGGTCCCAGTACGATATATCAAGGCCTTTGACCGATCGATGATCAATATATCGAAAATAGGGATTATCGCGATATGATTTTACTCGATACCCAACACTACTTGTGACATTGTAGATGTTTAGGGTTTGTGACATTTTAACGTCACGCTCAATTATGAGAGCGTCGACGTCACAAATTCTAAAAATTTCCGCCATGGTTTTTTGATTGCGTTTTTTTGTCCTTTCTCACACTACTTGCCATTAAAATACGCCCAAAAATAGAAATAAGAAATCATTTTTAGAGATCGCTCATTTGATACCATTATTGACGTTTTTCATTGCAAGAATTCTGAGATAGATGCGATAGTGGAGAGGGGGAGAGAGAGGCGCTTTCACGGACTACACTTTTGTGAAATGACGTATGTTGGTCCAGACCCCTCCACGACCCTTGTACAGAAAAAAGCGCACAGAAAAAGTCACGCATAAAGTGGGTTTTTTATTTGGTAATTTGCGCACAAAATTGTAAAAAACTTACGACACGGGCGATACCATCTAACTATTCGCTCACCTCATGGAACTTTATTTAAAATCACCTCGCGAGGTTGGTTTTATATAATGTTTGAAGATGAGCTGGAAGGACGCGAAAGTGGGTCGAAACGCACTAGACAACAAACAACATTGCGCTATACGACAAACTGCAGTACAAACTGCAGTACATATAAATTTAAAGGTAACGCAACTTGTACGGTGGTAATTTGAATTTTTTGGTACTGTTACGGATATTCTCGTTTTTTTTTAAGTTATTGAAGAAAACAACAGAAAATGACTAAAACTTTAGCACATCCGAAAAGTACCCTTTTACGGTGAAAATAGACAAACCACGAAGAAGTACTCAAGCGTCACTGGTGAAATTAATAGCCATATAAGAAAACAATACATTTTTTAATGCGATGAGACCGGAATTTTCGTGCGCCTATTGCTAAACCTTGTGTGATTCTTTTGTTAACTTTGTTTTACTTTTGGCGCAAGGTTAGGAGTATATAAAAGTTCCCACGTACGGCACTTTGTGTTCAACGAATTTGATTTGTCATTTACTTAACTCTTTTATTTTTTTCTGTTCGGAAAAAACGCGGGTATACACTGTGCGAAAATTTACATTAGGGTAAAATTCCACTAGACGAAAAGTGTGGTTTGTTACTGGAAATCGTACAAGTTGTACAGATTTGTACCATGCTGTACCTTAATTTTTTTTTTGTCAGACGAAATATCGTTACATGAAACCTGTTTGGAAGTTGTAATGATGTAGGCAAAATTCTTGGCCGATGGATATTCCACTTTTTCAGATCCGCGAAGCAATCGCGCACATCATCCAGTGTGACGATACTCTCCTCACCATGAGAGTTGTACGATACTAGACGTGTACCATTGGTACACGTGAAAAAGCAAAAAAATATCCGCTTTGAACAAGCAATCACATGTCTACACATCGTATAGGCCATGTGCCTACGATGTACGGTCCATGTGCCGCCTGCCATGCTGGATGCAGGTGAGCGGAAAATATTTTCGCACGCTCCGTCTGACATCCACCGACATTCAAAGTTTGTCGCGACCTTCAAAGTTTGCCGCGTCTTTTTGCCATTCCGTTTCGAAATTTTTATTTCCGTTTTCAAAATCAAAAATCTGGCCCCAAACTTTACATACGAATCATTAACTACCTCCGATCGTACAGATATTTCATTCTGACTTTGCGTTTGAAGATTTTCTTTAAGATTTTCAAATCTAGACTCTAACCTACGAGGCGCCAATCATAATTGAGGAAGGTTTGTTACTCGCCCGACAAAATCGAATAGTCTTCCAATAAACACTGCCAGTAGAATTTCCTTACAATTACTGCGACCGCCTAATGGAATTCTACCCATAGACGACATGAAAAAAAAAGCCGACAAATCGGGAAAACTTTGTCGTTTTGTACCCTAAACACAAAATTATCTCCTTATACCAGTTTGTATTAAAGGAGACAAAAAAGACAAAAAAGCCTAGATAACCAAATTTAGATGAAAGTTGTGTGCAAAACGACGAATACATCACAAATTAGGTCGGATTTGCAAGATTTTTGCTCACATGCTTGCATATTTAGCAGAAAAGTCATGTCCTAGAAAAACAAACAAATTGTTTATATAAGTACAATTTTGAACTTTAAGGGTCGTGGCTCAATTAAGCCAACTTGCGCGTTAGAAACGTTATGACCTGATTGATATATATGTATATACATTGATTGATATATATATGTATCTTTATACAAATTATAGACCTTTGATTGTCCGTAAAAAATCTTTAAATATGCCCACTTTGCGTCCATCTACATGTAATAGGATTTCTAACCTCTCAGAAAATCCCATTACTTCAATCAATTTCAACCTCACATTCCACACATTGGAAAATACACAACCACATTGGAAAGCACTCACATAAAGATAAACTTTAAATTTGATGAAGCTTCTGTCCACAAAACATTAGCTTGGTCTCTTGCCCTCGTGGCTCAACCTTTTTAAATAAAGTGTTTTCCTCTACTCTCCACTCTTAATAATTCTATCTCTTAACTACTAACACACTACTTAGTTTGTAAGAGATTTCAATTCCAAAATGCCAATTCTCCAATTTGTTTTTAATCCCTCAGGACCAATATCAGTCAGAATTTCCACAATTTTTTCCAAAGGAAAAGATCCTTACTCTCCTCTTAGACTTCACTATTTATCCATCATCGCCTTACAATCAAAAATTCCACAAATTTTTCCATAGGAAAATATCTTTACTCTCCTCTTAGACCTCACTATTTATCCATCATTGCCTTAGACTAGCTAGGCCAGAGTCAACGCTCTCCGTTTGAACAGGCTTTTACCTGGGCCAATCATTGATCAGTTGGGACTCGGACTGACCAATGCAAAAACGTGCGAAATCTCTTACTAACTACTTAGCACTTTACTAACCAATCACAAGCTACGTTTCATTACGTAATATTTACGTGCAAAAGTGCACGCGAAACGAAACGCGACTGCGTACGATTGTGCGTTACAAATTTCGCACATGAAACTTACTACGAAATTCCCTTAAGTGAAAGTGAAGTTTCGTACTAAAAATTGTATGAAACGAACCACCGTGCATACTAAACGTTTCATTAGAACTTTATGAAACGTGCACGCGAAATTTCGGTACTAATTTGACCCTTAACCCGTTTCAATGATACCAGCTTGTTATTTAGACCCCGCACTGTCGCCTAAATACACCCATCGCTATAACTTTTGATATATAACTCTAAATCGCGTGATTCTTTCGCGCACGTCTACCAAATTTAGTACTCTATAATCATAACACCAAGATACCCCTTTACGAACAAGTTCGATCCGCTATTACTGTTACATCATCCCCTCTTTATTTTTAACTAACCATAGTTAAAACACCTTTCATTCTCAAGACAAAACTTCTTCGTTATTATCCCTCCAATACCTTTGTAAAAACTCAGAATTTTTATCTTCTAAAGTCAACTCATCTTTTGGCCTTCCTAGATAGTGTACTTGCCAAAATATAGTATTGCCAACTTTAAACAAATGACCATCCCAATCTATTACCTATCTGTGGACTTTAGGTTCTATAATTATTGAGGGATCCAATTCTAATACTCCTTCAGATGGTTGAAGATTCGCTGGTTTCAATTGGCTGATGCGAATTACTGGATGAATTTTTGTTGAAGGCGGAAAGTCCAATTTGGCAGCAACTGACGATATCATCTCGATTGCGGTAAATGGTCCAATGTACTTAGGAGCAAATTTGCTCGTAGGATCCGATTGTCCCTCGATCTTGAACGTGTAATGCGTTGTAGAAAGCTAAACCTTGTCATATGTGCGTAACACCCAATCACCCTTTTTGCAGTTAGCATTTAATTCTTGCCTCCTTTGTGCCTCCAAGAATGCATCCCGGGCAGTTTTCCAAACAGTTTCAACGTATTCCCAAAACTCTGTTCAAAAACCTCTATTCTCTTTAGTGACCCCAGTTATTAAGTCTAATGCTTCTCTAGGTTGGTACCCGTATGCAAGTTCAAATGGTGAGAATCCTGTATTAGCATGTTTACATGAATTGTAGGCAAATTCCATTAATGGCAGTTTAGATTCCCATGTGTTCTAAACCCCACTGGAAACAATCCTAAGCATTTCCTCCAATCTACGGTTCATCCTTTTTATCTGTCTATCTGTTTGAGGATGATAAGAGGTACTCATTTTGATTTCAGAGCCTAAATTTTGCTGTAATTCTTTCCAAAATGCAGACGTAAATTTAGAATCCTTGAGCTTTTAAATTTAGAATCCAAGGTTTCTTGAGCTTTTTGTAAAAGTTATTTTCTTAAGTCTCCTACTTTAGGAATGGAGAATCTATCCCATATTTGCAGATACAATAAACCGTCCTCTAGTGTGAAGTTTTTGACATGCCTCTCACTCAATGGGTCAGAATTCCCTCCCGAAATATTTTTGCAAATCATAGCAAAATATGGATCCTTATCATAATCATTTCTAACAGAATCTAAAAACAATTCATCTTGAACCATAACACTTATTTCAAAACATCTACTTAAAGGATCTGCGACTACATTTGTCTTTCCAGCAATATGTTTGACATTAAATTTGAAATATGCCAATTTCTGCATCCACCTAACTTGTGTGCCAGTCATAACATGTTCATCACTTAATCTTTGTAGATAGGAGAGTGCCTTATTATCACAATGAACTGAAAATTCTTTATGATGCAAATAACAACGCCATTTCACTAATGCATGAACAATTGCAAGTAATTCCTTTTCCTGAGCTGGATAGTTTTTTTCAGCATCATTGAATTTTCTAAACTCAAAAGCAATAAGATGAATGTGTTTACCAACTTTTTGACTTATGACTGCACCTAGACCTTTATCACATGCATCTGTTGTGATCAAAACTTCAAATTCCCCAGCATGATCAGGATACTCCAGTGTAGGGGTAGAGGTCAACTTTATTTTCAGTTGCTCGAATGCTCTCTCCTAATCAGCTCCCCACACAAACATCTCCTTCTCTCGTAGTAAATCCGTCAAAGGTGCGCCGATCATACTGAAGTTCTTGATAAATTTCCTGTAATAAGTGGCCAATCCCAAAAATGATATAACTTTCGTGACATTATTAGGCTGCTTCCTATTTCGGATTGCAGTAATTTTGGATGGATCTGTTTTAACACCTTCCCCATTAAATATGTGTCCCAAAAATAATTGTTCACTTTTAAGGAAACTCGATTTTGACAATTTTCCATGTAATTTTCTTTCCCTTAACCTTTCAAACTTTTTTCTTAAATGAATTACATGATGCTTTTTAGATTCACTGTTAATTAGAATATCATCTATAAACACCTGAAAAAAATCATATATGTAATCTGAAAAGGTTTGGTTCATTAATCTTTGGTAAGTAGGCGGTGCATTCGTTAAGCCGAATGGCATCACTATCCATTCAAAATGACCCACCCTAGTCCTGAAAACAGTTTTATCAACATCTTCTGTTCTAATTGGCACCTGATTAAAGCCACTACGCAGATCAATCAAAGAAAATAATTTAGCGAATTTCTAACGATCTATCAAATCACGCATTAAAGGTAACGGATACTTATCCTTCACCGTAATCTTGTTCAGACTACTATAGTCGACACACATCCTCAACGTTCCGTCCTTTTTTTTGACGAAGAGAACAGGTGCTCCATACGGTGATTTGCTGGGCTGAATATGTTCTTTCTCCAGAAGCTCCTTGAAATGTTTCTTTAACTCCTCTTGGTCAAAGAAGATATGCTTATAAATTCCTGTAACAGGAGGGTTACATCCAGGTTCAAGGTTAATAACATGTTCCACATCTCGAGAAAGTGGCCTCCCTGAGGGTAAGTCACTTGGGAAAACATCTCTAAATTCAAAAATCAAATCTTTAAAAGCAGTATCAAATGTATTAATGTCAGTTACAAAATCAGATTTTTGTTTTTCAAGAGTTTTAGTGGTGTCTGATTTAGGAATAACATCAATGTTAGTGTTTTCTCCCCCCCCTTCATCAGTTACTGCCTCAGTTACTAATAACAAGAAAGCATGATTTGTTTTATCATTTAATTGCTTTTAAATTGTTTAGGAGAAATCAAACCTTCCACTCCCAACTTGGTTATGTTATATATATGATTCCTATAAAACTTCTTCGAAGGTAATGCTTGTAAAACCTTCCAACCGATTTCAGATTCACTTTGGAGATGTTAGTTTCCCAATTAATTTGAGGGTTATGTTCAGTTAACCATGGCTTTCCTAGTTTTAGCTCCTCACTACCCAAATTATTTAATTCACACACAACTTTTATTTTAAAACCATGGATATCAACTTGTATGCTGTCAGTTTGTAAATCTAATGTGGACTTATTACCATTTGCCACTTGAACATGCAAAGGTTTTTCCCTTATTACTGTAGGAATTTTATTTTCCTCAACAAACTTATGTGAAATAAAATTATGTGTAGCACCTGAATGTACCATAACTCTCAATGGTTTTCCTTCCACCAAAGACTCAAATCTGATCAAACTGTGTTTGGTGTCATTGTTACTTAACTATCCTAACATAGGTCTGTTGTTAACATAGGTCTGTTGTTAAGAGTTTTATCAGAAGGATAATTCAAACTATGGAGTGTAGTTAGCATCATAATAAATTCAGCTATCCTAGCCTTTCCATTCATTAGCTTGCCCTCCAAAGTTAACTCTTTAACCTCTAGATCTGATCGACTCAACTGAGGACTTTCAACTAGTCTTTTCCGTTTCCCACCTCCTGGGCTTCCTTTTCAGCTAGGTATAATGGAATATCTTATTGAAGACCTTCATTGACATCAACTGTTTTAAGAGATCCCTTATCTGTACAGTCCTTAGGGTAGTGATCTAGACCTCTGCATTTAAAACAAGTGGCTTTCTTCTTCGGTTTTGTGCATTCTCTGCTGAAATGTCCCTCCTCTCCACAGTTATAACAGTTAATTTTCTTCAATTGTGCACATTCAGATGCCCTATGACATCTTTTTTGAGAAATAGTGCATGTGGGAATGGTAAAATTAGGTTTATGAGCATTTATGCTCAGTTTATTACTCTTAATGTAGCCCCTTCTATTCTCAAAATTATTTCTTGTATTAACACTCTGTCCACCCCTCTGAATTCCCTTGAAGATATTGTGCCTATTAACCAGACCTACATTCAGACCTTCTTCCTCAAATTCCTCCTCACCCCATTCAGACCTTCTTCCTCAAATTCCTCCTCACCCCACTCTGATACTTAATTGAAATTTCCCCTGAGTGATCAAGTTTCACGGTTATTGTACCTTAACTGTATACTAAGTACCACGGGACCTGTGCCCTCTTTTATGGTATAGTTTTCTGATTGACACCTCTCTCCTAGAGTGGTTCTGTATTTTTGCCTCTTTATAACTAATCGCATGTTTGGGCGTTTTTTGAGATTTTTTCTTTTGTGGACTCTACGTAGTCCAAACTACATAAAGGTGTGGTCATTAACATACTTTACTTGCCAAAGTGACATTTTTTCTTAGACAAAGGAGGCTATTGAAAATTCACTATAGGCTTCCTACACAAAGGGGACTTATGTGATCCAATGGGGGACACCAAATTACAGATGGGGAGACCATTGTTATGGATGGAGAAATAGGGGACAAATGAGGTGAACTACTTTAAGTCACTCCTATGACAAAGACCATGCTAAGAGCCATGACGCTAGCAGAACACATCGAGGAAAACAATTACGATAGATGGTAGTTCAAAATCATCGTTGCAAATCACTTCATCATTTGAAGTCTAACAAAGGTTATCGCCCTTCCCGTCTTTCGATAAAGAATGACAATCGATGGATTTGGAATAGTTGTTAGGATGATCTTCGTTCTGGAGAATACTAGAGAAAATCTAAGTATTCCAATACTTCCACTAGGGACAGATTGGAGAACTCGGATTTTGGTGGAGGAAAAGGAGGAAAATCTGAGGGACGACAAAAGGGTCCCCCAAATGGAGTATGCCATTTTCGTAAAAAACTCGGGCATTACATGGCAGATGCAGAGCTTATGTTGAAGAATAGACAAGCAAATTCTAGCCAAAGAAGGAAGAAGAAAGCACTTGTGGCAACAAAAGTGAAAGGAAATGAAGAGGACTCACTCGATGAGAAGTTTGAAGAGCTTCTCCTTGACGAGAAACTGGAAAAGAAAGACACGGAGACACAAATTCCAAAAGGCAAAAGTTTATCTTTGGAGGTGTAATAGAAACTTCAAGGATGGCTAGGTCAAAACTCAAGAGCATCTATGCATATGTGTAGATATAGATAATGGTTTATAAATTTGAAAAGGATTCCATCCGTAAAGATAGAGTATGGGGATGGAAGAATCCTCACCACTTTCTTAGTGGCATCGATAGACCTTAAGGTCGTACTAGATAGAAAGGTGTCCGTAGTGACCTTGTCAGATGTTTTGTATATTGGTGAGTTAAAGGAAATATCTAATATCTACATATTTTTAAGATGAGAAGGAATTAGGGCCTAAAACTAAAAAAGGTGTGTTCATAGCTAGTTTTGAAAACGAGGTATATTTCATTATTATAAAGGGAAGTCAAGGAATGTTTAGGATTGTACTAAGTAATCAAAAGAAGGGAATTTTGTACTCGTGTTTAAATGACATGATGATATGGCATAATAGGTAGGGACATGTGCATTTAGATAGATGAAAAGAAATGAAACAAAAGGGATTTGTATAATGGATTCGGTTTGAAGATGATGAGATTTTGGATCACTGTAGTGGGTTTGCTCAAGGGAAAGCTCACACGCTACCCTTCCCCAAATTTAGGGGGGAAAAGGTGTTAGATCAAGTTCACAGTGACAAATAAGGGCCAGCTATAGTCCCATTAGCAAGATGGAAGAGATATAACATATAAGGGCCACCTAGAGTCTCATCAACTAGATGGAGGATATATATGCTCACTATCAAGTCCAAATCTGAAGCCTTAAGTTACTTAAAAGACAAAGAGTGCAGAATGAAAAGCTCCATGGAACTCCAATTAAAATAATAAGGAGTGATAATGGAGGAGAATACACTTCTAACCACTTAAAAGAGTTTCTGAGAGATGAGGGAATACAACATGAGAAAATTGTTCCTTAAAACCCAGAAGAGAATGGGGTAGCCCAAAGATTGAATCCAACTTTAGGAGATATTGCTAGAAGTATGTTGACTGACATGAAAAGAGGAAGAAGGTTTTGGCTTGTGGCAATTAAGTGTGCTAATTATCTCAAAAATAGGGTCCTCGTCTCAGCTATCAAGGATGAGACACCATGTGAAAGATGGACAGGAAAGAAACCAAATTTATCTCTTTTGAAAGTGTTTCGAAGTCAAGTCTATAGTTCGAACACAAATAGAGCTAGCTGGAAATTGGATACAAACGGTAAACCCGGATACCTTTTAGGTTATGATGAGGATAAAAAGAGATATATAGTTTATGATCTTGCCAAGAAAGATGTAATCTTGGTTAAACATCTAGTGGTTATGGGTGAAGGGAAATGTGTAGATCCTTTTAAATACAACAAAATTGTCAAAATCGGATTTGAAATTGACCATGATTTTGAAAGAGAAAATGTATCGGGGAGACAACTCATCAAGAGAATGCAGGTAAAATAGAAGGAGAATTCGAAGTGGAACAAAAGATTCCTTCCACGTCAGGGGAGAGGGGAGAGGAAGCAATTGAACTGGTCTCCATAGATAGGGGAGCGAAGAAGCTGTTGTTTTGAAAAGTTAGTTTCATGCGTACGTGTCGTTTCGTGCGTACACAATGTTTCGTGAGTACAATACACGATTTTAATGCGTATGCTATTTGGATTTACTCTAGAGGTTCGAGTGGATTTGCGGATTGGTGGAGCAATGGTACTAATTGTTTTAGGACATACGCAACTTTTAGAGTGACGCGAACAAACATATGAAAATGTACAGAATGTGTAAGTCAAATGTACAGTGGATTGCAAAGCGATCCGATTTGGAATGTTTTGAAAAGGTACGCCTCATGTTCGAATCATAATGATGACGAACGGATTTCGAACTGAGAGTGGAGTGAGCGGCATCTATGGAAAAAAGACGTCGCCGGTATGGACTAATTTGGATGAGATGATGTCATTTCTTCAAGTGGATTTTTGTGACCACGCGACACGTTATGAAGGATGCCGAATAAGAGCTACGGAATGCGGCGCCGTATTTTTGGTTGGGGACTCGAAATTGTATCTATCACACGATATTTTTTTTGGACGTCCCGGATTCGTTCGACGCAATTCGTTGAGTCTTGTAAATATTTACAAGAATGGTTTGTATTCTGTGTATTAGTTATTAGTGTAGATCTACTCATTCTGACATACCTCAAAGCATTCGGGTATACTCACATTAATAGAGGTAGCTGGTAGATTGCGTACGGCTGGTATACCTCTGTACATTCAATAGTGAGCTCTAGTGTATATTTATAGAACTTAGTCATTTTTTGGACTTAGGACCTTTCTGTACCAAATCTGTTTTTGAGCATTTTTGGTAATTTCATTTGAGGATTTTTCTCAGATCTGTATGCAGACTTATCTGAAATTTTGCATGTGTATTCTTATTTGTATTGTTAATATTTTTGCAGATTTTCAGGCCTAGTGTGTGGCTGTTCTCTGTTTTACTTCATTGTGAAGTTGGTCTGATCAATAAAAGTTGTGACAGACTATTTTTCTGCAACTTTGACTGGATGATGTGATAATTCTGTTTGGTATTTTTACATGAAAATTTGTGGAAATTTTCTCTATCTGTTAATGTAGTTTCAAATTGTTTTGTTTTTTCTATAGAATTTTGAGTGGATTCAAAGTATGCTATTTTTGGGGTAGTCAGTGGTTTCTTCTGAGGGTAAATCCATGGCTAGAAATGGCTATGGACAACAGGAACATCCATAAACTAATCCAAGGATGCCATAAAACCAGCAACTGAATTTGAAGGAGGAAGAAGGAGTAGCAAAAGACTCGAAGAAAAGCAGGTAAACAACAAATTAACAAAGCTGCCACACGCGAATAAGCCTCAAACTTATTCCGAGGCCATTAATAGTTCTGAAAGTAGTAGATGGATAACAACTATCAATGAGGAAATGCCATCTATAATGGAAGCTAACACATGGGAATTAGTGGATAGCCCTTTAGAAAGAAAACTAATCGGATGCAAATAGGTTTTAAGCTAAAACTGAACTCAGATAGCTCAACTGTAAGATATAAAGCTTGGTTAGTAGCAAAAGGTTAGACACAGAAAGAGGGGATGGACTATGAGGACACCTTCACTGCGGTAGTCACATTTCCTTCAGTCAAAATTCTCCTTAGTCTAGCTACGGAAGACATGGAGATTCACCAAATGGATATGAAAACAACTCTTCTTCACGGAGAATTGGAGGAAGATATTTTCATGAGGCAACCGGAAGGCTTTGTAGAGAATGGACAAGTGAGTAAGGTGTGAAAATTGATCAAGTCCTTGTTTGGACTTAAACAGGCGCCACGGCAGTGGAACATCAAGGTGGATGTGTTCTTGACTAACCTTGGATATATCCGAATTAGTTTGGACCATTCTATCTATTTGTTTGAAGATGAGAATGGTGTTATTTTTATTACTATCTATGTTGATGATCTATTAGTCTTGAGTAAGTCAATTGAAAAGATCAATCACCTAAAGAAGGAATTGAGGAGTCAGTTTGACATGAAGGATTTAGGGGAGGCTAGATATATTATAGGAATTTAAATGGAGAGAGATAGAGAAAAGAGAGTGATAAAACTGACTCAGGAAGAAGCAATAAAAAACATGTTGGAAAAGTTTCAAATGTAGAAAGCCAACAGTTGCTTACTCGAATGGACTTAAAAAAGGTCTTTGAGGGAGGAATGGTGATCGAGCTAAAAATCCATAAAATAGCCACTCTACCGAGTACAAATACATAAGCAGTAGTCAATTTTCCATTTTAAAAATCACCTTTCCAATTTGCATAATAATACCTGAAACACTCAAAATTGTGAGTGATATGAAACACCGATCCGCAATGCAACGTACCTACCAAGTAAGGAAAGATCCTCTTTATGGCCTCCGAATGAGGCTTCTTTGGCTCTTAGCAATACGTGTTGACGACTGCAAATCTATAATAATAATGATAACAATTAAAAAAAAAACAACAGTGGTTTAAAACATGTTTGCATCTTTTGGCAATACTCCTCCTAGATGAGCTTTATATTTTCATACTTCCAAAGGCATCGCGAATTAATTCATTACCCAAAATGAACTTCACTCCTCCCAAATTCGTCATCTTTAAATTATGTCTCATATAGGACTTTAATTCTTGAATTCTAAGCAAAATATCAAAAGTTAGGTTCAAATCTTGACAAATTGATAACATGGTTTTATTTTCACCTTCCACTTGCACATAAAACCCGGAATCCAATGAAATACGGACAACATTATAGTCTGTCAACACCTTATGAAGCCGCAAATATCACGTTTTAGGTGTCTATGTAGATCTGTACAATGTACTCCGAAGTCTCCACACAATGTCCAGTTTATTAAGTCACACCTTCGGTCAGTTTTATATAAACTTCTTCCTTGAACTTCCAGTTTAACAATATCGGTTCCAATTCCTCAATATATTTTGACTGGCTTCCACACTGAATTATTTGACCTGTAACACACCTCTGAAGCCTCATGTAACATGTCTAGATGTATCTGTGGATTTTGCACTATAAACGCC
>JBBHKE010000813.1:182987-238296 GCA_037447655.1 Zygnema cylindricum | reverse complement strand
CACCAAGCCACTTCATTGGTTCTTTTCTTTCCTTCTTTGGGTGTACAACGGAATACTAGTAAAGCCAGTCTTACAATGTCTATTTGATTCGATGCACCGGTTTTTCTTTTGAAAACCCACTTGGCATTTATGGCTTTTTTACCAATCTTTAACTCAACTTCCTTGAAATTATGATTATCATCAATTAATTGATATTCCTCATTCCATGGGGACAACTACTTTGTCGCCCATCCCTCTAATTTCGTGCCTCCGAATAAGATTCAAGATCCTCGAGACCAAAATGGCATCACTCACGAAGCTTATAAGAGGAAGCCATCCTCTCTAGCTTTGAAGATAAAATGATTGTAATCTGTAACATTCTGACCGAAATGATCATAAGGCAACATGTGGGTTTCTTCCTTTCTTTTCTTGGTTACTTCACCGAACCACACTCACTTCCTCATCCGTCTCATTTCCCGCACTCACAAATGGCAAACATGATCGCTTGACTTAGTTTTTACAGAAGTACGAGAATCCAAATTGCCATTACTCAGGACATCAACATCCACAATTGTATTTTTACAACTCCAACAAAATTCACCTTGGTTATCAACACTTCGTCTTTGTCCAATTCGGATTCAGCTTGTATCGGATACACTCCTCATTTTTGGGTCCTCCACAAAATCCAACTCTTTTCCTACATTTCTAACTGACTCCAGTACGAATTTAAAGTCCTCATGAAAGTAATCATTTTATGACTCGACCACTATCTTCCTAATTTGTTCACACACAGATTACAAAATCCCTTTAGAACTATATCTAAACGATATACCTTTGCGCGTCGTCTCCCTTCACCCCCCCTTATTCCTCTCATTTCAGCGTTATGACAATCGTACGAATACCAAAACATGCACGTGTAAGAATTGAAGGTTAAAACTATAGAACTTAATATAATTTTGTTTTAGATATACAATGTCACCTCATTGACTTAGGTTTGGATGTAGACTTTTGAGGATTTGCACGGTGGGGAGCGATCAACAGTACACGACATGGTACGTGATGCAATCGTTGTCGTGGGTAGCGAAGTACGACATAAGTTAAACCCAAACTATCGCATATACCCCCCCCCCCCCACGTTTTCAATCAAAGGGTACAGGTGGGGCCCTCGTGTGGATCTTTTGTTTTAACACAGAGCAACGAGAACATCCAATGACATAGTCCTCACAAACCCTACAAGATTAAACATTTCCTCACCCACACCGTTGCATCCAGATAGTGTTACGGCTCGAGATGCACTTGCATCCAAGGAACGTCACAACGTGCACCGAGACCAAACTAAAAATTTCATACCATGTGTTTTGGAGATATTTGAGACCTTCGACTCTTTGTTCAACAACTTTTCACGTGACTACACTCGAGGGTGTTTTAAAGTTAGAGGACCTAGTAGCCTTCACTAATTTTTATTGCCAACGTACTTTTGCTTCCCTTAAGCATTCCCTAGCTTGATCCCTTATCCGAGAGTGCAGTGTGGTGAATGATGGTCGAGGATTGAAATTTTTACCCTAGCGTTGCATGGCTCATGCAAACGATATTTGTTGTTTTGACCTTTAGTGTGTTATTGCCTTAGGCTTTCGGCCAACGACCCTCCTTAGGGTAGCTTTTAATTTTTGTACGATTTTTTTCTGGTTTTTCTTTTTGTTGTACTTCATTATTGTTTTCTCACGTGTGTTGTGTTTTTTGTCATTAGGGGTTAAGGTATGGTACCTTTGATGGTCATCAACGATTTTGGTTAAGTGTTGTATTTCGATGGTCTTACCATCACGTTTTTGGCAATAAAATTCATCATAGGAGATTGAGAGGAAGAGGGTAGAAAGAGTAGAGGTTACATTGTTATTTTTGTTTTTTAGTGTGAACATATTTTTCCCTAATTGACCTCCAATGCCAATTAAATAGGATGTAATGTTGCTAAATTTGAGTGGTGAACATTGAGTTGAAAATCGATCCTATCACAATATGGAAAAAATACACATATTTAAAACAATAAAAGTGCTTGAAATTCTTGAGAAACCTCGCATGAAACTATTTCGCCCGAATTTGGGAATCGAGGAATAGATTCCACGATTTTTCTTTCTCGCAGAGCAGCGTAAAATAATAAGTTACACGTATTTTTGTTCTTCCCGTAGTCTTTTTTTTTATGTAATCGTCACATGTCAAAATTTGAGTGGTCAACGTTTAGACCTTCTGGGGTCCGTCAATTGTGTAATTTTTCCGTACGGACATGACTTAGGGTATGTCCCCATGTACTTGTAACTTAGCAAACTTACTTTGTATTTTAGCGCGGATCTGCCGGACCCGGTTTTCAAGTGTCCCTATGTCTGTAAGGACGAAATCGTAACTTACGCTTGTGACGATTGTATACGTCGACAATACTTGTAACGGTTGTCAACGTCTACAATTTTTGGTCGCACGTTATTTTTTGGAACTGCTTGTGACGGCGCATGTCTTACCATGACATTGTAGACGTACCGCCTTCCAGCCTGTGCCGTTCCACGGTTGAAGACGAGGCGCTTTGCCTTCGCGACTCCTATCCGGTAAACATGAAATGACATCAAAATTTGAAGACCCCTGCAAAAAAGAAATCCGTACTGGACGAAAATGGACAAATCCAAACAAACTGTGTACTTTTATTTGTGGTATTCGAACGCGAACGGACAAAACATAGCGAATTTTATCCTTTTTTATATCCTTGGAAATCGTATGATAATTTTCGGAAATTATGGCACGTGCGAATATATGTTCCTATTTGTTTATAAAAAATTCATAAGTTTTAAAACACATTGCGCATGTGTTTTAAAAATAAGGTTGAAAATGATGTTTTTTGTTGTCAAAGTGGGTCGAAAAACACAAGACGACAATTTTTTTACATCCTAAGTTCGAGGATGACGCAATTTGTACTCTACAAATTTGCGATTCCTTCGTACGATTTTAACTTATGCAGCCGGCGCTAAGTTTTACAGGAAAACGACAGAAAAAAACCCTTACTTATGCATATGGGGACATGCCCTTACCCCCAAGTTGGCCCCAACCAGCCCAAAACGTACAAACTATTGTCAGATGTACGACTTTTCTTCCTTGACAAGATTCCACTCCTCTGCTATAAATGCGTGATTTATCTTTTTTTTAAACAAAGCTTTTACCTTGACTTGGTTATGATTGGCTTCTCGCCTTTTACTTCTCGGTAAAGTCGAAAACGAATCGACGTAAATCGGCATTTAAATTCATATAGATTGGTGAAATGAAATAGTATTTAAAATGCATAAACCACAAAGCTTGCCTGCTTTGTCGTCTTTCTTTTATTTGTCGTCAAAGTTGTCGCAAATGTTCACACAATCGCACACCTGCGTTTTTTCTGACCAATTTTTTCAAAAAAACTCCTATTTGAAAAAGACAAATAAAATCATTCAACCACAAACGACAAAAGGTATCTAAAGTTTTTAACTTTTGAAAGCACAAAATGTGAAATTAAAAAACGAAGGCAATCCGATGCCGTATCGTTATTTTGTAAGTAGCAAATATTTAGTGTATATAGGGGAGATACTGTTGTTGTTCAAATTGTGCAATTTTTTCCTTTTTTCTGATTGCTACGTATAATTGATGACTGATGAAAAAATCGCAAAAAACCGCGATGTGCTTTGTGTCTAGGAAACTCAACAGACAATTTACGGAAACTGTACATTATTTTACGGTAAATATACGGTTTTGTACAAAAAAGGTATAGACTTTGACGAAAAGATACATTGCACTTAGTAGTACTTTCTGTCCGATAAACTGAACGGAAATTTTACGAGAAACGTACGGTAATTGTACCGAAAATGTACGGACTATGAAAAAAAGAAAAGGGAACTGTACGGAAAATGTAGAAACTGCAGTATATGTAAAATACATTTTTATTTACATGTACATAATAGTACGAACGAAAATTCATTAACAATTTTTACAATTTTTTCAAAACGTTATATGCGTTCGTTACGTATTATTCATCGCGATTGAATTGATCGCACTAAATGGTGTGAACAACTATGGGAGATACATATCAACAAAGTAAAAAACTTGTTGTCGACCCAGGATAAAAAATGGAGCTATACAACAAAGATCTTTCGGACAACAAGCTTTAGGAAAAATTTTAAACGGTATTCGTTATCGTAAAGTTTTTAGGTTAAATAATAAAGCAAGCAAAACGGCATGTTTTCATGACGCCTTTTCTTGCCACGTGCCATATGCACGCTATTCACAGTCCCCTCAAAAGAAATTCAAATTGAATAACATATCGTGAAAAAAAATAAAAAAATCACCTGTACAGTGAAAATGAACAAACTAAGTACAAATTCTCGCGAGTCATTAGTGAAATTAACAAGCGTGGAAGAAAATGATACATTCTTTTAGTGCGACTTACAAACGTTGTTTCGGTGCGACAATTACTAAACTTGGAAGCTCAAAATTAACACGAATTAATAGAGTTGTGTATCAGTAGCCATTTCCCTGATAACAAATATGCCATTTTTTTTGGCTTACCGTTAATTTATAAATTGGTACTATATATCGGTATTGGTGATAACGCCAGAAAAAACGGATATTTATCGCGATAAAAAACCGATAATATCAACTTTTTATCGCGATAACACAAGTTCGATCACTATCACTTATGATTCTATGGTTTTTACATTTGTACGGTTTATTTCACGTACATAATATGTTGTCATACGTGGCGTGCCACGCTATTTACAGTGAAAAATATATTACAATTAATTATAAAGTAAATATTACGTACTTTATTTTTTTCTACTTATCGCCGATAAAGAATTTGTTGGCATCGGACCCATATATTGAGACCCCTCACCGTTCAGTATCCGATAAATATCACCACCATTTTTATCGCGATTAGTTTTTTCCCGATACACAACACTAAAAATTATACACGTGTCGTACGAGATTTGGGATCGTAACTAGGTTTGCTGAAGCTTAGGCAGCTAGGTTCGCCACTTTTAAGGAGCGAGATTACCCTCGCCAAGATCCCGTGGGTTAATTTGTTATATTTTGTTGGTGTACTTAAGATTCTTGGATCTTTCAGCAAGTTTGACCACGGATACAGCCCCATGTGGCAAAGTATTAGTTTTTCTCAAAATATTAATAATGTCCTGCATGAGACAGAAGCAAGGAAACCATGCATCCTAACTAGCAAAGTGATGCTACACTATCTCCTATCACCCTTAGAGGGACACCTTCTCAGGTTTTTCTCTTTCCATCCCTTATAAAAACTTCTCCAAAGGTTACAACTTATGACTTTTAAAATCCTAGTAACATGTCATGGTCTATCCTACCATATAACGTTACCCAATCTGCTCCCTCTAGTCATATTTCAACACCTCCTTAGTGGACTACAACCTTTTATACCCGCAGTTCGCACAATTGGACAAGACTGCTTAAAAAAACACGAGTTATTTATTCATTAGGTGAGTCACTTATCCCGAATGAACAGCTAGCTTTTGCACAAGCGATGGAAGCGATGGCGATTAAAGGTTCAGAAACTCCTAAATGGAAACTTGGCTCTAATCTCTCTCAATTTGAACATGATCTACTGAACGAAGTAATTTTCCGGAATATCGACGCTTTTTCTTTCTCTATGAATGATATTGGTTGCCATACCACTTATAAAATGTCTATAGATCTCGAAGATGATCATCCCGTTTTGAAGCCAAAACACCGCTTATCCAAAAGAGAATGGTTATTAGTGGACCAACGTTGCGCAAAATTGTAGGAAACTGGCCTCATTTATCGGTCGAACTCTACCTTTGCAGCACCCACTATCATGCCCCGGAAAAAAGATGTTTGATGAAAATTTATCGATCGCCGAATGTGCGGCAATTACCATGAACTCAATGCTATAACTGCAATTTTGTGTCCTCCATTGGACTACAGAATACAGGAAGCCTCTAGATAGTATTTAACTAACCCACTTTAAGCCACAACCACTGCTGCCCAAGAAGGCAAACTGACAATTTGACTGCACCCCTATGCAGCCAGGACTCCCCTGAGTCGGTAGCAAAAAAAATCACTGAAAACGGCCAACCAGCCGATAAGTTATGAGTCGGCAAAAATGCCAAGTTTATACAAACTCTCAAAGAGAGAGAGGTTCCTATCTACCAAAATTCTCTAAGTCCTAAATCCCTCTCACAAACCCTATCTATTGAAGTACGAACCAATCGGATCACTGTAGAGTACAGAAAAGTACTATGGCCGATGTACTTTCTGTACGGCCCATGTACGGCAATGCCATTAAGTGGACGCGTGTCCACTTTTCACTTGTCCTTATGTTCGCCGGAATTCCTGCGACCAAATGTCATCCCTCCGCGTGGCGCCACGTCACGCCACGTTCATAAACGCCAAAAGTGACCATTCTTTGATCTCGGCATTGATGTACGCCGTCGGATCAGATTAAATATTAAATGTCCGCCGTCGAAAACAAATGTCCGATTCATTTGTTTGCGTGCGAGTTAATGTTCGCACTATATAATACTCGGTTCCATGTTCTTTCGTTCGTAATTCCGTTAATCGAATTCATAGACGTAACATTGTTTAAGTAAATATCAAACCTAATATATGCTAACGGACTTCTACGACAGACTGGTTAGAGCTAACCGCTAAGCCGCGCTCTACCGGTCGGAGGTTCTAGTCCTGCCGGACTCAACCTTTTGTTGAGAGTGACATAAGTCACTCTTTAGCCCTGCCTGCTTAAGTTAGGAGAGCCATGGCTCAGCCACCCTCTCTATTCCTCAGTGACTACGGCAAGTATGGTGGGAAGAGAGAGGAGGCGGAGGCAGGCTGTCCACCTTTTCTATTTTGTAGTAAGTTCAGACCTAAAAAATACCATATAAAAATAACAATTTCAACACTCCCCTTATTTTCTAGTCTAATTTAAATTTCATTTTTAATCCACACTTTTCCCTGCAATATTTTAACTTGGGAGAAGGCACCGGTTTTGTCATAATATCAGCTACCATTTCCTCATCAGATCTATATACAAGTTTCACAATTTTATTCTCAACCTTTCTCTTACAAAACTTAATCTTATGTCCATATGTTTAGCCTTAAAATGATGTTTTGGATTAGCTGCAATTGCAATGGCAGCTTGATTATCACAAAACACTTCATGCACTCCCTCCTTCATATACCCCAGTTCTTGCATCAAGGATTTGACCCACATCAACTCTTTCACAGCAGAACAAGAGGCCATGTACTCAGCCTCCATAGTAGACTGAGCAACCACCTTTTGTTGCTTACTGCTCCAACAGCAAGCCCCTTCCCCAACATACAACACATAACCAGAAGTGCATCTTCTCATAGGTGCGTCCCCATAACTGGCATCACTCCAAGTAGTGATGTCAGTGTGCTCCCCTCCCAAATGCAACCATAACTCTCTGGTTCCTACCAGATATCTCATGACTCTCTTGGCTGCCTCCCAATCCCTCTTCCTAGGATCATTAAGACTCCTACTGAGTACTCCAACTGCTGCCGCTATGTCCGGCCGGGTACAATTTATAAAATAGATTAAACTTCCTACGACCTGTCTATAAGGAATAGGTTTATAAACTCTCTCTCTTCTGTACTTATTTGATCATCTAAAATCATCACTCCTCCTTCTACACTCCCATCACTTACTTTTTTCAAGTCAATGGGAGTGGTACAACTGTTAGCATTTTCCATCTGGAATTTCTCAAGCATATTACCTATTGCTTCTTTCTGAGTAAGTCAGATTAATCTTCTTCCCCCTATCTCTCTCCATTTGAATCCCCAAAATATATTTTGCCTCCCCTAAATCCTTCATATCAATCTGCTTCTGAGATCTGTTTTTAACTTATTGATCTTTTCCAATGATTTACTCAACACAAGCAGATCATCCACATAAATTGCAATAAAAATGACACCATTCTCATCTTCAAACATATAGATAGAATGGTCAGAGCTGATACGGATATATCCCTGACTGGTAAGAAACTCATCTAGTTTCTTATTCCACTGTCGGGGAGCCTGCTTTAGTCCATATAAGGACTTTATGAGCCTTCAGACTTTGCTCTCTTCTCCTTCTTCCACGAACCCCTCGGGTTGTCTCATGAAAATTTCTTCCTCTAATTTACCATTAAGAAACACAGTCTTAATGTCCATCTGGTGTATTTCCATGTCTTCCGCTGCTGCCAGGGTGAGGAGAATCCTTACTGATGGGAACCGAACAACTAGAGCAAAAGTCTCCTCATAGTCAATCCCCTCCTTTTGGGTGAACCCCTTCGCTACCAATCGAGCCTTATATCTTTCAATGGTATTATCTGGGTTCAGTTTTAGTTTAAATACCCATTTACACCCAATAGGTTTTCTGTCTGGAGGACAATCTGCTAGTTCCCAAGTATTTGCTTCCATGATAGAAGCCATCTCATCATTTATGGCTCTAATCCATCTTTCTTTCTCTAGACTATTCACTGCCTCCGAGTAAGACTGAGGCTCATCAGGGTGAGATAGCTTAGTTACCTTATGAGCGGCTTGTTTTTCCTGTAATCTTTTGCTGCTCCTCCTTCCTCCCTCAAACTCCGAAGCAAGAATGGATGGAAGTCTTGGATTTCTTCTCACTGTTTCATCGGCTCCCTTGTCCATGGAAACCGGTTCTTGTCCCGCTTCTTCTATCTCCTGGAAGTCCATAGGATTATGTGAGGTTTCAGGTGAGTCTCCTGTATCTTGGATCTCCCCTGAATCTGTAATCACGGTGTCACCAATGTCCCTTTCGGGAACGACCAAGTTTTCCTCACTTTCGACTCAAATCTGATCCTTATCTTCTTTGTATATTTGAAGGGGTCAAATGACTTCCCTTCATCCATGACAACTAAGTGTTTGACCAGAATGATATCTTTCTTTGCTAAGTCATAGACTCTATATCCCTTAACATCCTCATCATATCCCACAAAGTATCCAGGTTTTCCCTCAGCATCTAGTTTTCAGTTTTTCTTATCCGTGTCAAGACTGTAAACTTGGCTACCAAATACTTTAAGGTGTGAGATATCTGGTTTCCTTCCAACCCATCTCTCATAAGGTGTCACTCCCTTTACAGCTGAGGTAAGGACTCTATTCTTAATATAGTTGGCAGAGTTTATTGTCTCTGCCCAAAATCTTTTTCCTATTTTCTTGTCTGCCAACATACTGCATGCACTATCTCCTACTGTTCTATTCAACCTCTCAGCTACCCCATTTTGTTTCGGGTTATATGGTACAGTTTTCTGGTGTTGCACTCCCTCATCTCTCAGATATTCCTCAAACTCGTTAGAGGTATATTCCCCCCCATTACTCTTAAT
Source organism: Zygnema cylindricum (assembly GCA_037447655.1). Classification (NCBI taxonomy): domain Eukaryota; kingdom Viridiplantae; phylum Streptophyta; class Zygnematophyceae; order Zygnematales; family Zygnemataceae; genus Zygnema; species Zygnema cylindricum. Next base: position 228,925 of record JBBHKE010000813.1, on the reverse strand, counting down.
AAGGGTTTCATGCAACTTCTCACTCCATGCTTTATATTCTTTGAAGTAAGTTGATGCTTCAAACTTATTTTTCAGAAAGTAGACTCTAGAGTATCTAGACCAATCATCAGTTATTGTCATCATAAACCTCTTTCCTCCAACCGAAGGTACTTTTGCAGGTCCCCAAATATCTGTGTGGACCAAATCTAACACTTTCTCACCTCTATATATGGCGGCTTTGGGAAAGGGAAGTCTGTGAGCCTTACCTTGAGCACAACCACTACAATCATCCATCATTTTATTATCCCCAAAATGAATGCCATCTACTACCCCAAGCTTTTTCATTTCTCTTAACCTATCAAAATGCACATGCCCCAACCGCTTATGCCAAATCATCACCTTAGGAACACCAACATAGTAAGCATTCTTCTTTTCATTACTCAAGTTAAGCCTAAACATTCCTTGGCTACCCTTATCTGCTATCAAGTAAACTTCATCCCTATACTTAGCTGTAAAGACTCCCTTTCTAATGAAAAGTATCAAACTCTTTGTCATCTAACATAGACGTAGAAACAAGATTTTTACTCAGCTGAGGAATGTAAAGTACATCTGAGAAAAAAACCCTATAGAAGTCTTACCCTCCACTAAGACTTAGATCTACTGATCCCACTAGATTTGTAGTAACCACTTTCCCATCCCCATACTCTATCTCTACAGTAGGAATCTTTCTTAACTTAGTGAAGAGTTCTTTATCACGACACATATGCATGGATGCACCTGAGTCGATGATCCATCCTTCCTGTGGAGCTTTCCCGATTGCTCCAAGGGCACACTTCTGCCTCCGAGGAATATCCTTCTCCTCCTGACTCTCGTCAAGAAGAAGTTCCCCATCCTCCTCAGAAGACTCGTCCTCGGTTTCTACTGACACTTTTGTAACCACAAGTGCCTTTTTCTTCCCTCCGAAAGAACCCCCTCCAGTGTTCTCTTGGAGCCTCAGCTCCGACAGCTTGACACAATCTGCAATAAAGTGTCCCGGCTTTTTGCAATAATGACAAAGACCCTTTGGGGGGCTTTGTCCCCCAGAATGATCTCTCTCCCCTCTATACGGTTTTTTCGGGTCCTTTCCCCATCGGTCCCCTCCAGCTGCTAGAGCTTGAATGCTCTTTCCTCCTCTCCTAATCTCCATTGTGTTTTCTTGCACAAATATCATCCTGACTACTGTGATCCATTTCCATGAACTATCAGGCATTCCTTGTACTCGGTACACTATGTTTTCGAACTCATCTGGTAATTTCATGATAAGGGTGTTAACTTTCATTTTCATTGTACCTGTCCACCCGGCACTTTCCATTTCCATATACAAATAAGAAAGATCATTACACTAATCTAACATCTTTCCTCCTTTGTAAGTGTAACTCAATAGCTTTTGCTCAGCCAAGTGGAGCTCCTGAATAGTTCCAGCTCTATAAATCTCCACCAAACTCTCCCACAACTCCTCGGCCTTGAAAATGTAAAGATGAGGAGTGGCCAAACCTTGAGTGAGGTGCCTCAGAATGAAGTTCTTGGCAGCCATGTTTACATCCTCCCACATTTGAGTATCGTTCTCCACGGTCTTCACGGTCGCCGCTCCCGATACTGGGACAATAGTAGTGAGGGGTGTCTCCTTCCCTTTCTCCTTTTCGGACACACTACTCTCCCCATCATCTGCCTCCTCTGCTGAGGCAGCCGTTGTTGCAGAAAACCTTACTCCCCAAATCCTGGTGGAGTTCCTAAAGGTGGACGTTTCACTTGTCCACTGACAATACCCCAGTATCGTTTCTCACACAAATCTCCCATCATCATGGCTTCCCAATAGATGAACCTAGATCCATTGAAGGTGGGCACCCTAGAGGGTGGGCCCATAACCTGCAATTCTATGTCCTCCATTGGACTACAGAATACAGGAAGCCTCTAGATAGTATTAAACTAACCCACATTAAGCCACAACCACTGCTGCCCAAGAAGGCAAACTGAAAATTTTACTGCACCCTTATAAAGCCTGGACTCCCTTGAGTCCGTAGCAAAAAGAATCACTGAAAACGGCCAACCAGCCGATAAGTTATGAGTCGGCAAAAATGCCAAGTTTATACAAACTCTCAAAGAGAGAGAGGTTCCTATCTACCAAAATTCTCTAAGTCCTAAATCCCTCTCACAAACCGTATCTATTGAACTACGAACTAATCGGATCACTGTAGAGTAGAGAAAAGTACTATGGCCGATGTACTTTCTGTACGGCCCATGTACGGCAATGCCATTAAGTGGACCCGTGTCCACTTTTCGCTTGTCCTTATGTTCGCCGGAATTCCTGCGACCAAATGTGATCCCTCCGCGTGGCGCCACGTCACGCCACGTCCATAAACGCCAAAAGTGACCATTCCGTGATCTCAACATTGATGTACGCCGTCGGATCAGATTCGATATTAAATGTCCGCCGTCAAAAACAAATGTCCGATTCATTTTTTTGCGTGCGAGATAATGTTCGCACTATATAATACTTCGTTCCATGTTTTTTCGTTCGTAATTCCGTTAATCGAATTCATAGACGTAACATTGTTTTAGTAAATATCAAACCTAATATATGCTAACGGACTTCTACGACAGACTGGTTAGAGCTAACGGCTAAGCTGCGCTCTATCGGTCGGAGGTTCGAGCCCTGCCGGACTCAACCTTTTGTTGAGAGTGACATAATTCACTCTTTAGCCCTGCCTGCTTAAGCTAGGACAGCCATGGCTCAGCCACCCTCTCTATCCCTCAGTGACTACGGCAAGTATGGTGGGAAGAGAGAGGAGGCGGAGGCAGGCTGTCCACCTTTTCTATTTTGTACTAAGTTCAGACCTAGAAAATACCATATAAAAATAACAATTTCAACAAGAACTATACAAGATCAACATCCGATGCCATTGCCGAAGAAATATTTGATCATGTAGGTGGCGCTAAATATTTGAGTATTCTTCATTTGCGACAAGATTTTTACTAGATTGACATAGAGGAGAAAGATAGGCATAAAACCGCCTTTTGGGGTAGTGAAAGTGGTTGGGAATGGTCCATGATGCCTTTTGGACTTAAAAATGCCATTGTAGTTTTTCATAAAGTAATGTATTCGGTTTTCCGTGGTTGCAAGTTTGCCCGATGTTATATTGATGACGTGATTATCGCATCTAACACAATTGAAGATCATGCACCTCATATCAAATGGGTCCAACCTGAACTGAAAAAAGGTCGGATAAAAATTTCATCCAGCTATATGTACTTTCGGGTCCGAGGGTGTGACTTACCTAGGACAATTCATTTCCTCCAAGGGAATCACACTACTTGAGGCAAAAAGCGAGGCTATGAGCAAACTGCCAACCCCCGTTGATTTCACAAATCTTCGAGCCTTCCTAGGATAAGCTAATTATTATTGCAGGTTTGTTCCTAGTTTCAACACTATCGCTTCACCATTGAACGATTTGCTCAAGAAACAAGTTCCTTTTGTATGGGGACCTGGTCAGATTTTAGCCTTTCAGAAGTTAAAAGATGCCCTCTCTAGTGCTCCCATCCTCCGTCCTCCTAATCACAAATTACCTTTCTGCCTACAAACAGACTTTGGAGAGCTTGGCATTGCAGCCATCATAACTCTGCGAGAACTTACAGGAGAAGAATACATGGTTGCTTACGCAAGCAGAAGTAATAATCATGTGGAGTCAAATTACAGTAGTTATGGAGGAGAATGTCAGGCGGCACTTTGGGGTATTGTACACTTTCGTCACTACCTTTATGGAAAACCGTTTACACTTTTAACCGACCATCAGCCCTTACATTGGTTGATGAAGAACAATAAAATGTTAGGAAAGTTAGCGCGATTGGCATTAATTTTACAAGAATAGGATGTGGAAATAATTCACCGTCTAGGATTACTTAGTCTGAATGCAAACAGCATTTCCTGAAATCCTTTCCCATGACCACAAACAACGAAGTCTGGCAGGATTTCGATGACGACATAGCTACTATGTCAGCAGGGTTTTATGTCACACATTTTTTAGTTTCCCTTTCCACCTCTCGTTTTGCCCCACGCCCATGGCGGGATGGAGCATTAATTCTTTTCCTCTCCTCACAAAATTTCGACCGGGCACTACATCTGAGAAGGAGCAAAGAGTAAAGAAAAGAGCTAAATAATATTTTTGGTTAGGTGGATCGCTAGTTCGATTGTAAGCAGACTGTAGTCACAAACACGTGCCACGCTCGACTGAACGCCTTTCGCTGATTGAAAAAATTCACATCAAGCCTTGTCACTATGAGACCAAGCCCACCTTAAGCCTCCTGTAGGCACGCTATTGGTGGTCTGGGATGAAATCTGATGTCGCATCAGTATTGCACAAGTGTGCTATATGTGATCGTCTGCCTACCACTTCTAGCAACCGGCAGACTACCCTCCAACCATTACCCATCAAGGGGTTATTTTACCGTTGGTCGTGCGATTTGGCAAGTCACTTTCCCATATCCCGTAGAGGGAAAAAATATATAATGATCATGATTGAAAATTTTAGCAAATGGGTTGAGGTAGTGGCGTTACCACACAAAGCAGCAAAGCTCACCACCGCAACTTTTAGGGAACATGTCCTTATGGGGTACGGAGCTCTAGCTGAAGTCCTCACAGATCAAGGAACTGAATTCCGCGGAGAATTTTTAGAATGCGAGGCTGCGTGAGAGAGGCGGCGTGTGCGGCTGGCTGGGGCGCCCTTAGATATTTCTCAGGATTTCGTGAAATGGCATCGGAATTTTCAGACTCATGGAATGGAAATGTATGTACCAAACGAAACGCGACAAAACACAACAAATTGTGTACTTTGATGGACGCAAACGGACAAAACGTAACGAATGGTGAACCTTTTGCCGTAGCTTGAATTCGTATGAAATTTTTGTAAAAAAATTTACACGTGCGAATATGTGTTCCTATTTGTTTTTGAAAAATACTTTGTTTTAAAACACATCGGCCTTGTATTTTAAAGAAAAGTTTGAAGATGGCATTTTTTGGCGTGGCCGTGGGTCGAAGAACACAAGACGATAACATGTAGTACATCTTAAACTCGATGATGACACAAAATGTACTTCTCTTCTTTTCTATTTTTTTGTATGGTTGAAACTTACGCGGTACGGCTCTAAGTTTTACAGGAAAACGACCGGAAAAAACTGTTACTTTGGCACAGAGAGACGCACCCTTACTCACTTCACGTGAGCTCCACCGTAAAAGCACACATCGACATTTAACTTAGCCGCAAAAATGGAATCTAATCGCGAACCGTTACGCTGAACTTGGACAAAAATTAAAGGACGACGTACGACATGTATAAACTCGCACGAAACGAAATAAACTTCGTACAAAATACAAAAGCGTACCCGTGCATAAATATCAATGAAACTAAAATGACGCGTTGTCACGCGCGATCAAATGAAGCCACACTATTTACGAATAAACATTCTTACATTGAAAACGTACTTCACATTGTTTCCGCCACACTATTTACGAATCAACATTCTTACATTGAATAAGTACTTCACATTGATTCACATAGACGGTCTGTGCTTTCACAGTGGAGCTCACGTGAAGTGAATAACTAGCTGCGCGTAGCCATTTTATTTATATGTGGCTGCCGCAGTTTTGTTACAGTAAACCTGCGCCGGCCGTGTGAATTGTTTTTCTTTTTTCATGACGGTCGACGTTCGCAAGCGCGACAATATTTTAACCGCCGATACAATATTTCGCCAGTCAAATTTGTTCGACGGGTTGACCGTCAAATCTGAACTTTGTAACTTGTACGAAACTGTACTTCAAATGTATAATTTCTGACAACTAACTTGTACGAAACTGTACTTCAAATGTATAATTTCTGACAACTACATGCGCGCAGCAAAAATCGTCTCTGCGACTAGCAATTCCCTATAATAATTAATATAATGGAGGTAATTTTAAGAGTGGACGATTGCGCCAGTTGCGCAAGGTACAGCTGGCGCATATTTGGGCCGGGTGTAATGAATAGACTGTGTGTACGGTAATCTTGGCGCGTTGCGGGATTCTCTAAACCCTAAAAAGAAGTTGCTGCCATTGGAAGAAGATACGCTCGATTCTTGTCGTCCGTACGACTGTCGGGCGAACGTTCATTAATGAACTGTACAGTCGATAGGAATGGCTTAATTTGTCGTTATTATAACCGACATAATGGGATAAGGAAAAAACAAAAATATTGGCTGTGGATAAATCCTAGATTTGGTCGTTTTTGACACGGCCATACCAAATCTTGCAAAATATAGTTAACGGGACTTTTAGAGCTGTCAGCCGGCCGTTTTTTTTTTTCCTTTCCGTACGGACACACTTTGGCCGGCAGACCGGGCGAACAAACTTGGAAATGTTGCCGGCTAATATTTGCCGGCCCGTTTTTGACGCGTCACGGCACAATGGGACGATATTTCTGTTGTCGTCTACGGCTCGATTTTGTCTTTTTGTCGTCATGCGTAGCCTTTTTAAATCTTTTTTTTTTGTGGTTAAAATATCTTCAACATTTTCTCTTATCTCTTGTATTGGTCAATATCCCTTTCAAAATTATGGAAAGAGAACAAAAAAAAATATTGTTCAAAATATTGTTTCTTATTGGCGATGAGACCATATGACCACATCCATATTTTATATTTTAATATATTTTTTTCGAGAAAAAAAGATCCTTCCTAACGAATGAATAAAACATTTTTTTTACACAACCTTAAATATTTCTGAGGTCGTCTACGGTTCGATTTTGTCGTTTTGTCGTCATGCTCCACCGCCCATCGTTATTAGGGTTAACGATTTATTAGGGTGAAGTTCCATCAAGCGAAAAGTGGCGTTTCTAACAGAAATCCACGACTCTCCGTACTAGATCGTACCGCCTATTTTGTTTTTATACGAAAACCAACATTACAGAGAATCTTGCCGATACTCTCCGGAGGTCTTGGAGGTAAAACTAGCCGTCAGATGTTCATCTGCAATGAGTTCGCTTCAATTTTCTCTGTTAGACTCAACCCACCTCGACGAGGTGGGTTGGCATACACAGAAAAAAAAAATTTTGTGACACGGTGGACAATTAAGCTACGTGTCATGATGGACATCGAAAAATCTTAAGATTTCCACATGACACGCGGTTTCCAAAATATAAACGAAACTAAAAACGAAATTTCGTAACATTCCCTCGTCACGCTATTTTCGGTAACTTTTGTTCGTCACACTATTTCTGTCAAAGGACTTTCGTTATGTTCGAAAACTGAAACCCTAAAAAATGAGCTGGCGTCGTCTGCAAAATGTATAAAAGTTTTGTCGTATGGTCACGTCGTACGCAGGTACATGGTACGCAAGTCAAGATTTGAAGTTAAGTTTGTCGGTGCTAAAAATCTGAAAGATATTCAATATCGGATCGTAGCTTGCGTGGCGCCAGTCAATTTAGAACACGTGGCTTACAAACTCTACGTGATGGAACTTCGACTCAGGGTAAGGTTCCATTAGGGGAAAAATGTCGTTGTCTACTGAAAGCCGTACTCTTTCGTACAGTACCGTACCAAAAAAAATAAAATGTCAGAAAAACAAGCCAACTGAATGAGGGTTTTATTCTCCACGTTTATGGGCGTAAACTTGGACCGTCGGATGCATAATCGGATACTCCATCGTCTGACACTTCCAGTTTGCAACAAGTGACCCGGAGTAGGTCAATTCTTAGCGCCTGAACAAATAACATCGTGCCACGTGGAAAAGTGAACAAATATCCACGACGACCACGCGACCAGGTGGGTACACGTCGCATATGACATGTGCCTTCCGCCAGGGCGCAAAAAAATCTTTGACGGAGGATATTATTTCACGCGATCCACTAACCATTTTGACATTTTCGTACGCTTTTACAAATCTTAAGTTTCGTCCGCCCGTACAGATTTTATTCAATACGTCGTAAGAGTCACTTTTTACCTTCGCTGGTACGAATACGTGGTCACAATTTGCTATCAGAGATTCTCTGAAGATTATCAGAATCGTATTCTTATATTACGTGGCCAAATCAAAGTGTGCCACGCAAAAAACAATGTCGGTTACTGACCCGACACAATGGAACGGTCGCTTCAGTAAACGAATTTTTGATGTTTATAGAGACCGCCTAATGGAACAACGCTCTAAGTTAAAAGCCAACATGTGCTCTCACCGTGGAGCTCACGTAAAGACAAAAAGTGAATGTCCGCAACACTTTTATTTACATGTGGTTGCCGCAGTTTTGTTTTGCTAAATCAATTATGACGGTCGACGTTCGCAAGCGCGGCAAAATTTAAGCGGTTGTAACAATATTCTGAAAGTCAAAGCTGTTGAACCGGTTGACCGTCAAATTTACACTCGACGGTACACCGCCAATCGCTATTAGCGTTGTGTAAGCTAATCCCGTCCCGCTTTTTTTTGTTTTATTCTCAAATAGCGTAGTTTATTCTATTTTTTTCTTTATTCTGTTTAGGGTTATATTCAGTACGTTGTCTCTTAAATAGAGTGGTGTACGGTCAGTGTCAGACCGTACATAAATGTACCTTTTTAAATTAAAAATTACAATAAATTAGTTTTAGTAACCGTTGACGCATGAGAATGTGCGTTCTAAAAAGGAAAAAAAACCAGGTCGTAAAAAATCCCGCCCGCACATATTCGTCCGACAGCCGCGTTTCGACCGTGTGAATGTACGATTTGTGTACGATTTGTCAGATGTTGTACGGAGACCTATATTAGTGTAAGCATGTTTGCGACCGACATTTTTTTTTTCAAAGATCCAAATTACCATAATCAAACAATTAGAATGTATGATTTTTTCCAAAATTTTCAAATTCTTAAATATCGTACACCACGGTAATTATTTGTATACGCTAATGAAACCTACACGCTAATAGCGATTGGCGGTGTACTTTACTTGTACCAACGTGTACTTCAAACTTACATTCTTTCACAAAATGACATAAGTGTGACTGTGCGCAACCAAAACAGTCACTGTCATGATCAATTCCCATAATTATTGCATTCATTCGAACTCAAAGCCTGATTCGAGATGAAAGATTAATTTCTTCGTATTCTAAAACATACGGATACGTGAAACCAGCATATTTTCAACGTGTGAATCCGCTTTAACATCATTTTCATAATGATGATTACGATAGTGCTGCCACGTCAAAACTCAAAAGCGTTCAAATATTTGACGTGGCATACATCACATCCTTCCCAAAAACATCTTTTTGCAACGCTGATTCCGGAGCGGAGTTTCGCTTTGCACTTTTGCCCCCCTGCAACTTGCCAGGCTCTTCGTGACAACTCCATCATCCAGATGTTGCGTATTGATTGGCTGTGTTTTTCTGACACGTGTGAGATAACCCTTGAAGCCGGTCGCGTCTAAGCTTCCATTGGTTGTTTATCACTCCGTAAACCTTAGGCGTCCGGTACATTCGGCATTGACTATGACGTTTGTCACGTCTTCTCTCTCCCTCTCTCTACCACTTCTCTCCCGTCCTCTTCTTCGTTTCCCGTCTTTTAGTTCTTCCTGCCGTTTGGTAAAGCCGCGGTTGCAGAGTCATGTGGAGGTCCCTTCCGTCAATTCCGGTCTGTACGGACGGACTGCTGCTGTACGGACGTGGCGGTCTTTGTGAAGCATTAATCGCCAGCACTGCAAGAGCTCGGGGTGGACACGTGGAAGCCACTCCTGTACGAGGACCTCGGCTACCGCCATTACTGGCAAGATTAAGAGCTGCAGAAACTGCTGCAGTTACTGAAAAATGCCACGTGGCAGTTCACACCGACAGGAGACAGAGAGATTTCAGCAGTGCAGGTGAATCTTGGACTGAATGGCAAGGAGCTTTAGGGTTTTAGGAAGGGCCTCTGTTTACGCATTTAAACGATTTTAGTGGACAGATGAATTTTTAAGTTTGAATTAGTCGGAGCTGAGTATAGAGGGACGAAATAATGACTAAGTTTCACAAAACGGTGAACAGAAAAATCTGGAAGTGGTGATAATTTCAGCTTTCTTCTGTTGTTTTCGTAATAAGTGTTGGTTTGGAAAAAGTATTGGATGGTCACTCAAATTGGTGTTTCCTTTTCTTTTTTTGTTTTCACGCAACCAGGATGCCTTTTCCGTTTGCTTGAAAGGGGAAACTCTGTTTAGGAAAGGCAACGATAGAGTCGTATCTTTTTCAAGTTTGTATCCGACCCTCGTCAAAAAATCATTAATATGTCAATTGTAAATTAATCTTGTTACATGTAATCTTGATTTTTTTTTTTTTTTGCTTGAAACCTTCCATGGTTTTTCTCTCTACAGCTCTCAGAGAAGCGGCACTTCAGGCAACTTCCCAGGAAGCAGCCAGAAGAGGACAATCAGTACGGAAAAAGACAGAACCATGGCAGGTAATTATGGGGATGAAAAATGGTGCAACAATAGGTTCACCTTTCAGGAACTGTGAAAACTAAAACCTGTAGTGATTTTCCATTAGATATAAGTTCTTTTTATGGCCGGGTTTCTGTAAGCTAATGTAGGCTCTTTTTTTCACATTGCGTGGCTTTTTGATTCAAAGAATTATCGCTATTGTATTTTATTAGCTAAGTTTTAAATACAAATGGATATATGACATCATCATCCAGCGTGATTTTAAGGAAATCACTTCGGTCCTCATGATAAAGGAAAGTTATGTGTCGAGGCATCTATGGTTGCTTCAAAGGATTTCAAACTGATAGGGTAATTACAATATCGACGTAGGGTAAATTGTACATTCCGTAGGCTTTTTTGGGCAAATTCATGTACGGTTTGTACAGTTTCACGTACTTTAAACTTACTGTCAACATAAGGGCAAATATCTTCCATGTAATTACAATATGAGAGTGAAAAGAGTTAAAATGAAGTTGATTTCTGTCAAATTCATGTTTCCTAATAGTTGGTGTTTGTATAAAATGATTATATAAACAATAGGAGTTAGCATGTTGTAGTGACTGGAACTATGTTATCTGCATAAGATCTACTATAGGATGAATGATTTGGAGTTTCTTTTGTGCAATTCACCAAAGAAACCAGTTTCTACGATTTCCTGTGTTCTTTATCCTCCTCTTCTCCTAATTTTTGCCCTTTTTCAATTCCCTTCTCCTTTTCTGATACCACGTAGTTTCAACTGGAAATTTTGTACAATTTGTTTTTTTGAGATCCAATTTTGTTTCTTTTTTTGATGTGTAGATTGAGGAGAAAATAAATAAAAATTCCAGTGGTGGATGTGTAGCCACGTGGTTAGATTTTGTAGGATGGAGGCCTCCACTTACTCCAGAGGAAGCGGTAGTTCTTTGTGAAGATGTGAAGGTGAGACATGTTTTTCATTCTCATTTTTTGTTTTTTTTGTTTTTTGTTTTTATTTCTTATATGTAGAAGTTGATGAAAAAAAAATCTCAAATTTGATGCCAAAATCAAAAGAAACAAAAAACTGTGGTACTTCAAAATTTATGCATTCATGCTTTTGATATCAAAGACGAGCAGTAGTGGCAAGCCCATTATATATATTATATTCCTTGTTTTTCTCCACCTAAATTTTGGATTCTTACCAGAAAAAGACAAAACTCTATACTTTTCTTTTCGGAACCTTGTCTGAATCTTGGCCATTTTTTTTTCCCTTGCTGTCCCTCTTTGCCTCTTGTATCCCTTTTACTCCTTTCTGCAGGAAGTATACCGTCTCGAAAACCTCAAAAAACAGCTCTTGGAAACTCTAAAAAGAGATCCCTCCGATAGAGAATGGGCAGAAGCTGCGAAACTTCCATCGATTTTGCGACTCTATGCTCTGTGAGAATCAAAAGAAAAACAGTTAAAAATTTCTGCATTGATCACCTTCAATAGTATCGGGGAGATTCTGTTGAATTATGGAAATTCCTCGAAAGGCTTGTTCCACCCAAATTCACCATAGAAACCTCTCAACAATGCCAAAACTTTTCATAGTATGAACTGCTAGGATGGTTTTTTGGGGGAATAAGATGTGGAAAGATAGGATGCTTGTTAAGAAAGTAATTTGATAAATAATAAATGATTTGATCAATTTTGTTTGACTTTTGACTCATGATTTAACTTCACCTCCAACGTGAAAGAGTACAACTGACTCAGCCACTTTTTTGAAAAACCACTTAAATTTTAGAATATGGAATTGTTTTTGTTTAGAAATCAATAAAAAACGTTTTCATCAAACATTATTTAATGTGAATGGGAAAAGGTTCTTTCTCTGAAAAAGCAACGCAAGAGGTTTCCATTTTTCCATAGCACTATATTTAGATTCTTTCAGATGCCAAATCCACACTGATGTACGTGTGGGATTTACAGCAAGCTGCCCTTAAAAAAAAAAAAAAAAACAGTCAAGAGGAGTCTTCAGGTTGTTGTCTCGTTGTTATGGCCCATTTTTGGATGTAAGAAAATTAATCTTGTTGAAATTTTGGTTTCACGATGGTTCCTCCCCACAGTTAAAATGTTTAGAAAGGTTTTGATTGGGAAATAGGAATGGGATAGGATGGGAAAAGGTCGGGCAGCGAAAAGAAAAATTTTACAGGCAAATTCGAGACTGGTTTTTAGCATTGCCTACAAGTATAGGGACAAAGGACTGCCCTTGGAGGATCTTTGCCAGGTATACTTCTTCCTTATAAAAGTCAAAGCATAAACGAAACAAAAAAATACGAATCACTGAAATATATTTAATACAACAGAATTATTATTTGTTTGATTCCTTCCGTTTCAAGGCTAGAGAGGACAATTCGAGAGAGATATGAAGTGTTCTCTGTTTTGGTCGGTCCACATTACTTCCAGTGTGGTAGTATGAAGAGAAACCAAAAAAGAAGGGATTTCCTTCAGCATTCTTTTTCTTTGAAAATTTATGAAAACAAAGAAAATCCCATTGTTAATATAATATGAATATGATATAATCTTCATACTAAGATATGAAAAACTTCATTCTTTTTAACAGCAATGCGGTCCACATCTAAAGAAGGATGACAGAGTGGCAAACTTGTTTTAGCAAAATTAAAAAAATCTAACATTTGTTTATAATACGAAAGAGGGATGTAAGACAAACAAAATCTCTCAAGAGCTTTCTAACCATGTACTAAACTTCAGTAGTCTTTGCGTTTTTCCAAAATTAGTTATATAGTAGTGCACCAAATGAGACTCTTTGCGAAGTAATTCTGCATCATCCATACTACTTTCAAATGCAGATAACAAAAGAAGTTTGGATACAAAAAATGTTGGAGTTTTAGAGGGTGTCGCTTGTTTCTTTTCTTTGTTTTGATTTGTTATTTTTTGGTTTCTAAATCACGTACTTTGTCGAGGAATGAATTTCCAGGAAGGTGTCGGGGGGCTTCTTCACGGAGCTAGAAAGTACGATTCTTCCAAAGGATCGAAGTTTTCGGCTCATTCGTACCGCTGGATCTCGGCGGTACGATTCTGAAATCGTGGACTTAAAAACAAACATTGAAATGAAGGAATGGGAATTGGATTTAGCAGGGAGGTAATTTATTCATAGCAAATCAATTTTAAGAGCAGGAACATTAACTCTAATTTCAATTATAAATACATATTAATATTGTAATATGTCATCTTACAAGTTTTTCATAATAGTTTTTAACACGGAATGGTTCTGAGTTTAGAGGAGATAACAACAGGATGAATGTTTTTTTGGAGAGGCCTCTAATGGTTTTTGCCTTCGAGAGTTTGTGGTATTTTTCTCTGAGATTTTTTGTACTTTCTTTGTGTGTACTTTCCTACTTTTTTTTGTGTACTTCTTTGTGAATCTTTCATTTCTGTTTTGTTCTACCGTACATGTTGTTGTGTACTTTTCCTTATTCTTGAACTGAAGGGCCACATGGAAACGCTATTTGGAAAATGGGTGACAGTCTGTCCTATCATCTGTTTTGCAACTCGTTTGTCCGTTTGCCTATTTTTTCTGTTTGTGGAACAGGTGGTAGGCAAGGCGGTGATGGTAAAAGGGCAGTCTATGCATTTGGGGCCCTATCTCTGGAGGCAAAAGAGGAGGATAGAAGAGGAGAGAGAGGTACGGCCCTTAGTATCCATCAGTGACCAAATGGTTTACTTTGAGAGAGAGAACAATGGGGCGCAAATGGGAAACAAAAAAAAATGACTGGGTAGAGAGAGTGATCTTAAAGTGATAAAAGATGTGATAAAAGATGGATAAAAGAACAAAGATAAAGATGTGATGGATGCGTGATGATGATGATGACGGATGATGCATGATGACCAAAGATCCAAAGATGAAAGATGCACAAAGATGATGATGACATTTGATGTGATGATGATGATGATGATGGATGATGATGATGGAAGATGTGGATGATGGATGGATGGATGGATGGATGGATGGAATGATGGATGGATGGAACGGACCGGATGAATGGAATGGAATGGAATGGAATGGAAGGATGGAAGGAGGACGGATGGATGGATGGATGGAATGGAATGGATGGATGGAGGAGGGAAGGGGAGGGGGAGAGGGAGGGGGGAGTGGGGTAGGGGAGGGGAGAGGGGGAGGGAGGAAATGGAGGGGGGAGGAGGGGGAGAGGAGGGGAGGGGGAGGGAGAGGGAGAGGGAGAGGGAGAGGGGGAGGGGGAGGGGGTGGGGGTGGGGGTTTAGAATGGAATAAACGCAATTGTTTTTCTTTTCCCGCACTACTACTGCCTTCTCTGTCTCCCTCTCTTATTAACTGTCTCTCTCACCCGATGCCGTTGTCTGTTTCTTTCTATGTCAGCAAAGTCTCTGATTAGGAATGGGAGGTTGATGGACCTTATGGACAGGCACTCTGAAGAGATGCACCTCTCTTTTCCTCCATCCCTTTCCTTCTCTTCCTATTCCTCTCCCTCTCCTTCCCTCCTGTCGTTCGCCCTCTCACATGGGCGTCCAGGTCTGCAGATATTCCTGCAGAGAAACTCCCGGGAAGCAACGCTGTCAGAATTGGCGCGCCTCACTGGAATTGATAAAAAACGCGTGAGCCCTCTCCCTTTCTATCCCCTCCCCTCCCCTGCCATCCCCTGCTTCTCTTGCGCCATTCTCCACCAGCAGGCTGGCGGCCCCAACTGTCGGGCCTTCCAGCCCTCCCTCACATCGCCTCATGTCACGTCACTTGACTTCACTTGACTTCTTTTGACTTAGCTTGGCATTGACTCGACTCGACTGGACGTTGACTTTGACTGGACTTGGCTTAACGTGACATGACGTGGCAGGTGGCGGCGGTGCTGAGGGCGGTGGAGGCAGCAGGAGTGGCGGAGGAAGTGGAGGACCTCTCTCCTCTCAGCGATCCGTGGAAAGTGGGTGGACGGAACCTCTTTCTCACTCTCACTCTCCCTCCCTCCTCAAGCGATGTTATTGGCACTTTCCGGTTGCGGTAGACCAGCAATAGTTGTCCCCGTTTTCTTGACCGGGGTGTCTCACCACAGACAATTGTATTTTTCGTCTTTTCTCTATGCTCGTGGAAACTTGTAAATGTAATTTAGTAGTTATCTTGTTTTTCATTGGTTGAGAATAGTGGAGATGTGGGACAGAGAGTGGAGCTCCTAAGACAGATGGAAGATTTGAGAGGGGCATTGGGAAGACTCCGTACCACAGAATTGAAGGTGAATAAAGGGGGTAAAAAAGGAAACTCGTTATTTTGAATGGAACTTGTTAGTGTGAAATTATCAATCTTTTTAAGGTTGTAAGTCTTGTGAAAACTTTCCAGAAATAGTCCATTTTCCTACATGGTGTATGTTTTTTTTTTTTTTTTAATCGGTTGTGTTTTGAAAGATTAGTGGAATTCAAACAATTAGAAAATTTTGAAAAATTTGTTTGAAACCTTGCGATTTTACTAAGTAACAAAAAAACCAAAAAAAAAATCGGGGATTGATGTGAGAAGAGGTTTTTCGTCGTTTCACAGGTTCTTCAGAAAAAGTTTGGTTTTGGAGGAGAGAATGAGGGTGGAAAGTCGAGAAAAAAAGTAAGAGACAGAAACCTTAAAGAGTGTCGATTGGATGGGAATGTTGTCAACGTTTTTATAATCATTTTTTGTCGTTTCCTAGTTCCTAGTTCCTCGTTTTTTGTTCTGTTAGGAATCTTGAGTTCCACGTTTTGGGTTTTATTTTATTTTTGTACTTTTTTCCGGATCCTCTGTATTGGTTTGTTGTGATATGTATGTCGTTTTTGAAAAATGTTGTACTAATCTTTTGGGAATTGTCGTAGTATATGATTTTGAAAAAAGAAAATGTTTTTTTAATTCTTTTTCTTTACCTTTGAATATCGGCAGATTGCATTGGAATTGGAAGTTCGAGAAGGACAGGTGGAGTCCAGTCTGGTGAGAGAAATATTTCATGGGAGTGAAAATAACAACGAAAGGTCAAAATGAAAATAAATATTAGGAAACGAGTCACTAAATTAAGAATAAAACAAAGCATAACTGAACGGGAAAAAAAAAAACGAAATAAACGAGGCTCGAACTTTTGTCTGGTCTTCGATAGGTAGAAGGTCCGGTTTCACTTTCTCTAACTGCTTTGGAGATTCCTATCAATGTTTTTTTCTCGCTTTTTCTTTTTTTTTCATTTTCTCTGCTTGAAATGTTCCTTTTTTTTTTTTTTTGGTCTTTCTTGGGTTTGACTGTACAACCACTAATATTGGATAGGGGTTTGGTATCAATTTCAGAAAACTGCGAGAAGGAAACTCAGAGAAGTACTGCTTCCGTTATGGGAATTAGATTGACCTGGAAACACAATGGCTTGCA
The DNA here is from genome assembly GCA_037447655.1 of Zygnema cylindricum. NCBI lineage: Eukaryota > Viridiplantae > Streptophyta > Zygnematophyceae > Zygnematales > Zygnemataceae > Zygnema > Zygnema cylindricum. Next base: position 212,131 of record JBBHKE010000813.1, on the reverse strand, counting down.
CTGTTAATAATGAGTCTATTCTAACCAATTTTGAATAAAATTTTGCTTAGGACTATGTATAAATAACGTAAGGTCAAGGGAATTTGTATTTTTAGTATCTTGGTTGTTTTTACAGTGCTTGTACAAAGAACGTAGGGCTCTCAGTTTTTGTTTTAGCTTCAGTTGAGCGTTAAACTTCTCCCGATGTTAGTTGCTCGTATTCTTGAGAAATAGAGTTATTGCTAGGCCTTTATTTGATAAGCTTTAGTAGATCTATTCCCGATTTTGTTTTTTCTTTTTTTTTCATGTTTATAGGCAGATTTGATTATTGCTATAAAAAGTGAGGAACGTAATTGATTTGTATGGAAGATTCTACCTGTGAAGAGAAAATATGATTTTGGGCAATTGTGAAAACGTTTACTTATTTTTATCGAATTGAATTATATCGTGATGGGAAACCATCGCAGTACATGGAGTTGATAAGAGAAAATGGCAGTTAAACAATCTCATTGAAAAGTGGTCTATTGTGACTCATTAGGTGCATTCGCTTTGCAAACATACTGATTTTAGTGTGGTATGCCCAAGCTTTAGGAAGATGGCCATGGTAAGCCATCTAAGGTACATGGGGAACAAAATGAATAGAGATAAATAAATTGGAAAGCCTAAATAGTTGGCAATGGACGAAAACTCAGAGAGACGAAATAACAAAGTACATGGAAAAGAAAGGCAAACACAAAACCAACGGAAGATAAAAACACCCTAACGAAAAATAGCCAAACAGCCTCCCCAGCGCAGAGACGGGCAGCCCAATTAAGTTCGCAGAGAAGAACCACAAAAGCAAAGCTAACGGCACGGTAACCGTTTTTGGCAAGACACATTGTCTACCTCTACTGACTTGTGTTGACACTAGGCTAGGTATAACACAGAGCATCCAATTATATAAAATGAGGCCTGTGCCAATCTAGGGAAGCTTGCGGGCTTGACTCCTATCTCACAACTATCAACTAGCATATCCAAGAGTAGAAAGTAACGCTTGGGCCCATGAAACAAAGCCTATGGGCTTCAAATTGCACAGTCCAACTTCACATCCCATAACCCACATCCCCGCATATTGATTGAGCATGTATCTTAAAATCAACGACACTTGTAAACTCCATTAGACGGAATCCTCATGTGTGGGACGTGCAATATCCTCGAGTGTGCACGGAATCTGTATCTTTAGCAATCCGTATCCCGATGTCCCACTCCTCTTTGAAAGCAACCTTCCTCAATGGCATCTCGACCGTCTAAGCATACCTCGTCGCCAATTGCACGTGGTTCTTGTTGCGGAGACGGTAGTCAATCATTTTTCTCCATCAGCCTTGTAAAATCACTTGCAAATTTTGATCCCTGGCCAGTAAAAAACTTTTAGTGGTGGACCAGTTTGTGCGAATACTCTTGGAAGAAAAGCTAATGCCACGATTTTGGATTTATAAGAATCACCACCAGGTCAATTCATTCCAAAAAATGTTCCTTCACTTCAGACTAATGCCGTACTACTCGAGAGTTCTCATGTTCTTGGTGACATTGTTTTACCAACCCTACCTCATATAATATTGTTGTTAAAGCGGCTCAACACATTGGAGTTGTCACCCCTGGCGCAACTAAGAAGAAAGAGCGTGATTATGCACACCGAGGTACTATAGATAACTTTATTTCAATAGCAGTAGAGATATTGGGTTGTTTGGGGGTTGTTTAGCATGAATTCCTCCATACTTGTGTTTTACGTTCCTATGGGGCTCTATAAGCCCTCCCTATACGATCATCACTTATTCCTCGACATATATTTGTGGCTTTACAACAAGGGAATCTTTTGTCCTCCTCCATTGACTACGGACCATCAAACTTGTTTCGGAACTGCCTCAATGTGCTCCGCCGAGCCTTAGGGGCGTAAGGGGCTGCTTTTAATAGCCCTTTAGCTAAGCTGAGGTGTGGTCGGGTAGCGTTGGTTTGGTTACACAATTATTTCGTTGCCTTTGTGCTTCTATTATCTCTCAATTTTTTTGGTTGGCATGCCATTTTTTTTTGTTCATTTTTTCCGCATAGTTTTTTCGTTTAGTGTGCTTCAATCCTTGTTCCGTTTTCCAGTTTAGTCTTTGGCCATCACTTATTTTTGTTCCCATGTAATCATATGGTCTACCAACACGCTTTCTTAATAACTCTTCATGTACAAAATTTTAGAAAGTGTTCAACATTTTGGCTAGCAATTTAAACCTTAACGTATGGGTTATAACGTTTAAAGGAAATGATGGGTTTTATTTTAAAAAGCCAAACTTTGTTTGAACCCATATATGAATGTACGGCCGTGTGTCGGAATAAAGTATAATGGCCATAAGCTAAATTGAAAGTGTAAAGTTTAATGCAAAACTTACGATGGAAGAACCATCAAGGTACAAAAGGGGCAAAAAAAAAACATTTAAAGACAACCAAAGAAAAGAGATCATAAGGCATAGAGAACAAACTAAGTAAATATATTCAGGTTACCTATGTAAGTTAAATTTACAACAAGCACGCTAAATTTGATAACTCAATGTCAGGATTTTGTAAGCTTATTTTAGCGTTTTTAGGGTCCTTAGGGAACTTTGATGGCCGAACGGTTTGAACCGTTCGCATCGGGAGATCCGCCGGCGTCTAACGGTTACACAATTGACAAATCTCAATTTCAAACCGTTCTGCTCGGTCCGTACAGGAACCGAACTTAACAGAACGGAACCACGCAGAGAGCTACAACCTGTAGCTTTATTAGCGTCATTGGACAATATATTTGTGCCCCGAAATTTTAACCCTTCAACTTTAAGCAGCATTGATAATAATTACTCTTTTTTTCCTTAGTTGTCCAATTCGTACGGAATTCGACTTTTTCCCAAAAACTACAACCGCGAATCGTTATTAGCGTCAAGGTTTTTTTCGCCACTTAAAACATATTTTCTCCGTACACACTTGCTGGATTTTCAATTTGAGACCGCCAATCGGAGGCTGAGAATCTTACCTTTCAATCGCAACCGTCAGATCCACAATCCGATAAGTGTGTACGGAGAAAATATGTTTTAAGTGGCGAAAAAAGCCTTGACACTAATAACGATTCGCGGTGGTACGTAGTATTCACTTATTTTATAGTTTTCGTAAATTTCGTACTTTTTAATTGTACGAACTGTACGAAAATATACGAGAAGCGTGACCCCCTAAAAAATCCTTAAAAAATCTAAAAAAGGTACGGTCAATATACGAAAATGTACGAATATATACGGAAACCGTTCCCTGAAAACCGTAAAAATACAGAAAATCTAAGACTGTTGTACTGAAATATACGGAAACGTACGATAATGTACCCTGAAAACACTAAAATCCCCGCTTAAATAACCCTAAAATGTCAAGAAATTTACGGCAAATGTAACGCAGCTGTACTGAAAAATACGGGAATGTACAGACCCTAAAAAATGTAAAATTATTAAATAAATAACCGTAAAAGGTACAAAAATACGGATACGGTACGCTGTGTACGAAAAATCTAAAAGAGTTGTAATTAAACATACGGAATGTACTAGAATGTACCCTAAAAACCATTGAATCCCTTAAAACCCTATATAACTCTAAAATGTACTGACATATACGGACACCGTACGAAACTGTACAAACCCTAATCGAATATTTATTCTGCTCTAATACTGATTTACGGCGTACTCCCGAGTCCCGAATCTCTAGGTTTCCCAATTCCAAAGGCGTACATTTAAGAGCTGGGAGCCTGGGACCGAAGCGATCGTACTCTTTTGTCAAATTATCCATTTATTTGTCGCGCACGTTACACCCTATTTCTGTACTGTTGGATCGTCAAAGGAACCCGCCGTATCACAGAGCCTACGACCGAGACTCCGCGATTTTCCTGTCTTCCGTAGAGTCCGCTCTATCGCTAGATGCGATATTCAGAATCGCAGTGGACGTTGGATCTCCCTCATATTTCGGCCCAGCCCCCGATGACAAATTTGTGAGATTTGCCGATGCCTTCAACGGCCCGATTTGCTTTGGCAGAAAGAGACCCGCCCAGCTCTGGGCTCGGAGCCCTTAGCAAACTATCAACTACAGTACCTTTTAAGGAAGCACAGCGATAGTCAATATCCCAATGTCACCATATGCCAGTATGTGCAAATCTGCAATTTAAACAATTTAATATAAATAAACATATATGCGGCACAACGAACAGAGCAAGCACTCGCAGCCGCGCCCTGCCCCACGTCTTCGACTCTTCGAAATCGAATTGAAAATCCGTACGACTTCTACGGGGCGGGCTCTTTGCTGTCCAGTACCGCCGCGTCGTGCGGAGACGCGGGCTTTGATCGCCTGCGGTCACAAGCGCTTCCGTCCGCCTGTGCGACGCCATCTGCGAACAAAATTTGCGACCTTTCGTGCGAAGTATCGACTGTGGATTTTGCGACTTTTGTAATCCAAAATTTTATGCGACGTACCATGCGACAGGTTCTTGTTTTTGCGCGCCCCCTTGTTTCATTTTTGCAGATACTGGAGAGATAGAGAGAGAAAGATTCGCGAGATTAGGGTTTCCTTTGCGCTTGAAGATTTGAGGTATGTTCTTTAGGGCAGGAGGGCTAAGTCATCCTCCGTACGTGTGACGACTCTGGTTAGTGAAAAGGTTGGAGAACACAGTGGCGGAAAGATAGTGGTTTATGGTGCTGAAGGGTTTGGACGTCTATTGTCTTTTTGGTTAAGGACAGGAAAGAGATACAAGGACAAAAGGTAATTGGCAGAATTGTAGGGAATCAGGTAGATTAGGTAGGCTAAGGTTAGTGGCGAGTCATTTGTTAGCCTATTGGCTTTTGTGTGATATTGGAGGAGAAAGGTTAGTTCCAGTTTAGTCTTATTTGCGATTCTTTTTAGTTTTTGTATGCGACATGGACATGCTGGACCACGAAACCATGGCTTCTTTTGGAGGATTGTTGCCTCCATTGAAGCAGCAGTGGCACTATTTGCAGCACACCAAGAAGTCGACATCACAAGATGACATGCACTTTGTGTGAGTACTGAACAATTATCTGGTGTTAAACATCTATCTTTATGTTAAAGAGGGCAGTTTGGCTCGTCCAGTCTTTGCTTCAGAATGTGTACTCTCTATTCTCATCTGCATGGTTTTCTTACGGTAGTCAGGATACGGCCTTTTTGTCCTTTTTGTCCGGTACTGGGACACTGATTAGGCGATAAAGCTGTTATTTTCGTTACTTCCATCTTTTCATTTGTGCCTTCGTCCTAATCTGTTATCGCCTTCTATTCTTATGCAGGCCTGATCATGACATTCTTGACCCAAGTTCTTGGGCAGATTTACAGCCTCCCTCAGGATTGAATATGGAGGGCAAATTTATGATGGACGGGAAATTTTCCATGGATAGTAAGTTTTCAAAGCAGATGTGGCAACAACCTGACATCACCTGTTGGATGCCTAGTCAACCGGCAGATGGCGTCACTCCCTCCATTCCTGAGGGAAGGGAGAATGACCCTACCAATTTGGACTCTTTGGTCGGTGGTGTATTAGACCAACATCAGTCACAACAGCAAAATTTGTCAACCTCATTCCATGATGAAGACATTCAAGCATGGCTTCAGTATCCTTTGGATGACGCAGCCCCTGAAAGCAATTATTGTTTGGAGTCATGGGGAGAGCTTCCTCCTTCTTCTCCTGTAAACAGAGAGCCTCTTGGTAATGGAAATGGCACAGTGTCACGGCAGGGCTTTTCCGGGAAACCAAACGGTGGGAATAATAGCGGCTCTGTAATGGGAATCAATCCTTTGCAAAATGGATTAAGGGGCTCTAACGCAGAGGAAGCCATGGACTTGGCAGCGAAGCGAGCCTCAGGCGTGATTCCCGTTTCGGGGGTGGAAACTTTCAACAAAGTCCGGTCAACGTCCATGCCCACCATCACTACTTCGAATGTGAAATGGATTCCCTCTGTCAACGGAAAGGTCTCTGCACCATCATCATGTCCGCCCAATGGTCTAGAATCGTCGTATAGAGGGAAAGTTTCTCACACTGGAATTGCTGATTTGCCGAAGGAGAATGTCTCAGTACAACCGTCAGGTTTGGCTTCTCAGGTGACTATGGCGCCCCCTCCAACGCTTTCAAATCGAGCAGCTCCTATCAATTTCGCTCATTTTTCACGGCCGGCGGCCATATATCGAAACTTGCAGAGTATGGAAGCAGGTGTCTGCGGCGGTATGAATAGCTCTTTAAAGTCAGGGGGTAAGAAGACAAGGAGTTTATCGACGACGAGTTCTTCGGTAGCAGAGTCCACAATTATGACAGCATCTGCAGTTCCTGGTGTAAAATTAGTGGATTCTCCCACGTCTGTAACGTACTTTCCTGGTAGTGGAAGAATCCAGGATCAGGAAATGGGAAGAGGAAGAGGCGGGGATACCGGCAACCATATTGTGAGCATGGCCGAAACTAACAGCCCTGGAATAAGGAGAATGATGAAGTCAGCGAGTGCAGGGGTCCCAGCGAGGAAGAATTCTTTGCAAAAAAATGCTTCTCTTCCGGTGAAGTTGGGAGAAGATCAGAACGACATGGGAAATGCATCGACAGTTAGTCGTGTACTTGGAAATGGGAATGGGAATGGGGATCAGGTCATGATTTTGCACAGCAAGCAATCTCTTGAAGCGACATCCTGTTATGATGGGGAGAGCTACGACATGGACGATAAAAATGGTATTGCCGCCTGGACTAAGAGAAAGCGCAGCCAAGAGGAAGACACTGAATATGGAACTTCAGATGTAAGCTTACATTCACCGTGTCCATGGACAAGGATGGGCGTTTTGTCAGCAACTCGTGGTCAGAAAGTCTTGTATTTTCCCTCGTGTCATTTCTGAAGCAAACTCTTTCTAAAAGCCGTTTTTTGGAGTTATGTCCCATTTTACATGTACCGGTTACCAACCCAATCCTTGGATTTCTTGCAGGATGCGGTGGAGGAATCGGTGGACACAAAGAAGCAAGGCCGTGGAGGAACCGCGACTGCCACTACAAGTTCAGCAAAGAGGACACGTGCTGCGGAGGTCCACAATTTGTCTGAGAGGGTAAGAGACCTTCATGGGTTGCCTTGCTTTCTTTAGGGGAATTTCAATAAGGCTTTATTTTTCTGTGATGTTCCTTCTCATTGCTTGGCTTTTTGCTGACTGCATCCTCCTTTGCCTCGTCTTTGTCCTTTGTCTGGGCGTCGGTCTGTTTGCTAGCTGACAGCTTGCATGTTTTCTTGGATGTTTTGGTGGATGCAGAAACGAAGAGACCGCATCAATGAACGGATGAAGGCTCTTCAAGACCTTATTCCAAATTCTAACAAGGTATGTCTGAGAGAGAAGTGTGGTCAGGCGTCCTGCGGTTGTGGAGGGGAAGCTGGCTAGAAACATGTAAATTTTTGTCTCTGACTATTTTGGGGACTCCGGGGACTGTTTTTTCTTATGCAGACGGATAAAGCCTCCATGTTAGACGAGGCGATTGAGTATTTAAAAATGCTGCAGGTCCAATTGCAGGTGGGCCTCCACTTTTCCCATGGCTTATTATCTTCTTTTAGCTTTCTTGCATGTCCATCTGATGAAGATTACCATTCAGGTTTTGGTCTCTTGGACTGGTTATGGTCTTCGAAGCTTTACTACGGGTTAACGCCCTTGCAAGCGTACTAACACGTGATTTTTCTCCTTTGTGTAGATGATGGCCATGAGGGCAGGAATGCCTCAGATGGCTCCTGGTCAGCAGTTTGGACAGATGCCCATGGGCGGTCTTAACGGAATGGCGATGCCACAGATGCCTCAAATGTCACAAATGGGAATGGGAGGAGTGGGAACGATGCAGATGGGGATGGGAATGGGGATGACAGCCGGCATGGCTTCCATGGGAAACTTTGGTATGGGGATGGGAACGGGCGCAGTCGGTGGCTCGATCGGAGGCCCGGCTATGGGAGGAGTAGACATGGGAGTCAGTGACCTGCCGAACATGCCTCACTCCCTGCAAAATGCAATGGGGCAAGGAATGTCTAAGTGCCTTCCTCAGGGACTTCCCTTTCCTACATCTCAGAGACAAAGGCAGGAAACTTCTTGTGTCCAATCGAGCTCTTCTTCCGGTCAGATGCCGAGCCAGTCTGGGGGAATGTCGGAGGGTGGTCTTCCGAGACAGTTGGCGCCGTCAACTGTCGATCCTTTGGGAGCCTATCTCTCCAGACAACAGCAAAGGCAGTCACATCAGGTGATTCGACTGCTCATAACTGTTGTGAAATTTAGAGGCTTATATTTGTGTTGGTGAACTGTGGGAACACTGAAGGTTTGATGCTCTTAAAAGGCTTCCCAGGTGGCCAATCCTTTAGATGTCGTTTGCCGTCATTATGCTGTAACAGTTCAATGCATTCTATTCTTACTTTTCTGATTTTCTGTTGGTGTTCATATGTTTTCTCTCCACCAGCCTGTGAACCTGGAGCTCTATCAAACCTTCATGCTACAGCAACACCAGCAACACTAAGGGCGTCTGCAAATGTGTTAAAGGTCAGTGGAAAGGAGGCTGTCTACAGTGGAGGAACTCCTTATGGTGGCTTTGGTGCTTGGAACAGTTCCTGCAACTTTTTGTAAACATCCTTCATTTTTTTGTGTTTGCGAGAGGAGGATGAGTACTTGATATTGAATAGTTGCGTTTTGTCTTTTTGCAGATTGAGTTGGAGCTTCTTGTGGCCGTGCAAGTGCTGCTGAGGAGAAGCTGTAAACAGGAATACGAGAATGGATAGAGGACAAAGTGGGAGAAAAAGTCGAAAGAGACGATCTGTGAACACTTTTAAATAACACAGTCCTCGTGCTTGGAGGAGCGCAGATTTAATGGAAGATGTCAGGAAGAAGGCTCCTGTGTACCTTCCATGTATGTTAGTGTAACAACCAATTGGTGAAGAGTGTAGGGAGGGAGGGTTAGTTTGGACAAAAAGTACATTTGTAGTGTGGCCCACAATGGGGCTCTTGTGCGAGAATAGTGTTTGAGGGTCCGAAGGCATTTCCTGCGGCTGCAGCGGCAGGCTCGGTGGGATCGCGGGGTTTAATAATCCCCGCTCCTATTAATCACGGGGCAGTAGACGCTAGTACGGGACTGGATAACGGGTACTAAGCTTCAGTCTGAAACTAGCAGTAGGGGGATATGTACATGGAGAGCCGTCAGTTTATTTCGTCAGATTGTTCTATCAGTTTGTACTGTCAGTTTGTTTATAGGAAGGTAGATGCTATGAGATCCCGTGCAGGTGGACAAAGGAAGCAAAGCAAAGCTCTCGTTGCAATATGGAGCTTGTTTGTCTGGGTTTGGGAGGACTCCGAGGAGATCTCTCTGGAACCAGATACCCAATTTTGTTTGTCAGCTATATGATTGGTGGGTTGCTAATAATTGTCGCTTAGGGTATGGGAAGAAGAACTTTCAGAAGATCACTTATGCGGCTTGATTCCCGCTGTGAATCATCTTTATTTTTTTGCAAAGTGCGGTTATTGTTTCCTTTTAAACGCGGTTGAAATGGTTTATAGTGTAGGTGGAGTGAAAGTTGCTCGTAATGGAAGGCGGGAATTGCCCTTGTTGTGAAATTGGGACTCTTGCTTTGTTCATGAAATGGATAATTGCACATGCGTTTTCTGCAATGGTTACGGGTTGTGGCAAATGACAGTAAGTACTGGAAAGTGGTTGTTCTATAATTTGTTCTGAAGCCCTCACTATTTTGTTATAAAGCGCTTTCCTACTGATTTCTGGGCAAGGCACAAAGACTGGTAATGTTCTTCAGCAGCTTTACTGAACTGGCAGCACAAATACAGCTGTGATCCCCGCCTATTTTAATAACATAACCGGCAGCTGTTGATCGACAGGCAAATATCACAAATATCACAGTTAAAATTAGACAATATTTTCTTGTTTATTGATGTGTATTTAATCCTAAATCTGAATCTAGATAGCTAGAAACTCGTACTATAGGCGTGTACATGTGTTCCCTAAACAACGTGAATAAGCCTGTAGAATGTGCATCCTGATTTGCGCGTCTAATCTATGGGCAAGGTGGGCCACATTCTGTCTAGCCATTTGAAAAACCTAAACTCGCATCAGTCATGGCTTGGTACATTTAAACGGATAGACCATATTGTACTTTGTTCTAACGACAAATGACTAAGTATACTGCTTTCGTGTTTTCTGCTCAAAAGTACATAGAAATATTTTTCAATCCAGCAGATAAAGTTGACACCAAAAAAATGATGTACCATTATGAAGACATGAAACTGAAAATACGTGTAATGCAAGCGGAAACCCTTGAGCTCCAAAAACCGCCAACCATGGGTAACATGGGATTGTATTCCACATGATAAGAACATTCTCTTGAAGGTATTTAAAATTGTAGATATCTAGTATTGACTTATTCGATATATTGCAAATTGAGTCCCTTGGATTTGTTGAAACCAACAATCTCAAAACTAGACAATGTCAACCTCCGTTAGCCCTCCAAAATCCTACTATGTAAAGACAAATGCTGGCAAAGCCGAAGGGCTTTGAAGTTTTATTACTCGAAATAGTATGATATACAACCGTTTAAACCTTATATAACATCAGATGCTTAATATGTTACACCGGTTTCTACCGCTTTAATTTGAATTAATTACTAAAATACCCATAGCGCGAATATGAGCACAAAGGTTTTTCGCAAAACGACAAAGCAATATGTATACCCTTACTATGTTCTTTCAAATCTATTTCTTAACGCGCTTCTCAACCCTAAATTTTTAGCCTAACTTCTCCGATAGCCCATGCTATACAAACAAATCATAGTGTGTGCGCCTACTGCGGTATTTCGCACGAAATTAAACCATTGTTAAAGTAAAAATCTCAGCGGAACGGGCCGAGATTGACGAGCGGTTTTGCAGCCAATGATAGTTTGACGCCGCTGAGCTAGTCAGGGCTATTGTACGGCTCGATTGTGCGCTGGTGCTCTTCTAGCCGACAGTACAAGCTACAGACAATTCAAACGAAGGAAAAGGTACACACTACAGACGGTACAGCTCATGCACGTGCCGTGCCGCCACCTGATAGTGTACGGCCCTCATAGGCTCGTGCGCCCTGAGTTTTCCAGGTGCTGAATTATGGGCTGACCGTACCAGAGGACAAGGACGGACGGTGAGAGCTCGTGTGATGGAAGAATTTCATTCGACCACGGCCTTGGCATTTAGTTGAGGGATCATGGGAGCCTTTGGTGTAGAGTCTAGACCTACACGACAAAAGTACTTTCGCGGCATGGAGTGGTTGGGATAATGCAGTCGCCGTCTATTGCCTCTTCCGGTGGTACTCTTTTGGAGGCATATCTGGCGCTAAACAGCTCCTGATCTCGGATGCCGTACAAACCGTGGCTTATAAAGTATAGATTCTGATGAGACGAGAATTCCGAAATCTGCATTTGTCATCATATGAGACAAGAGCATCAGTTACTGTGATCCTTTTTGCGCAAACGTGGCGTCTGTGTTGGCAGCCGATTTTCCCACCAATTGGACTATTAGACACGCGACCAAATTCAAACGCGTGGATTTACACATGCTCTTCCACGTTTCTCCCATTCCGGTCGGAACGTTTTGTTGCGACGCGAACAGATTAATTGATCGACGCAAACAACACGACACGACCGCTCATCGTTTTACGCCCAGTACAAAGAATGCCGGCCAATAAGAGCACGCATCTGATTGCGTTCATAAATGAAGTGCCGCACAAAAGTACAGGCCTGGGACCACGATATCATGGCCGCCCGAGTCCGCAAGTACCAAAATGCCACGCTTCCAAACTTTTTAGCGAAGAGTCCTCTGTAATTTCTCCGGGTCCTATGGCGCATGGCCAATGAAACGACAAACAATGATGTTTTTTTTCCCAAAAAGAATTGATATTTAACGTTCACTATTGCGGTTCTGAATTTGTCGCGAATCTCCAGTTTATCCGTACAATTGCGGAAGTACAGTACAGGCTGCCCCCGTCAACGGCAACATAGCGCCATAGCTTTGCGTGACGTGCTCCGAAGACGGCACATCGCAGATCAGCACCGCTGACGCGGCATGGCATACGTGGCCAGATTTCGCCGGAAGTGCAGATAAACACAATCGCGAAATTTGAAATTCGAGGCTCAGATAGCTTCCAAAGATTTTCAGATTTACAATACCAGTAATGCATAATCCTGGCACTTGCCACATTTCGCTGGTCACTGCCATTTGAAGCGGTGGCAGCAAGCAAGTGTGCACGCCGAGGATACATCTAGGGAACGTCTGCGGACAAAGCAGCTTTGGCGGGGGTCGCAATAAATTGTAAGCTTATGGTTGTACCAGTCTAAATACGACAAAAAGCGGACGGCCGCAAACGGCCATTAGCCGGGCCGCTAAAATTTTAGACTGAGGGCGGCTGCACATGCATGAAAAAGATTAGAAAATGAAAATGCCTCGCTGTAGCCGTGAGAACCAGATAAAGCCAACGTGTACCGAACACATGCGACATTTACTATGTGCGAACAATGAGCATGACCGTACATTTTCATCCGTACGAGTGGTCATCAAAGCGTGCGACCCTATCACACGTGTGAACAATCAAATGTATTTCACAACTGCTGAAGATACAGGAGAATCTCAGAAAGTCGAAAGTACATTGGATCCGGTTTCGTCGGCATAACGTTACATTTTCAATATGCAATGTTTCTCGAGGAGCGGAGGGGGCAGATTTCGACGAAAAGGCAACTACGTTTGTACGGTGACAGCGTGCCGAAAACTTGTCTTTACGCGCGCGAAGCTCTCATAATATTTTATTATTTTTGATCCATGCTTCACCTCCCAACAAAAATACGTTACTAAAGCAAATTCTGTTCAAGGCGTTTTTGATTGGTCGTAAACTTTCAGGGCTAAAAAATAAAATAATAGCAATAAGTAAATCTCTATTAAAAAAGAAACGAAAAAACTCGACAAAAAACAATTTGAAACATAGTTCAAAAGTAGGCGTTTTTATGGTAGGCCTTTGGTAGGCGCACAAAACTTGGCACAAAACTAGCGCAGAGTAGGCATACTGTATGTGTGTGCGTTGTGCACACTCTTGTACAAACGTACAAATCTGACGTATGATCATAGTACAGCGCACGCCGCCGGACGAAGTTTTTTAGCGAACTGACACGGCGTAGGATGACATTCCGCGGGAAAGAAAACCCGGAAAAAAAAAACGCGGACGGGCAACCAAACAAAATTTCTACAGTGAATTTGAGGCTTTATTTAGTGTTGCCTTCAAAATTGCAGGCGCTAATATGACAAATAGTCCTATAGTAAGTTGTGTTATGGGATTTTCATGTGATCTTCTTAGATTGCTACTTTAATCAGCGACTGTCCGATCGTCCAAATATGACGGTTTAAATAAAAAATACCTCAAAACTCACAGATTTTTTTTTTGTCCGAATGTTTTAGACATGACGTTTAATTCTCTATCGATCAATGTGCAACTCAACCCTGTTACTATTTTTTTTTCATTTTGTGAACCATACAATATGGGTCTTAAGGTCATATTGTATGTTTTACATACAATAGGCATATTGTATGGGCCTACTTTCACCTACTTTTGAACCTTACTTTGAAACGATCACTGTTATACGACTTCCCACGTGCAGATGGTTTTTTTTATCCGGTACACCGCGAATCGTAATTAGAGTAAATTATCCTAATTAGGTCGCTCGAAATTTCGACTCTATCACATGAAACAGAGTAAATGATTCTATTTTTTTCATTATTCTATTTAAGGTAAAGTTTAATTAGCGTTTTTAATTCTAATATAGGTTCGTTTTAAATAGTGTGGAGTACGGACGACCTCCGACCGTGCAAAATTGTACTTTATAAAGTAAAAAAGTACAAATAATGATTTAATACAGGCCGTTATCATGTAACTGCGGTTTAACAAACCGCGTAGTGCAAACGTCATAGTGACGATAAACTGTACGTTTTGCCAAATTCTGTACGTATACCTTATTTAAAGTAGAGGATATTAGCGTGCCAAATTAGAGTACTTAAATAAATTAGAGTAAACTTCATAGTTGAAACCATAGTTCAAAAGTAGGTGAAAGTAGGCCCATACAGTATGCCTATTGTATGCAAAACATACAATATGCCCTTAAGACCCATATTGTATTGGTCGAAAAATGAAAAAAAAGGTTAAGAGGGTTGAGTTGCACATCGATCGATAGAGAATTAAACGGCATGTCTAAATTTTGAAAAAAAATCGGACAAAAAATATTTTTTCTGTGAATTTTGAGGTGTTTTTTATTTCAACCGTCAGATTTGGACGATCGGACGGTCGCTGATCAAAGTAGCGATCTTAAGAAGATCACATGAAAAGCCCATAACACAACTTACGATAGGACAATTTGTCATATTAGCGTCTGCAATTTTGAAGGCCACACTAAATAAAGCCTCAAATTGACCAACCAGGCTGCCCGTCCGCGTTTTTTTTTTTTTTTTTCCGGGTTTTTTTTTCCGGCGGAATGTCATCCTACGCCGCGTCAGTTCGCTAAAAAAATTCGTCAGGTGGCGTGCGCTGTACTATGATCATACGTCATATTCGTACGATCGTACAAGAGTGTCCGCAACTCACACCCATACAATATGCCTACTCTACGCGAGTTTAGTGCCAAGTTTTGTGCACCTACCAAAGGCCTACCATAAAAACGCCTACTTTTGAACTATGGTTGAAACAGCTCTATCACATAAATTAGCGTTCATTACTCTATTTTTTTTTTAGTTTTTGTACTCTAATTCTCTCACTACTCTAATTACGATTCGCAGTGTACTATTCCCAATCTGACAAAATGACAAAGGAAAACCCGCGACATACTACGCAGTACGTACGGACCCGGAAAAAACAAAAAAGGGAGCTTAAACGTTCTGCAGACGGCTACGACGGCCGTCCGGGTGGACGGTGGGCCGTCAGAATGGAAGCCCTGGATTATAATAGCCCGGAAGAGTCTCCCAGGATCTGACCGCGCGATTTGGCTGAAGGTATCTAACGGCTGAAGGATGCGAATACCATCTGCCTGACGCACATGGCAAGGCCGTACTAAACGCGGCCGTACAGGTATCGGGAGGAAGACGCACGAGCGTGCTTAGCTTACCGGCCAAGAATACAAAAGTTTTCACGTGCGAATACAAAACCGTGGACACCGTGAATTAGGTATACATAGAAAAAATAAGAAAAGACGAATAGTGAAACCGTACAATGATGTGACGTTTGAATTGGAAATCTACAGTACACCGCGAATCGTAATTAGAGTAAATTACTCTAATTCGGTCGCTCGAAATTTCGACTCTTTGACATCAAATGGAGTAAACGATTCTAATTTTTTCATTATTCTAATTCATGTAAGTTTAATTAGCGTAAAAAATTGTAATATAGGTTCGTTTTAAATAGTGTGGAGTACGGACGACGTTCGACTGTGCAAAATTGTACCTTTTTAAGTAAGAAGGTACAAATAATGATTTAACAGAATCGCGCTCGCACATGAAATCGCACTAAACGAAAAATCAATCACATCGAAAAAAAGCCGTTTGCATAACTCTCGTCCGTCGACAGCATCGTTGTCAGTGTGAACATTAACTGACATTCAGCGCGACAAATAATACTAGCGTCATAATGACGTCAAAACTATACGGACTGACAGATTTTGAACGTCTACGTAATTTAGTGTTCAAAATTTCAGCACGGATAATTATTGACGACATAACCCAATATAGAATACTTAAATAAATTAGAGTAAATTTCCTCTGTGAAAAAGTTATATCACATAAATTAGAGTTCATTACTCTAATTGTTTTTTTTTGTTTTTTTACTCTAATTTTTTCATTACTCTAATTACGATTCGCGGTGTACATGTATGTTAACCGTTTTTGCGTACATTGGGTTCGGTCTCAAACCTAAGTTTCTTCTATCGACTTGTCAATCGCAATTTTTTTGATCATGCGCCATTTTAGAGATTGAGAGTCGGGCCCTTGTTGGGTCTTCATTCGCTTCTTTTGTGCCTAGTAATGCTAAATTAGTAAATTGGTTAGCAAATGGCCAATAAGAAAGCGAAAAGAAATGTCATGACCAACCGTTAGCGAACGCCCCCTTCCGCCCGTGTGTCACAAGGGTGTGCCCTGTGCCGACGGCTAGCTCTCTATGCGTCATTGCGCTAGTGAAATTTGTACTGTTGTGTATCGGTAGCCATTTTCCAATATCCGATATGCCCCATCCTTTGGCCTACCAATAATCAATATATTGGAAAGATATATCGGTACGGTGTTATCGCGAAATTTCATCGCCATAAGACCGGTTCGAAAACTATTAGCGATAACCCCGTACTCTCATACGGAATGGATTGTTCAAAAAAATCATATGCGGCCCCCGCACGTCGCAGCATCTTTGTACTCATTTCGTACATTATTTTTGTACTATTTATTTCCGTATTATATGTACGAATGTATCGGTACACCTCACTCACCGTTGATAACTGATAAGAATGGATATCGGTTTTATCGCGATAAGTTGTTACCCGATACAAAACACTAAAAATTTGAATGTTAAAGGCATATGATATAATTTAGTGTTGCGTGTCGGTAGCCTCTGACTAATCATCGACAAGAACTGTTTTTTTACTTACCGATAAACAGAATGTTAGATCGACGTATCGATGAGCGAATATCACGATGGAACAATATACTGATAGTTGACTTTTACTTTTTTTTTTTTTTGGAGGGTTCCATTGGCTTATGCGCTGGTACCCATTCCATAGAAGGTCTCTCGGCCAACTTCTTTTCTTTTTTACTAATTTGTACGAAATATGTATGTTTAAATTTTTATGTTTATAGCCGTGTTTATGGCCGATTTTATGGACGAAAACAAATTAGGTTTTCTGTTGATCGGAAGAAGGGAAAAACAATTTCTTACCATAAGGGACGTTTCCCAAAGTTTCGAACAGTTTCGGGGGCTCGGTTTAGAACGTATGTTAAGCTTATTCAGCTGCAATCTGTTGACCTACAGTACACCTTGTATCGCTTTTAGTGTTGACATTCTTTCCGCCACTTAAAACATCTTTTCTCCGTACACACGTGTCCTCTTAACGACTAGAGACCATTGATCAGAAGGTGAGAACCTTGACTTCGATCAGAACCTTCCGATTTTCAATTCGACAAGTGTGCACAAAGAAAGGATGCTTTAATTGGCTACAAAAAACATTAACCCTATAAGCGATTCAAGGTGTACTGTTTACAAATCATTCTATACAAAAAGTTGGACTAGAGAAAATATTTATTGTAATTTTTGGCCTACGGAGTACCACTTCGTTGTATGTCATAGCCTATTCCCACGGTAAAAAAATTTACTTCCGCAACAGACGAACGTTCGAATAATGTACGGCTTTCCGAGCACCGACTTTGTTGTTCTCAATAGTTATGGGAAAATCGTACAATAGAACTTCTTCAGAATATTTGAGGAAATTGAAGTCGGGTTAAGGTTGCGTCTTTCTTGGAAACATGCCAACAGTAAACCCAAAAGATGACAAAGCAAAAACAATATCTGAACGACAATTTCATTATTTCCTCGCGAAAACAGTGTCGAACTTTGAACCACAGTCGTCGTTCTTCGAACATTCATTCTCTCTCTCGATGAACATTCATTCTTTGATGACGTCGAAGCGTGTGACGTGTTACATGATACATTCAATCGGAGTTACGTGCCAAAATTTTGGTGTGAACAAGACTCGTTTTCTGACGAGTTATGGGAAAATCATCGTAATGGGCAAAAATGTACAAATGCTCTGGTGGGAATAGGCTATCAGCATCCCAATCTAAGTTGCAGCCCCGTACTTTTGTGATAGAAAGTACGGAAAGGATTGTCATACGTGACACGAATTGTTATAGAATATAGACCGTATACAACGTTGTTGTTCAAATCGTGCGATTTTTCATTTTTTCTGATTTTTACATATAGTTCGTGACTTTTGAAAAACTGCAAAAAAAGCGCGGAGTACTTTTTGTTCAGTATACTGAATGGGAAATTTACGGAAATGTACGTTGTTCGTGTTGTTCTGACACAATTACTGGCACTGAAGATGAAGAAGATGCAGCAGTAGTCATCGTAGAACAAATCAAGAGAGGAAGCTTTCACAAATACCGATGGCTGAACAGAAACTTTGACAGACTATAACTTTCAGAAAAACGCTCTAAACGTCCTGAACATTTGCCACATTGTAGCTAACATATAAAGGAACACACACACAAAATTTCAATCAATTCCGCTCACAAATCTGTGAGATATGTAGAAAATGAAATTACATAAAACTGAGTGTACAGTTTTCATATCATTTGTTCCTAAAAATCAAATTCACTAAGTCCTACTTTTATACACCGAAACTACACTAAGCTGTACGGAGGCATTCCAGCCGTACATCTAACATTTTATCACAAATATTTACACCGAAGTTAAGACAACGTAAAGTGATAATGATCTAGTCACGCCTCGTCACTATTTGTTGGCGGCGGCTGTCAGCGGTCCGATTAGAGGATTTGGCACCGTAGAATTGACTTTACGAAGTCCAGTGGTCCTGCCGAATTTTCGTACGTCCACGGAGGACATACTCACGTATTCTTCCAAGTGACGACACATGTCCCAAGTGTGAATGAACCGTGAACTCCGAACTTCACTGTCACACTAATTTCGGTAAGTACTGAACTGAACTCAACCAAAAATAGCTTAAGTCCTGAACAACTCTCTCTCACAGCTGAGGCATAAAGAGGACTAAAGCTTTCTAAAAACAACACTCCCCTAAAGTTTTAGACTCTGCTAGTCACTCAGTCCACATGCCTCTCTACAGAACTTCAATTTGGGAGCAGGTAAGGGTTTCGTCATCATATCAGCCACCATTTGCTCATCCGGTAAATAACTCAACTTCAAGACTTTTCCCATCACCTTTTCTCTTACAAAGTGTAGCTTGATATCAATGTGCTTACTCTTAAAGTGATGACTGGGATTAGATGCAATAGCGATTGCTGCCTGATTATCACACCACACTATCTGTGGTCCAGATTGCATAAAGAGAAGCTCTTGGAGAAGAGACTTTACCCAAAGTAACTCCTTAACTGCCGAGCTGGCAGCCATGTACTCAGCCTCCATGGTAGACTGAGCCGTTACCTTCTGAAGTTTGCTACTCCAGCAGCAAGTTCCACTTCCGATCTTCAAAATGTATCCGGTGGTGGAGCGTCGGCTTGGCATATCTCCGTAGCTCGCATCGCTCAATGTATGAATTTTGACTTCCTCTCCACCGAGAGAGAGTCTAAGATTTTGAGTTCCTGTAAGATAACGAAGAACTCTCTTTGCTGCCTCATAGTCTGATTTCCTTGGATTCTGAAGACTTCGGCTTAAGGCTCCAACCGCTGCTGCGACGTCGGGACGAGTACAATTCATGAAATAAATGAGGCTTCCGACAATCTGCCTGTAAGGAATGGAGGACATAGAATCTGCCCCCCCTGAATCTAAGAAATCATCAACCAAAACACCACCGTCCGTTTCTGTGCCTTCCAATTTCTGCCTGAATTCCATTGGAGTGGCACTCCCCTTTGCGTCCGACATGCCAAACTTTTCTAACATGTTCTTGATTGCTTCCTTTTGAGTTAAATAAATAATTTTCTGTTTCCTGTCTCTTTCTACTTGAATTCCTAGAATATACTTAGCCTCACCCAAGTATTTCATTTCAAACCGGGAATTCAAAGCTGATTTTATTTTATTAATCTCATTGATAGATTTGCTAATCAGTAGCAAATCATCTACATAAACTACCACATAAATCACTCCATCATCACCTTGCATTACATAGACTAAGTGATCTGAACTGATCCTGGTAAAGCCAAGATTGGTTAAAAACTCATCTAATTTTAGGTTCCATTGTCTTGGAGCCTGTTTCAGACCATACAGGGACTTCAACAGTTTACACCCCAGATTTTCTTTCCCTTTTTCTGCATACATCTCTGGCTGCTTCATATAAATTACTTCCTCCAAATCACCATGCAAGAAAGCAGTTTTAACATCCATCTGATGCAATTCCATATCCTCTATTGCAGCAAGAGATAACAAAACTCTAACAGTAGGAAAGCGAACTACAGGAGAGAAGGTCTCTTCATAGTCAATTCCCTCCTTTTGGCTAAATCCCTTAGCAACCAGTCTAGCTTTATATCTCTCAATTGTATTATCAGGATTCAATTTTAATTTGAAGACCCAGTTACAACCGATAGCTTTCCGGTTCGGTGGGAGCTCCACAAGTTCCCAAGTTTGGGCTTCCATAATTGACTTTATCTCCTCATTTGCAGCCGAGATCCAATGATCCTTTTCAGGAACATAAAAAGCTTCATGAATAGTAAGCGGCTCCCCTGTGCTTGCAGAAAAATCACTCTCAACTCGGTCGCCTCGAAGGCGGCTGCTTTGCCTTCTTCCCCGCGGAAAATCTGACGCGGGAACTGTTGGTTCCCTACCTTGCTGCACAGGGCGTGTATTGGGAGGAGCATCAACAGAAGGAGCAGCTCCAGAAGGAGTATTAGACGGCCCAGAGGCATTTGGGAGAGAGGTAGAAGAAGTAGAAGAGGATGGAGTAAAAGGTACCTGCTCAAGAATGATATATTCTTGTATTTTCTCATTCCTTTCAGTTGCATCCATGCTAAAAACGTCAACAGATTGACTTTCTTCTTTAATCTGAATATTCCTAGCTGTTTGAAGGCATCCTCTCTGAGGATTATAGACTTTATAACCTGCAGATTCATCATCATAGCCTAAAAAGACACCAGGTACAGATTTTGGACTAAGCTTCCAATTAGGAAGATTATCTAAGATAAAACATTTGCTACCAAAAACTCTAAAATGACTTACATTTGGCTTTCTGCCTGTCCACACTTCATAAGGTGTCTTACCCCTAACAGCTCGGGTTTCCACTCTATTTCTGATGTAGGAAGCACAATGAAAAGCTTCCCCCCAAAACTTTGGATCCACACCTTTATCGGCCATCATAGATCGAGCACATTCAGTCAAAGTCCGATTAAGTCTCTCGGCAACACCATTTTGTTCCGGTGTGTACGGAGCAGTAAATTCACGAGAGATGCCATTCTCTTTCAAAAAATCAGCAAATGCATGAGATACATACTCTCCACCATTATCCGTTCGCAAAGCAAGAATAGATTTGCCGTGAAGTTTCTCCGCCCAGATTTTGTAGTGCTTAAAGTGAGTGAAGACTTCTCCCTTCTTCTTCATGAAGTATAGGCGACTATATCGGGAGTAATCGTCTGTAAAGGTGACAAAGAAGCGGCTGCCACCAAGAGAGGGAACTTTGGAAGGGCCGAAAACATCAGAGTGAATAATACCAATGAGATCTGTGGCTCGATGATCAGAAACTTGTGGTAGAGGAAGCTTGTGAAGCTTTCCGAGAGCACAACCATCACAAACATGGGACTCTTTTTGACCAAGCTTGACTCCCTCTATCATATTATGGTTTATCATCTTAGTAAGTCTCTCATGATGCACATGACCAAGCCTTTTATGCCACAAAACATTATCACATAGGACACTGGAGTACGCAAAATTTATTTTATTAGCCAGGTCCATGCGGTACAAAAAGTTTGGGCCTCTAGTTCCTACTAGAGCTACTCTTCCATTCTTGCTCACTATTTTCTTGCCATTTTTCTAGAGAACCTCAAAGCCTTTGCTTTCAGCTACAGACGTAGAAAACAGATTTTTCTTGAACTTTGGAATATACAAGACATCATACAAAGTTCTCTTAACAACCTTTCCATCTATCACACAATCCAGATCTATGTTTCCTTTGGCATTTGATTCAACAGCATAGCCACAAGCATAAAAGATCTGACGTAAAGGAACAGAAGACATCTCCTTAAACCAAGACTTGTTCCAGCACATGTGTGAAGAGCTGCCGGAATCCATTATCCATCCGAGGTCCTTTTCTCCTTCCATCATGTCGAGTTTGGCGAGAGCAAAGAACTCTTTGTCATCAGTTTTTGGAAAACTGATCACATCAGGTGTATTTTCCTCGGTCTTTTTCTTCTCCAATTTCGTATCCTCCGCTGAAAATGCAACAGTTTTACTCGGAGGTTTTTGGGAAATGGAAGGTCCGCGGTGTCTCCATCCTTTCCGAAAGATACCTGTTTCAAGAGCTTTTATATACAAAGGACAAGCTCTGAAGGAGTGACCATCAGTATAGCAATAAACACATTTCTCAAACTGAGGATTAAACTGATTCCCTTGATATCTACTTTCCCTCTGAAACTGAGCCGTAAATGCTACAGCTGGTTTTCCAAATCCTAAAACAGTCTGAGTAGCCTCTTCTGCCAAGATAAACTCTATAGCTGTTTGCAAATTCCAAAGAGGTTTAGACAATTTTTTCATTTCATCTGAGGCTCCTTTATATTCATTAGGAAGCCCCTTTAAGAGAATCATGGCCTGATGATAAAGGGAGAAAGTCCCCCCAGAACATGCATTTTCTGACACTAACATTCGAAACCGATTAGTGTATTCCACCATGCTACCACCTGTGTACTTATACTCATAGATTTGACCAGCAGTTATAATCTCATGCTGGTCACTAGCTTTAACATAAGAAGATTTCAATGCATCCCACAAATCTGATGCCTTTGCAACATTAATATATGTCATATGCAATTCTTTTGATATCATAAGCTTTACTAAATGCAAAGCCTGGTCATTTTTCTGATCAAAGCTGGCATCAGATTCTGCCAATGATCCATTTAACACATCAATAAGTTTCACTTGCTTGAAGTAAGACTTAACCAAATCTGCCCAATACAAATATTCACGTCCATCAAAGACCGGAATTCGTGAAGGTGGGCCCATAACCTGTTGTTCTGACACAATTACTGGCACTGAAGATGAAGAAGATGCAGTAGTAGTCATCGTAGAACAAATCAAGAGAGGAAGCTTTCACAAATACCGATGGCTGAACAGAAACTTTGACAGACTATAACTTTCAGAAAAACGCTCTAAACGTCTTGAAGATTTGCCACATTGTAGCTAATATATAAAGGAACACACACACAAAATTTCAATCAATTCCGCTCACAAATCTGTGAGATATGTAGAAAATGAAATTACATAAAACTGAGTGTACAGTTTTCATATCATTTGTTCCTAAAAATCAAATTCACTAAGTCCTACTTTTATACACCGAAACTACACTAAGCTGTACGGAGGCATTCCAGCCGTACATCTAACATTCTATCACAAATATTTACACCGAAGTTAAGACAACGTAAAGTGATAATGATCTAGTCACGCCTCGTCACTATTTGTTGGCGGCGGCTGTCAGCGGTCCGATTAGAGGATTTGGCACCGTAGAATTGACTTTACGAAGTCAAGTGGTCCTGCCGAATTTTCGTACGTCCACGGAGGACATACTCACGTATTCTCCCAAGTGACGACACGTGTCCCAAGTGTGAATGAACCGTGAACTCCCAACTTCACTGTCACACTAATTTCGGTAAGTACTGAACCGAACTCAACCAAAAATAGCTTAAGTCCTGAACAGCTCTCTCTCACAGCTGAGGCATAAAGAGGACTAAAGCTTTCTAAAAACAACAGTTCTACGGAAAATATACGGTGTTTTACGAAAAATCAACGGACTTTGACGAAAAGGTACGTTGCAATTCTTAGTACTTTTTGTCTGATAAACTTATCACATATTTTACGTGAAATGTACGGAGTTTTAGGGCAATGTAAAATTTTTACCGGAAATGTACGGACTCTTACGAAAAAAGACGTTGCAGTGTTGCTCCATTTGCGCGCAGTAAGTTTTAATTCCGTACTATCGTACGAGTTTTTTTTTACATGTACAGATACAAAATCATTAACGATTTTAACGATTTTTTCAAATCGTTCAATGTGTTACTTACTTATAATTCGCACGATTAAATCGTGAGTAAAATACAGTATGAACAACTTTGGTATACAGTATAAAATTATATGGCATATAATACTAATGTCTAATAATATTGTTATCTAAAAATTACATAGGTGAAGATTTCTTCAGCTCGTCACCAAGCGATGTATCGGGCTCTAATGTATAATTATCGGTTTATAAGAAATTTACCGACACACAACACTAAGAAATAGAATAAGGACCCCCGTGCTTTGGGTTTGATAAAAGATAACAGATTCCAAACAACTTCACCATCAATTTTCACTCACTTACAATGTACAAACTTATTTGGGGGGGGTCTCTTTATGTCAGTATGCTTATGAATTTGAGAGCATACGTAGGGTAGTGATCTTTATTTTACCGTGATCAAGTCTTTGCACAATCGTGGGAGGTAAGATCCTCGGGAATGTTTTGTTAATATACGTGGTTACTTGAGCACTTCAAAACTTCGCTTGAACCCTTTCGATTGGGCTCGATTGAGCCAATTTTCACACCAAAAAATGTTCGTTTTAAAAAAACATCTTGTCCGCAAAGAAAGGGTTGCAAAGACAAAACAGTTTCGTAAAGTACAAAAAACTAGGCAAACTCGTCAATTGTTTGTATAACTCCCAAAAAAATTTAAACAATAAAAAATTAAACCAAATCAAATAAAATTCACCATGTAAAAAATGATTTTATTTTTTCTTCGTAAACACGAAAATACTCAACCCAAGTTTGAAAACATCTTCTGAAAACAAATGATAAGCTAAGCATAAAGTAACTTTAAAAACATATTGAAACTGTTGTTTTTGGAAAGCTTTCAGTCTCAACAAAATAGAAGGACGGTGGAAATATAGATCTATAGGGACACGCGTCGTCGTCTGAAACACAGTGCAGGTTTTGGAATGGTACTGACACCAGCATATACGTGTCACACATAGTGGAACAACGCAGCTGCGACGCAGACGGGACAAGCGCATTTGCGATAATCATTGATATAATTTGTACGGACACTACAGCTACGACGCAACAAGACAAACGCAATTGCGGTTATTTTGGTATAGGACAATGCAACTGCAACGAAGCTACAAATATTTGAATATGATTAAGAATTGAACTGCTCAGTTGCGGTTGATATGAAGTCAACGAACGAGATTCATAAGAGCATAAACAAGTGACTTGCTGACAAGTGTTCTGCATGCACGTATCCAGACAAGTGTCACTAAGTCGGCGACAAGTATTTGAACAAATCACATGTATAGGATTCTCAGTAATATTGATTGTACAGTGATAGATTAGTTTTAGCGTGATTAGGAGCACTTGACGTTAGTGGAAGTGTAGTTCTTTGGGCGTATCTCTTAGGGACACTTGTATCGGCGGTACAACACTATGAAGTAGGGCAATTGATTATAGAGTATAAAACTTAGGACGTAGAACATTTTATGTATCTTGATCTCCAGACTTTGTAATTTGCAAACTATTTTTGGGAAAATTTTGAGTTACCTATCTTGGTATATGCTGGATCAATTGAGTTGAAACTTTGGGAGTTGTCAGTTTTGTTATACTCTATACTGTGGTATAGTTTGTGTAAGTTTTGGATCTTTGTGACAGAATTGGTGTTGTGCCTAAAACAACTGTTTGATAGGATTCTTGATAAGCTTCTGTGAGTGAGATTATGTCTACTTCCACTACTACTGCTGATGCTCCACCTGCTCCAGTGGTCGTAGAACAACAAAAACTGTAGAAATTAATGTTTTCTTTTGGTATTTTCTAGGTTTAAAACTTGTAAGATAAAGGCAAAAAAATAGCAAAGGCAGTCTGCCTCTAACTCCTCTCTCAAGTCCCCACACTTACCGTAGTCACTAAAAGATAGAGAGGGAGCTAGTGCCATGGCTACCTAAGATTTATAGAGAGACAGGCAACCAACCCTTTGTAGATTTACCAAAAGGATTGACGAACCCAGGATTTGACCTTGGTACCTGCCGTCCGTCAAAGTAGCCTTTAGCTTTGTCCTGTAGTTTAGGACCAGTGTTGAGATATATAGGGTACGATAAATACGTATACATAAACAAATTAGGAATTTCATTTAACGGAATGAAGTGATTCGTAGCACATACGATCGGTTATGTATAACACGGATTAGAGTACTGCACGAAACAAATATATCACACATTTGTTTCGACAGCTAAAATTGAAAGTCGGTTTTGATCGAACGGCCACAATAGGAGCCGATATCACGCAGTGGATATTTTGGCGGTTTTCTGTCGCCACTACACCAAGAGACACGTGGCGACATCTCATTTGCTTGCGACATGTCCGGAGAATTTTAGAACGAGTCCGGTTGTGGTAAGCGTCAACTTTTTGGCCATGCCGTACAATGGCCGTATAGAAAGTACTCCGACACCAGTACCTTTCTGTACCACACAATATTTTGTTGGTGTCGTATGCTAGTAGTAGAGGGGTTAGAGAGGGGTTTAGGACTTAGTAAAATCTGAGGTAGACAGCCTCTCTCCCAGAATGCTTCTCAACAAATGGTCATCTTTGACATTTCATAACTTACTGCTTAGTGGAGCAAATTAAGCCATTATTTTTGATATCGACTCAAGGGAGTCTTCTCTTCACCTAGGTGAAGTTCTTCAGAGTTATTGACAGAGGGTGGCAGTTATTCTTGTTGAAACATAAAGGGGTCAAGGTTATCTTAGGGGCTTCGTGTGAGCTGCCCACCCAGAGGACCTATGGAGGTCTCACAGTTTCAGGATATGGGCCCAACCTCTAGGGTGCCCATCTTAACGGAACTAGCTTCATATATTGGGAGAGTATGATGACAGTAGCTCTATGTGAGAAAAGGTTTTGGGGAATAGTGAGTAGACGAGTGAGGCGTCCATCTAGTCTAGGCATCCCCCAGGGTTTGGGGGAAGTAGATTCACCAGATATGGATATCCATATCCACCGGAGGAGACAAAGGAAAGGGAGATGGTGGAAAAAGAAAAGGACCATAACAACCGGTTCACCATTCATGTCGCCATTTCCAAGGAATGAGGAGAATTATATTGATACCTGGGACTATAAAAACATGGCGGCAAATCACTTATCATCCGCCATCTTACTGAAAAACTTGCATCCTTTCATTTGTAAGTAGACAGAGGATCCGATCTATGGGTAGCTCTCACAGAGATGTACCGAAGGGGTACGATTCAGCAAGAGCAGTTGGCTGATCAGAAAATTGATGCATATGTCTACAAAGGGGGGAAGATATTCGATTTTTGTAATGTGCACGCGACACCTTTTATGGAGCTAGAGAGTGGTGGACAAGTTGAAACTGAAAAGATGAAGGTCAATTGTTTGATTATGAAGTTACCTGATGATTACGAGAACATAGTCAACCGTGTGCAAGATTTGCCACACTCCAGGTGGATTCGGAATTTTGTGGTAGGGATGATTCTCATTTGAGAGAATACGATAGAGATCCGAAGGGGAGGAAAGAGTGGACAGAATTTGGTTGCTGGATCCGATTGAAGGAACAAGGATCCCAAGAAATTGGTTGAAAACTATAGAGGAGTAGGACAGAAAAATCAGTCCGATGAGTTCGGACTGAGGGTCTCCAAGGGGTTGTACCATTTCTGCAAGAAACCAAGACACTATATGACGGAGTGTTCTAAACTAACCAAACTTCGGTTAAAGGAGGGGCAGACCGGTGGACCTCCAAGAGGAAAGAAAAAGGCCCTTGTGACGCAGGTACATGAGGAGGAATCCGAGAACGAGGATGATAAGCTCTTATTGGATGAGGAGTTCGAGGCGAAAACCGAGGCCGAAGCAGAAATGTGCTTACAATCGATTGATAGGTGAAGCAGGTAGGATTGTAAATTCAGGTGCCTCCACGCACATGTGCAAAGACAAACACAAATGTACAAAATTGAGAAAGATTCCCACCGCAGAGATAGAGTATTGAGATGGGAGGGTAGTCATTACTACTTTTGTAAGATCGGTATATATCTAAAAGTATTAGTGGAAGGACAAACATCTATAGTTACATTCTTTGATGTGTTGTTTATTCTTGAATTGAACAAAAACCTCATCTCAACATCTGTGTTGGATGACAAAGGTTTTGACACTTGCACTAAAAAGGGAATGTTTACTGCTAGTTTTGAGGAGAAAGTGTATTTCATTGCTGAAAAGGGTAACCAAAGGATGTTTATACTGATTTTGAACAATGAAAAGAAGAAACTTTATTATGTTTGTGTTCATGATATAATGTTATGGCAAAAGAGACTTGGACATGTACATTTAGATAAGCTAAAAGAAATGAAATAGATGGGGGTAGTGTGTTGAAATAGGGTATTTTATATTATATCTCTTGTGGTCAATGAGCTTGCTACAGTCTTCATACTTGTCGTAGTCGCCGAGGACTAGCAGGCAGCCATGGAAGTCTCACTCAGAGAAAGAGACATGCATAGGGAGTAGGAGACATAGCCCCTTTGCAAAATGTAGGAGCCAAAGATAAGATTTGAACATATGACCTCTCGGATAAGTGCCGTACAGCATAGCCGTCCGCCTTATCCGTCAGGTCTTGATAGATCGATACACATATTGGGTTTGATTCATAATTACCATAAACCACTGCGACATATTTCATTTAACATATTACGGGACGAAGTGAACATAAAACTTGCAAGGCCGCACGAAATAATGTACCGCACGAAATAAACCAAACAACGTCGAATTTCAATGGACGAAATTAAATGTTGTTTGCGATCGACGGCTCGTACAGGTAACTTTAAGCTACAACAAACCAAATAAAGCACGCCATGTAATAAAGCACGCCGGAACGTTCAAAATACAAGTGAAGCAGGGCATTATACAATTTACTTTATACAGCGTCACCAAATACCATTAATACTTAGTTTGGGTTATACACATAGCTAGATAGTTCTGGACTGCCTATTCCGCCTGCCGATACGACATGCCGTGAATAGGCTCTCCAGTATACAAGTTTAGAATAGAAACCGAGGATGTAAAACGTTTCCCCGATACAGAGGATGAGGGATACGTACAGAGAAAGAGACTCACTCTGAAGGTACCGACGGACGATCAGGAGCCGCTGATGCTGTTCATACTTCTGACATCGTTCGAGTAACTGGTGTT
>JBBHKE010000813.1:119913-182977 GCA_037447655.1 Zygnema cylindricum | reverse complement strand
GCCTCGTCACTATTTGTTGGCGGCGGCTGTCAGCGGTCCGATTAGAGGATTTGGCACCGTAGAATTTACTTCACGAAGTCAAGTGGTCCTGCCGAATTTCCGTACGTCCACGGAGGACATACTCACGCATTCTCCCAAGTGACGACACGTGTCCCAAGTGTGAATGAACCGTGAACTCCCAACTTCACTATCACACTAATTTCGGTAAGTACTGAACCGAACTCAACCAAAAATAGCTTAAGTCCTGAACAGCTCTCTCTCACAGCTGAGGCATAAAGAGGACTAAAGCTTTCTAAAAACAACAGAACTGAGCACACAGAAATTGTTATTTCACACGGGTGAATATATATTAGGGGTTCTGACTGTCAAGGTGTCAGTCATTTGGGTTTATATCAACTTGGAGTCGGCACTATCTAGATTAGCTTCTTTTGGATCTGCTTACTCTGAGGGCCAATGGAGGTCTTAGAGTTTCAGAAAGAACCCTCTCCACGGTTCTCTTGGAGCCTCAGCTCTGGTAGCTTGGTACACTCCGACATGAAGTGTCCCGACTTTTTGCAAAAATGACAAAGACCTTTTGGGGGCCTCGGTCCTCCATGCTCATCTCTTTGTTCTTTGAAGCTGCTGTACGGCTTCCTCGAATCCTTCGTCCACTTGTCTGTTCCGGCAGCTAAAGCTTGAATGCTCTTTCCTCCTCTCTAAATCTCAATAGTGTTCTCCAATACAAGTATCATTCGGACCACTATATTCCACTTCCAAGAACTATCATCCATTTCTTGCACTCGGTACAGTATGTTCTCATACTCATTAGGCAACTTTATGATGAGGGTGTTGACTTTCATCTTGATTGTACCTCTCCATCTGGCACTCTCCATCTCTACACAGAAACAAGAGAGATCATTACAGTATTCTAACATTTTTCAAACAAGATGAAGTAAAGGCTTTAGGAGTGGAGGGAAATTTTTCGACTGAACCTGTACCCCATAGCAATCCAGGGAACCCTTTTGCCCCACTCCCCCAAGTCTTTTTCAACTGCATATTTATAAAGTGACTGCTTCACTGTCTGTACACACCTTTGGGCTAATCCATCGGCTTGAGGATGGTCACACCTCGTCAGCCTGTGATCAATGAGGCATAATTCCAATTTATTAGAAAATTCTTGGGCAAATTCGGAGCCATGGTCTGTTAGAACTTCTGCGAGAGCTCCAAACAATGACAGCCCTCTTTGCAAAAAGGCGTCGGCAATTGACTTGGACTCTTTCCGGGGCAGAACTACCAATTCGATCCATTTGGAAAAATGTTCTATCATATCCAACACAAAACGGTTTCCTTGCTTGGTGGTTGGAAAAGGTCCCAAAAGATCCAATGACCATCGATAGAAAAAATTTCGAATGGGGAGAGAATGATGCTCTGTTTCGCCCTTTTTGTCAAAAGCGGCTTTGACTCGATTGCAAGAAGAGCACGTCTGAACAATTCGGTTGACCTAGGTTAGTAACCCGTGCAACCTATAAGATCCGGTTACTAGGGACGTGGTTTGCTTTTGTCGGAAATGGCCACATTGTTGGTGAAGGCAAGAGATCAGAGTTTCGCGGTCCGCTGGCATGGGAACCAATTTCCTTGTTCCATCTGCCCATTTTTTAAGAAAAATGCCCCTTTCTCATTCATAAACCGTCATCCGGGATTCCACACGGGGTAATTGCGCTCCAGACAAATGGGAATGAGGAGAACCTTGCTGGAGGGACTAAAGAGAATCGACGTCATTCCAATTATCCTTACGTCCGGCTCTCACAAGTGCCTGCCCCTCCACATCTGCAGAAAAAGTAGACAAACCCCCCCCGGATCGAGGAAGCCAAATAAAGGAAGAGGAGGCCCAAATAAGTCCCAAACCAATTTCGGGATCCACATCATGCCGGGCCTCGGTAGAATCTCGAGTGGAAGGGTTTGGGTATATGCTTAGTCCATCAGCATTCCCGTGAATTTCACCGGCTTGGTGAATGATAGTGAAATCGTATTCGTGTAAAATTAACACCCATCTGGCGTGTTGTTCTACGACCACTACAGCAAGTGGAGCAGCAGCAATAGTAGTAGAAGTAGACATAATTCACTTACAGAAGCTTATTAAGAATCCCACCAAACAGCTGTTTTCTAGAGATCACTAAATCTGACAAAAAGGTCCAAACTCCTTCTAAGTAACCCATAGTATGAAATATCACAAAAAGTGACAACTCCTAAAGTTTCAGCCTAATTGATCCAACATACACCAAGATAGGCAACTTAGAAGTTTCCTAAAAACAGTTTGCAAATTACACAATCTAGAAGTCTGGATACATAAAATGTTCTACATTCTAAGTTTTATACTCTACACTCAGTTGTCCTACTTCATAGTGTTGTACCGCCGATATAAGTGTCCCTAAGGGATACGTCTAAAGAACTAAACTTCCACTATGGTCAAGTGCTCCTAATCACGCTAAAACTAATATATCACCGTACAATCAATATTACTAAGAATCCTATACAGAAGATTTGTTCAAATACTTGTCGTCGGCTTAGTGACACTCGTCTAGATATATCCATCCTGCCATTGCAAAGCACTTGTCAACGCGTCACTTGTTTATCCTCTTATGAATCTCGTCCGTTGACCTGATTTATATCAACCGCAGCTGCGCAGTTCAATTCTTAATCATATTCAAATATTTGTATCTTCGTCGTAACTGCGTTGCCCTATACCAAATAAGCCACAGCTGCGTTTTGTCTCCGTGCGTCGCAGTTGTGTTGTCCGTATAGATCGTATCAAAGATTATCGTAGCTGTGCTTGTCGCGTCTGCGTCGCAGCTGGGTTGTTCCACTCTATGTGTGACACGTACATGCTGGTGTCGGTAACAATCCAAAACCTGCACTGTGTTTCACACGACGACGCGTGTCCTTATAGATCTATATTTCCACCGTCCTACTAATTTGCTGAGGCTGAAAGCTTTCCAAAACCAACACTCCCCTAAAGCTTTAGACTCCATAGCTGCGATGACGAACTAGCGCAGCATCGCAACATAGCAACAAAGCAATTTAGCAGATCACCCTGTTCCACTACATCTCAATGTTGGACTATCGCAGCATGGCAGTATAGCGGTGCAGCAATTCTGCTATTCACTTAATCCCACTGCGTCTTTACAATACTTGAGCTTAGGAGCAGGAAGAGCTTTAGTGAGCATATCATCAATCATTTTTGAATCTAGCAAATAACATATTTTAATCACTCTAGAGAACAATTTTTCTCTTTCAAAGTGTAATCTTACATCCATGTGCTTACTTTTGAAGTGGTGACTCGGGTTAGAAGCAATGGCAATGGCAGCCTGGTTATCACACTAGATCCCCCGTGGACCAGCTTGCATATATCCCAATTGTTGCAACATGGATTTCACCCGTAAGAGTTTTTTGGGGGCCGAGCTCGCTGCCATATATTCTAACTCCATCATCGATTGTGGCGTGACCTTTTGAAGTTTGCAGCTCCAACAGCAAGTCCCATTCCCAATTTGCAGAACGAATCCCGTAGTGGATTTTTGGCTTGGCATGTCGCCATAACTTGCATCACTTTATGTTTGCAGCTTCACTTCTCCTCCGCCTAGTGTGAGCTTGAGGACTTTAGTTCCTTCCAAGTATCTTAAAACTCTTCTTGCTGCATCACGGTTTTATTTCCTGGAATTTCTAGACTTCTGCTCTGTATCCTAACTGCTACAGTAATGTCAAGACACGTACAATTGATGAAATATAGCAAAGTTCCCACTATCTGTCTGTAAGGTATTAGCGTCATAGGATCATCCTCCCCTGACTCAAAAATTTCACTGATAAACACCTGGTTCTGTTTCTTCCCCCTCTAACTTATGCCGAAACTCCATTGGTGTTACACATCCTTTTGCCATTGGTGTTACAGATCCTATCAAAGATTACCGTAGCAGCGCTTGTTTTGTCTACGTCGCAGCTGGGTTGTTCCACTTTATGTGTGACATGTACATGCTGGTGTCGATACCAATCGAAAACCTGCACTGTGTTTCAAACGACGACGCGTGTTCCTATAAATCTATATTTCCACCCTCCTAATATGCTCAGAGTGAAAGCTTTCCAAAACCAACATGGCCAGCTTGCCGGTTAACTTACTATTTTCCATAATCCATTTGAGCGGCTGATGATCCGTAATCAGTGTTAATCGTATCCCGTACAAATAAGGCCTCAAATGTTCAATTGCCCAAACCGCTGCGAGGAGCTCTCCGTGATAACTGCTATAATTTTCTTCCGCTCGACTATTGCTCCTGCTGTCGTAAGCGACAACATACACTGCCCCTGCATCATTGAATTGTGCCAAAACAACTCCCAATCCAAACCGGCTTCAATCTGTGTAAAAGAGGAAGGGTCTCTTGTGATCGGGCATTCGGAGCACGGGGTGATGCTTGAGGGCATCTATCAAAATCAAGAAGGAGATTTGTTGCTCTTTCGCTCACTGCCATTCTTGGTTGTTCCATAATAAATGGTTCAAAGGTTGGGCATGGCTGTTGAATTCAGGAAAAAACCTCCAAAAGTAGTTAGCCAGACCAAGGAAGGTGCGAATGGCCGGGATGTTCTAAGGTGGAGGAAGAGCGTCAAGGGCTGCCGCCTTGACCATATGGGGACCCACAGTCTCGCGAGTTACTTCATGTCCCAGGTAAATTATTTTGTGCACCCCAAAAATACTCTTCCCCGGGTGACAAGCCTGCTGCTTCGAGCGCCCGCAGGACCATCTGTATATGCTCGAAGTGCTCCTCGAAGGTCTTGGGGAAGATAATCACGTCATCGATATAACATCGTGCACAGTCGATTCCCCGGTGTTGAAAAGAAGTAATTAATATTCACTTTTTAATTAAGACTCTAGAGTGAAGAGAGAGAGAGTCACCATGGCTGCCACCATAGTTAGAAAGAAACAAACAAACAGGCAGACAAATTGATAAATTGCCAAAATGTTGCCCTAAACCAGATTTGAACTTAGGACTATGAAGTATTACTTAGACGTACGCCTTAACCTTTATGGCGTTAACGAAATGGCATACGTATTCAGTTTGCTATGTATTTAAAGTGTTACGCAAAACGTCACTTTCATTAAATCATACCAAAATTGACGAAACGACATCTATAGTCAAACAGCGCTCGCGGACGCAAATCTAACTGTGTAAAATACATGATCGAACGGACGTCGTCGCTTTCGCTCAACCGGAATGAATATTTGTCGGATTTTGAACATAGCGGTGCGCTGTGCCACGTGGTGCCACATCATAGGACGCCGGAAAAGATGGGAGGAGGAACGATGGCTTCGATGTTGGCAAGTGTCAACAAGAAGGCCATGTTGTACAATGGCCGTACAAAAAGTAGAATCGGCCACTATACCTTCTTGTACTATACACCCTTTTGATTGGCCGAGGGTAGAGTAATAAGTAGTTGTGAGAGTTAAGGGACTTAGCGTGTTTGAGGCGCCT
The DNA here is from genome assembly GCA_037447655.1 of Zygnema cylindricum. NCBI lineage: Eukaryota > Viridiplantae > Streptophyta > Zygnematophyceae > Zygnematales > Zygnemataceae > Zygnema > Zygnema cylindricum. Next base: position 177,485 of record JBBHKE010000813.1, on the reverse strand, counting down.
CTCTCCAGGTGACCTTTTGTATTTATAGGCCATCTTTGGCTAGCCATAACGTACTTATCAGGGGAGCAAATTCAGTGATTCTTTTTGCATTTGACTCAAAGGAATCTTGTCCTCACAAGGGTGAGAGTGCTTAGAATATTTATGTGCCTGGGCAGAACTTATTCAGTGGGAAAGTGAAATGGTCAAATATTATCCTAGAGGCTTTACATTGGGTGCTCATTTGTGGCTTAATAAAGACCACAAAATTTCAAGTTATGGGCCCACCCTCTAGGGTGCCTTTATATATTAGATCACACTTTGTTCATTGGGAAATGATGATGGAGGGAGAACTTTTTGAGAAGTACCTATGGGGCATAGTGTCGGTCAAATTCGATGCCCACCTCCACCAGGGTTTGGAAAAACACGTTTTTCTGGCACCTCCGTCACAACAGCTTTTAAAACATCAGCCACTATCACGAAGGATGACAAGGAAGTTGTAGAAATTAATGGTTTTTTAAGTATTTTCTAGGTCTGAATAGAAATAAAGAAGTCGAGGCAGTCTACCTCTAACTTCTCTCTCCAACTCTCAAACTTGTCGCAGTCACTGAGAAATTGGAGAGGAAGCTAGAGCCATGGCTGTTTTAGCAAAAATAACTGCCACCTTGGCAAAAAAAAACTTTCACCAACTTCACCCTTGTGAAGACAAGACTCCCTTGAGTCGATAGCAAAAAGAATCTCTGAATTTGCTCCCATGAGCAGTAAGTTATGGATGGTCAAAGTTGACCTTTTGTACAGAAGCTCTCTGGGAGAGGGGGTCCTATCTTCTAATTTTTCTAAGTCCTATCTCTCTCACATACTCTATCTACTGATGTACGGAGCCAATCAGATTTCAATTTCGTACACAAAAGTACAGCTGCCGGTGTACTTTCTGTATGGCCATTGTACGACATGGCCTAAATGTCGACACGTGGTATGTCCGGATTCGCTCCCTTAATCCTCGGAGATGCCGCGATCCAATGTCATTCCGCCGCGTGTCAGCCGATGTGGCGATGACCACAAACCGTCGAAATCCTCTTCCGTGATCTCGACGTTAATTCCGGCCGTTCGATTAAATTCACATTTAATCGTAGCCGTAATAAATACATGCGCGGTATTCGTTTCACTAAAGAATCAAATGCGCGGTATTGGTTTCTTATCCGTACCGAAATCCGTACTTTTACATTTACTGGATATATGTCTCCCGTAATAAGTTACAGTTAAATGAACTATCCTACGTATAAATGTTTAAGTAATTATCAAACCATATAGTATATAACACTACTCCTAGACTTAACGGCTAAGGCTACCGGCTACTGGCTGTCTGACGGCCGACAGGTACCAGGATCAAATCCTGTCGCTGACACATATCTTTTAGTAAATTAAACCCCTAACTAAAATATATATTTCACGTAAACCTCTCGATAGCCTATGTAGCCATATCTCTAGCTCCTTCTCCAATTTCTCAGTGACTGCGACAAGTTTGAGAAGTTGGAGAGAGAAGTTAGAGATAGACTGCCTCGGCTTCTTTCTTATTTCTATTCAGACCTAGAAAATACTTTAAAAAGACCATTAGTTTCTACAACTTTCTCTCTCACCCTCTCGATCTACCGCACTATTTTCATCCCCCTTTCTCTCTCCCTCTCCCCCTCCCTCGATTTGTCGCTATCTCTCCCTCCCCTTTTTCCTCTCCTTTCCCCTCTCCCTCTCTCTCTCACCCTCACAATATGCCGCATTCTCTCCCTTTACCTGATACTCTCCCTCTCCCTTACCCTCTTGATCTACTGGTATCCCTCCTCTCCCTCACCTTTTTGATTTGCCGCTATCTCTCCCTATCCCTCTCCCTTGCCCCTTCCCTCCCACCCTCTAGATCTACCGCACTATTTTCACCCCCCTCTCTCTCCCTCTCCCCCTCCCTCGATTTGTCGCTATCTCTCCCTCCCCGTTTCCCTGTACCTTCCACTCTCCCTCTCTTTCTCACCTTCTGAATATGACACATTCTCTCCTTTTACCTTATACCCCCCCTCTCCCTCACCCTATCGATCTACAACTATCTCTCCCTCTCTCTCACCCTCTCGATCTGCCACTATCTCTCTCTATCCCTCTCCCTTACCCTTTCCCTTTGTTGAAAAGAAGTAATTAAAATTCACTTCATAATTTAGAATCTAGAGAGAAGAGAGAGAGAGAGTCACTATGGCTACCCCCATAGTAAAAAAAAAACATCTCTCCCTATCCCTCTCCCTTACCCTTTCCCTTTGTTGAAAAGAAGTAAGTGAAATTCACTTCATAATTTAGAATCTAGAGAGAAGAGAGAGAGAGTCACTATGGCTTTCCCCATAGTCAAAAAGAAAAAGGTAGAACAGGTAGACAGACTGACAGATGACCAAAATATTGCCCTAGACCAAATTTGATCTTTGGTCTGCGGCCTACAATGCAGTAGTACGCCTTATCAATTAAGGCGTTAACGAAACCATACACATATGTGGTTCGATATTTATTTAAAATGTCACTGGATGTCACTTTCACTCAAAGATACCAAATTGACGAAACAACACATATAGACAACGGCGCTCGCGGACGTGAATCTCACCGTGTAAAATATATGATCAGACGGACGTCGTCGCGGCCGCCAAACCCAAGTAAATCTTTGGCCGCTTTCGAACATAGGGGCGCGCTGTGCCATGTGGCGCCATATCATTGGATGTTGGAAAAAATATGAGGAGGAACGATGGCTCCCAAGGTGACAAGTGTCAACCAAAAGGCCATGTTGTACAATGGCTGTATAATAAGTACAATCGGCCACTATACCTTCTTGTAATATACACTATTTTGATTGGTCTAAGGTATAGTAATAGGTAGCTGTGAGTAGGAGTGCAGGGACAACGTGTTTGGGGGGCCACTCTCCAAGTGAACTTATGTATTTATAGGCCATCTTTGGCCAGCCATAACTTACTTCTCAAGGGAGCAAATTCAGTGATTTTTTTGCTTTTGACTCAGGGGAGTCTTGTCCTCATATGGTGAGGATGGTCAAAGTATTTGTGTGCCTAGTCGGCACCTATTCAGTGGGAGAGTAGAAGGGGCAAATATTATCCTAAAGGCTTTACATAGGCTGCTCATACTGTTGGATAATGGAGATCATAGAATTTTAGGTTATGGGCCCACCTTATAGGGTGTCTATATTCAATGGATCATAATTCTTTTATTGGGAAATGATGATGGAGGGGAAATTTTTTGAGAAGCACCTATGGGGCATAGTGTCCGGGCAAATTGGATGCCCACCTCCACCTAGGTTTGGAGAAACATGTTTTTGTGACACCTCCGTCACAACAGCTGCCAAAACATTAGCCACCATCACGAACGATGACAAGGAAGGGGAGGAAATAATCATGGAAGGAGAAAAAGAAGAAGTAACTTCTTGAGGGACTCCATTGTCAAGGATGATATGGCAACAGCACCACCAGCAATAGCAATGATGATAGGGAGTCAGACCGAACGGTCAGAATATGAAAATTAGAACTATAAGAACGAGGTTGCTAAGCTCTTAATTCTCAAAAGTGTAGTGAATGGTATTGCCATTCCCCTTAAGCATGTAAGATTTTCCTCTTAGATTTGGGTATCTCTTGTAAACAAATATAAGAGTGGGTCATTGCAGTAGCAACAACTGGCACAAAATATGATTTCAGCTTATACTTACAAGGGAGGAAGTATGAATGACTATTGCAATGCCTTAGGAGCATTATTTGGAGAACTAGAGAGCGTAAGTAACCCACGGTCTGAGATACAAATAGTAAATACATTGATAATGAAACTATCTAAAGTGTATGAGAATATCATTAATCAGTTGCAGGATGTAGGTGATAGCAATTAGAATTTGGATGATACAGTGGGGGATGATTTTAGTAAAAGAGAGTGCCATAGAACCTAGGAGAAAAAGTCCAAGTGTTCTAATATTGGATGCAGGATGTGATTGGCAGAAGCGTGATTAGGAAAAGGGAAAGGATCACTATCGAAAGTTTGGAGGAGAAGACAAGGAGATGGCAGATTTGAGCGACAGGGGAGAGGAGCTCCTCAAGGTGGACTATGTCACTTTTGCAAGAAACCAAGACATTATGGCAGATTATGTCAAACTTAGAGATCTTCGACTAAAAGATGGATAAGGTTATTTTAGAGATGGATGAAAGAAAAAGGCTTTTCTGACTCAAGTTCATGACGAGGAAGAAGATGAAGTAACTGAATCGGAAGAGGAGCTTGAGAAGCTTTTCCTTAATCGGAAAACCACAGAGAAGCATGCCCACATTCCAATGAGACACAGGTGTGCTTTATGAGGTAAGAGGGATCCACCTGAGGATGGGTGGATCATAGACGCGGAGGCCTCAGTGCATATGTGCAAGGATAAGAGGTGGTTTACTAAATTGAGGAAAATTCCAACAATTGAGATTGAGTACGGAAATAGTAGAGTAGAAACCACAAGTCTTGTTAAATCAGATGATTTAAAAGTTCTAGTTGATGAAAATGCTTCAATTTTAATACTCTCATATGTTCTTTACATTCCATAACTTAGCAAGAGTCAGTTTCTACAGCTGTTCTAGATGAAAAAGAGTTCGAAAAAGGAACCAAGTAAGGAATCTTCACAACTAGCTTTGATAATGAGAATTTTTTCATAGCTGAAAAATGTAGTCAACAAATTTTCAGAATTGTACTTTGCAATGAAATGATTGTTCTCTACTCGTGTGAAAGTGATATTATGCTTTGGCACAATAGGTTAGGTCATGTGCATCTAGATAGATTAAAAAAAATGAAGAAAAAAAGTTTGAAGATGATGAGATCTCAGATGATTGTATTGGATGTGCCTAAGGGAAGATTTATAGACTCCCATTCCCAAAGGCATCCACATTTAGAAGAGAGAAAATATAAGATCTAGTTCACATTGATGTTTGGGGACCAACTAGGTATGCTTCACATGGGGGGAAAAGATGGATGCTAACCATTACAGATGATTGGTCTAGATACACTAATGTATACTTCTTTAGACATAAGTTAGAGGTTCTAAGATGTTTCAAAGAATACAAAGTATAGAGTGAAAAATTACATGAAACCTCAATAAAAGAGATAAGAAGTGATAATGGGAAAGAATACACCTAAAAAGAATTTAAAGAATTTCTTAAAAAAAAAAGAATCCATCATGAGAAAACCGTTCATAATAATCCGAAACAAAATGGAGTAGCAAAAAGAGTGAATAGAACTTTATGAGATATGTCCAGAAGTATGCTATCTAATAAATGAATACGATTTTAGTTTTGGGCTGAGTCTATGAACTATGCTAACTTCATTTAAAATAGAGTGTTAACTTCGGCAAAGAAAGAGGAACTTTCGTATGAAAGGTGGACGGAAAGAAAACCTGATTTGTCTAGTTTGAGATTGTTTGGAAGTCAAGTCTACAGTTTAGATTACGATAAGACTAAAGGGAAGTTGGAGGGAAGAGGGAAACCATGATATCTTGTAGGATATGATGAGAACACAAAAGGATATCAAGTGTATGACTTGAAAAAGAGAGATATGATTTTGGTAAAACACATAGTGGTGATGAATGAACTAAAGTTTATTGATCCATTCAAATATAACAAAAAAGTCAAAATAAGATTTGAATCGGGTCAGTATTCTGACTTTGACTTGGGAAATAAAGAGAAAGAAGACGGGGAGAAGGAAAAATCTGCATATGTGCCAAAGGAGAAGGACGAAATGACAACATCCGAGGTAACACCACGATTCGAAGTGGAAACCAATGAGAAACTTGATCAAACACCGGAATTGGAAGATAGGGGAGATGAAAATCTTCCTAACCGAAACCCGAAGATGCCTTCTTTACCGGCGTTTGATTTTGAAGGAGGAAAAAGAAGTAGTAAACGACTTTAAGAAAGACATATAAATAACAAACTCACAAAGATGTCTCACCCAAAAGAACCTCAGACATACTTAGAGGCCATAAATACCACAGAAAGCAGACGGTAGATCACTACCATTAATGAAAAAATGGCCTCAATCATGAGAGCGAATACATGGGAGTTGGTAGATTGTCCACCGGAAAGAAAACCGATTTGATGTAACTGGGTTTTTAAGCTTAAAGTAAGCCCATATAATACCATTGAAAGATATAAGGCTAGGTTAGTCGCTAAAGGTTATACTCAGAAAGAAGAAAAAGATTATGAAGAAACCTTTGAAATTCTATGGGCTCCATTGCCACACAAAATTCGCAGGTCTAAAGGACGCTAATCTGGATAGTGCCTACTCCAACTTGATATAAACCCAATTGACTGACCCTTTGACAATCAGAACCCCAATATAAATTCACCCTTGTGAAATAACACTTTCTGTGTGCTCAGTTCCACCACAGAATGCAAAGTTAGAATATGAGATTTGGACACATTCACCCACTTTGACTTTCCCTAAGAAATGCAGCTACCAAGGCAGGCAAAGGCTCTCATCGACTACATCTCTGTGTAGCTTGGACTCCCCTGAGTCCGCAGCAACAAGAATCATTGAATTTGGTCAACTGATTTAATAGTTATGGCTGGCCAAAGTTTGCCATTTATACAAGGTGCTCTCTGGGAGAGGCATCTACCTACCAGAAATATTCTAAGTTCTAGTCCCTTTCTAAACCCCTTCTACTGAAGTACGAGGCCAATCACAGGACTGTACCGTACATAAAAGTACAGGCGCCGGAGTACTTTCTGTACGGAAACTGTACGACAGGACCATACAGGTGACAAATGTCACATCCAAACTTGTTATCTTGCGCTCCGGAGATTCCGCAATCCTCCAGCGCATTTCCACGTGTCATCCGGAGTGGCGGCGTCACAAAACGCCAAGGCGGCCATTTCGGAATCTCGGCTCGTACCATGGCCGTCGATTAAATCCAGCATTTAATTCTCCGCGTCGAAAATATGTGGGCGGTATTTGTTTCGCCGACAAAACAAATGCGCTGTATTAGTTTCGTGAAGTACGATAAATCGTACTACTCTAAATTGTATCTATGTGCTAAGAATCTATTCGCGCCGTTAAATGAATTCGTCTACACGTACAGATTTATATAGTTATCAAACCGCATACGTCCTAGCACTAGTCCTAGACTAAACGGACAAAGCTAACGGCTATGTTGATGGACGGCAAGTACCAGGATCTATTCCTGGGTCCGTCAATAGTTTTAGTAAACCCATCTATTTTCTGCTAACTGTGTGCTACAAAAATTTAGGCAGCCATGGCTCTATCACCCTACCCAGCCTTCAGTGACTACAACAAGTGTGGGGGCTTAGTGAAGGGAGTTAGAGGTAGACCGCCTCTACATTTTTCCTATTATAATACAGACCTAGAAAATACTCAAATATCAACAACCTTTTCGCCCGTAGTCTGATCCCCTTCTGTCAGAATCCTCTTATGTTTAGCCGCAGCAGAGAATATGGAAATACACAAGATGGATATTAAGACCGCCTTCTTACACAAAGTTAGAAGAAGAAATCTACATGAGCCAACTGAAAGGATTCGTGGAAAGTAGAGAAAAAAACAAGGTGTGAAAAATAATAAAATCACTTTATAGCCTTAAGCAAGCCTTGCGGCAATGGAACATAAAATTGGACAAATTTTTGACAGGTTTGCGATAGATTAGAATAAGTTCAAATCACTCCATATATATATTTGAGGATGAAAATAAAGTGATATTTATTGCTATTTATGTTGATGATTTGTTAGTCTTAAGCAAGTCCTTAAATTAAATTAACAAACTCAAACAAGATTTGAGAAGACAGTTTGACATGAAAGATCTCGGCAAGCCAAAATATATTTCGGGGATTTAAATGGAGAGGGATAGAGGGAATAGAATTAATAAACTCACTCAGAAATAAGCTATCAGTAATATGCTACAAAAGTTTCAGATGTTGAAAGCAAATGGGTGTACCACTCCTATGGATCTAAAGAAAGTATCGGAGGGGAGTGAAGAGGGAGGGATATTGATTTTGAATGATAAGATGGATGAGGAAGAAAAGAGGTTTATAGAAGGAATTCCTTATATGCAAATTGTAGGCAATTTAATTTACTTTATAAATTGTACACGTCCGGACATAGCTGCACTTTTAGGCGTTCTCAGTAGAAGTCTAAATGAACCTAGGAAAAGAGACTGGGAAACAGCCAAAAGAGTGATGAGATATTGGGTGGGAACAAGGGAATTATGGTTGCATTTGGGAGGGGAGCACACTGACATCACCACTTAGTGTGATGTTAGTTATGGGGATGTGCCTTTGAGACGATGTACAATTGGATATGTGTTGCCAAACTAGATCTGGTACATGTTGTTGGAGTAGCAAACAACAGAAAGTACTTGCTCAGTCCACTATCGAGGCTGAATACATGGCTTCATGTGCAGCCATTAAAGGATTAATGTGGGTCAAATCTCTATTCAAAGAACTTGGGTTCATGAAATCTGGGACTCAGAATGTCTTTTGTGATAATGAAGCGGCTATCTCTATCGCGGCTAATCCAAAACACCATTTCAAAGCTAAACATATAGATATAAGACTAAGCTTTGTCAAAAAAGAAAGTTGAGAATAAAATAATTAAAGTGGTTCACAAAAGTGACAAAGAGTTGATTGCAGACGTGATGACAAAACCGGTACCTTCTCCTAAGTTAAAATTATGCAGAGAAAATTGTGGACTGAAATTAAAAGTTGAATAAGAATTAAGGGGAGTGATAAAAAGAAGTTATTAATATTCACTTCTTGATTTAGACTCAAGAGTGAAAAACGAGAGAGTGTCACCATGGCTGCCGCCATAGTCAGAAAGAAACAGGTAGACAGATTGACTGATTGCGAAAATGTTACCCTAAACCAGATTACTTTGGTCCACGAAGTCCTACCTAGACATAGGCCTTAAGCATTATGGATTTAACGAAACGATACACGTATTCAGATTTCTATGTATTTAAAGTGTTACGCAAAACGTCACTTTTATTAAATCATACCAAAATTGACGAAACGACATCTATAGTCAAACGACGCTCGCGGACGCGAATTTAACCGTTTAAAATACATGATCAAACGGACGTCGTCGCCCCCGCCAAACCCGAATGAATATTTGTCGGATTTTGAACAAAGCGGTGCGTTGTGCCACGTGGCGCCACATCATTGGCACCGATATGATGGGAGGAGGAACGATGGCTCTCATGTTGACAAGTGTCAACAAGAAGGCCATGTTGTACAATGGCCGTACAAGAAGTAGAATCGGCCACTGTACCTTCTTGTACTATACACCCTTTTGATTGGCCGAGGGTAGAGTAGTAAGTAGTTGTGAGTAGGAGTTAAGGGACTTAGCGTGTTTGAGGCGCCTCTCTCCAGGTGACCTTTTGTATTTATAGGCCATCTTTGGCCAGCCATAACTTACTGCTCAGGGGAACAAATTCAATTATTTTTTTTGTGTTTGACTCAATAGAGTCTTGTTTTCAAAGAGGTGAGGGTGGTCAGGATATTTGTGTGCCTGGGCGGCACTTATTCAGTGGGAAAGTGAAAGGGTCAAATATTATCATAGAGGCTTTACATAGGCTGCTCATTCTGTGGGATAATGGAGACCACCGAATTTCACCCGGAGAGCCACTTCCATTGCTCGTTAGAATTTTGCTTTTGCATTTTTTAGTCTGAACTCCATGTAGAGCCACTCATACAACCTGGACCTTGCTCAAAATGTTGTCCTCTCCTGGTGCTTTAGTTCCATCACGATCTAGTGGAACCCATTCTTCATATCCAGCGTTGAATAGATTGTGGCCCAGCAAGAGAGTCGAAAATCTCTTCCAAAAAGGGCATCGGGTATCGGTCATGTATGGTTGCCGTGTTGAGCATCCGATAGTCTCCGTACATCCGAAAATCTATTTTTTTCCTGGACGAATCTATTTTAGGTGGAAGAAGTGTCAAAGAAGGAAATCTATGGAGCCCTGTACGTTGTTGCACCAATCGTGCTTCCACCAAAGTTTGTACCTTTAGAATGATGAACTCTTTTTCTTTTCAGCTGAGGGGGTACTGCTTTTGCCAAACAGTTGTCGTCTTGTATATGAAATCTATTAAAAAAGGGTTCTTTTTGTAAACTCCGATATCTTTATCAGACTAGGAGTAAACCTGTTTGTTATTCGTTAACAATTTGGAGAGTTGGCCTTCTGTTAAGGATCTAACTGTTCCCCTAAGACCCAATCCATCTTCCTTGGCTCCACTGCAGCCCATGTTTCCAGTTGTTTGCCCAAGCGGGAGATGTCAAATTTCAGCACTACCAGTGGGTCTACTTTCCCCCCTCCAGTTAATACACTGCTGCTGACAACTTCCGCTAAGCTATCTCGTGTTGAGCCTTCACCCCCCCCCACACGGGAAACCCTCGGGTTTAGTGGTGTTCCAAAATGAGAATTTTTCCTTCTTGTTTCTCTCCCCCCCTCAAGCTGCAAAGTGGCTTGTACCGCTAACAGTTTTGGAGCTTGAAGGTAGCTAGCCCTTGACTATAGGGACTCTAAACCGGAGAAGGCAAGATCGTGTTTCAATACCCATAAAATTGTATGCAAGTCCATGCTTTGCCCAATTATATTGTACCTCTGAAGGTCTGAAATACATGGTGATGCCATTGTTGCTGGCCAAAATCCCATTGCTTGTTCTCGTTCCTCAATATTTGGAGTCGTCCAGGTTTCAGTGTTGGTGTCCAAAATCATTCCACTGGCTCTTTGGCGATAAGCGTGATTGTTGGGGAAGGTGACCAGAGTAGGGAGTGTTTGCCGTGGGAGTCGGGGTTGGTTGCAACGGAAGAAAGGGGAACGGTCAGCTATGGTCACGGAAGTCGCCATTCGCTTCTTTCCCCGAATTTTTTGTACGGTAATATTGGGTTTCTAGGTCTAGGTTTTCAAGAGTTGTCTAAGGGTTGACAAGGGGACGAGATTGGTCCAATAAGCTCTAACATTATGTGCCCTGTATCCCATCAGGGCGGTATCGAAAACTAAGGGAACCCCCAAAATGTTGGTTACCTGATTCCAACTATTGGTTACCTGTTTTTGTTTGTTATCTATCTGGTGAACATTTTCGAAGACGTACCCCACTGGCGTTTTTTGGTGCTCTTGTATTTATGAGATCAACCGAAGAGCTGAAAGAATGTTCGACTACTATTGTCTCGATACCCCTTTTCTAGTCGTGCTAGGGACTTTTCCTAACAAGGCCATTCTATCACAACTAGATCTACTCTTCCCAACTTTTCTAAATGAGATGGAGTGATGTGGTCAACATTCTGAGGATTATTTCGATGAGCTGTGGAAATGGAGGGCACAGATAGTTCATGGGGATACATTTGGTGAAGCTGTTGTAGGAGGTGTTTGTTGACGGCTCGAGCTTCAGGCGATATTTCTACCGCTACATAGCTTTCCACGAGATATCCTGCTTTCAAAACCGCCTCTACATCTGTGTTGATTCCCGAAAATAAGGATAAGATCTAGAGTTTTGAACTTAGAATCTTGAGCGACACCACTTGTTGATTAAATTTTTCACCTTTGGGCAAACTGTCTGGCGATTCTGCCAGAAGGGAATTTGTGTCCATCAGTAGGATTCCTCCAAATGTTCGGTCCACTTCTTGCTGAAGTGTGGACATCTTTAATAATTTGTTTAGGTATTCCGTTTCCCACCGCTTGGTAATGGGGAATCGCTAAACGCAGTTTGCAAAATCAGAGGAAGTGGAAAATAGTTCCGCAAGAATGGCGGTATAGACCGGGTAACATCTAGAGACCGGAGCGTTAGTCTTTCCCCAATTCCATAAAGCTAATGGAACCACCACTTGGGTCCCTTCCGGATTACCAGGGTCTCGTAGAGTAAATTGATCCTTCCAAACATTCAACTCCATATTTAACCGGGTCTATGTAGCCATGCCGAGCAAAATTTCAAATTGCTTATCATCCACCACTAAAAGAGAAGCTGAATTCGGACGTGTTGTCCCGGGTCATCATAAAATTGAATTGTCATGGCCTTGATGATGCCATGGACAGGCTGATTTTTTGCTGCTGACCGTGCTCAGGCATATGTTGCTTCGACACATTTTCCGGCCGGAGTTTTGCGAGCATTTGTTGTAGCGCTGAACTGGTTATCACGTTTGGAAGAGCCAGCGTATCGACCATGCTGTCGTAATATCCTCCGTATCTGTTAAGTTTAAAATTGCCCGTCCTGTTAAGAATGAGGGCCACGGAAAATGATTGATAATCCCTATCCGCCATAGGGGTTTTGTGTTCAATGGACAAAAAAACTGCCCCGGGCTGACTGAGAAAAGATGCCCTTTCCCTCTCTATGTGAATTTCCTTACCGAGTGTCTGTATGAGGATTTTTTCGGGCAAATTTTGTGAAGAGGCTAGAGATTTTACATGTATGAGTGTGAATGGCATAAGATGCGCACTAACATAACAACCGACCGGGAGGAAAGAGGTCGAGCTTCTGGCGAGGAACTGGTGGAGCTTGGTTCCTCCTGTTTTTCCGGCTTTTCCCCCCGTGCTTCCACACTCTCGATTTCAGAATCTGGTTCCTCCTGTTTTTGCTACTTTTCCCCCCCCTGCTTCCACACTCTCGGTTTCACAATCTGTTGTTGGCAAGGTCATTCGTGTGTTGTCCTCCGGGCGTTTAGCCATGAATTTCTCGAAACATTGTTGGTCGCTCAGTTTTTCTGGTCCTTTTGTTTATATCAGTTTGGGATTGTAGTTTTCAAAACCTGGAGGCATTGACTTTTTAGCGGGTGGAGGCGGTTGGTTGGCTTTCATTCCAAGGCCTATATCATTATTCAAAATAACGGCTCGTGGAGTAAAAGATAAAGGTCCATTCACTTTCCTGTTATGATCTATCTCGCCATTTTGTGCTTGCACTTTCTGCTTGTCTTTGCGCCATTTTTTGCTTGCACTTTTTGCTTGTCTTTCCGCTAGTTCGAACTATAGTGCCGAAACTGCCGAGGGCTTTGAGTTTTGGAAGCCTTTAGTCCTCTCTATATCTCGTGTATGAGAAAGAGATTCTAGAATTAGTCGATTTTGTGTACAGAATGAGTCGACGTAGACAAGATTTGGTGTGGTATGTAACTCCAAAAGGAGTTCACACATTCGGTACATTCCATGTACACGTGTCGGTCAGTGGGGAAGTCAAGCTTAGTTGAGTTGGTTGACAAAGTACAAATTTACTTGAAGGACCAAATTTACACGTGGAGGTTCATCTTCGGTGATGAGTGAAAGCGCGGACGGCGGACGAATTCGCCGTCATTTTTGGAAGAGAAATATTGACCGAGCCGTCATTTTATTAGACGAACTTTGAATGCGTACTTTAGCGGCGACTAGGGTTAAGGATTGATGTAAATACTTGTATGGTAGACAGAGGGGTTTAGTTTGACTAGTGTTTAAGTGTACCGGCAGACCACAATAATTCTGGTACGGTGTAGATCAGCCATAGTTTCACTTTGTATATGTAGGACTTAGAATATTTTAGAGTAAGGAATTCATTGTATGGAAAAACTGCGAAGCAATTTTTTGTGCACTTTTTGAATTGCATGATCATTGTGATCTTTTAGCAGAACCTTGTGAAATTCTGCATGTGGTTTCCTTGTTATATTTTTTATATTGTGGCAAATTTGGAGACCATGTGTGTGTCTGGTTTGCTTGAAGCTTCATTGTGAAGTTGGTCTTTTTGTGGTCTCCGTGAGAGTTTCCTAATTTGTAATCTGAATATTATGGCAACTGCTGGTGCTTCTTCTTCTTCCTCTGGGTCACAGGTTGCCTCAATTCAACAGGTCAGGGGCCCACCCTCACGGATCCCGGGGCTTAATGGCCAAAAATATTTATATTGGGCAGATTTGACTAAGTCTTACCCTAAGCAAGTGAGATTGTTTGATGTGATTTCCGGTGTTCTTCCGGATATAGATCCAAATTTTTAAAAGAAAAATGAGGATGCATTGCATGTTCTTAAATTACTCTTGTCCAAAGATTTGAGCATGACATATATCAATATCTCTAAAGCATCTGATATATGAAAGGCATTGTGGGAGTCTTATGCCCTAGCTAGTGAGCAGAATGAGGTTATAACTGCTGGGAAAATTTGGGATTGTAAGTGTTCCAAGGGTTATATGAACTCCTATTGTAATGGCTTGAAGCTTTTGTTGTCACAAAATGCATGTTCCGGGGGGAATTTTCCTCTTTATCATCAAGCTATGATTCCAATGAGAGGGCTTCCTACTGAATATAAAGGAGCCGCAAAACAATTGAAAAGGTTTGAGAAAGCTAGATGAAATATAGGTGTAGCTGAAGCTTACATTGTAGAGGAAGAGGCAACTCAGATAGCATTGAATGGTGGAAAATCAGCGGTAGCGTACAATGCTCAGACATATAGGTCGGCTGGATTCCGAAAATATGAACTTCACCCCTAATCCTAATTATAGGCAATATGATAGTTGTGTCTATTGCTTCGGTCAAGGTTATGTTTTCCGGTTGTGCCCGGCACTTATAAAACCGTGTGAGACAGGAATTTACCATGTGGGATGGAAGGTGCGATCGGAGGAACCACCTTCAAATGGGTCGGAGTTAAAATTGCCGGTGAAAAATGCGACGTTCTTTGCATTTGATGAGACGCCACAAGATGAACCGTTGGGGGAAAAAGATGATGTGGTCAGATTTCCGCAATCGGAAGACTATGAGTTCTTTTCCTTTGCAAAAGATCTCATGGAGGGGCCTCAAGAGAATGGATGGATTATAGACTCCGGGTGCTCTTCCCACATGTGCGGCAACCGGGCTTACTTCAAAACCCTTACTCCAATTCCAACTCGTCGAATTTATTACGCCAATGACAGCGGTGTGGAGGCTACGGCAAAGGGAAGCGTGGAGTTAGCATGTGATATCAATGGCCAGATTGTAAAGAGAACCTTACATGAAGTTCTCTATATTCCAAAATTTAAGAAATATTTGTTTTCCACTTCGGTGGCTGAAATGAAAGGATTTGAAATTTTGCAAAAAAATGGGAAAAAGGTAGTAAGCAAAGATGGGAGAGTGGCTATGGTAGGAACAAGAGGCTCAAACGTGTTGTACTAGATAGACTTGGCTAATGAAATTGACTTTGCATACTCTAGTGTCCTTCCGGAAAATATTTTGTGGAATAAGAGGCTCGGTCATGTTCATCATGAGAAACTTGATAAAATGGTGAAACAAAATATGATAGATGGTGTAATGTTAGGAAAAAAAGAGGCTCATGTATGTGATGGTTGTGCTTTGGGGAAGCTTCATAAGCTACCCCTACCGCAGACCGCAGATAACCGGGCCACGGATTTGCTGCAAAATATTCATTCGGACGTGTGGGGACCGTCAAAAGTCCCTTCCCTAAGTGGCAACCGGTTTCTTGTTACTTTTACGGATGACTTCTCGCGGTACACCAAATTTTACTTCATGAAGGAGAAGAGTGAAGTGTTCACTCACTTCAAGCATTTCCCGACGTGGGCGGAAAAGCTTCACGGGAAGCCAATTCTCTCTCTTCCGTTCCGACAACGAGGAGAATATATTTCAAATGCATTCTCGGACTATTTAAGGGAATACGGCATCTCTCGTCAATTTACAGTTCCCTATACTCCGGAGTAAAACGGAGTATCCGAAAGACTTAACCGGACTTTAACGGAGAGTGCAAAATCTATGATGTTGGATAAAGGAATAGATTTTAAATTTTGGGGTGAGGCTTGCTCTTGTGCATCTTATATTAGGAATAGGATAGAAAATTAGGCGGTAAAAGGGATGACAACCTATGAAATGTGAACCGGAAAGAAACCCAATGTTAGTAACTTTCGGGTTTTTGGTAGCAAATGTTATATTTTGGATAATCTTCCTATTTCTAAGCTTCATCCAAAATCTGTTCCGGGATTTTTTATGGGCTATGATGATGAGTCAGTAGGCTATAGACTTTACAATCTAGGTAGGAAAACTCTTCAGGTTGCTAGGAATATTCAGGTAAAGGAAGAAAATCAATCGGTTGATGTTTTTGGCATGACAAATTTTGAGAAAAATGCCAAAAATCAAAAATATGTAATTTTTGAAAATGTTCCTCTTTCCTCTTTCACAAGTTCTTCCTCTATTCCTACTCTGGTATTATCGGTCATTCAACCTGTACAACAAGCTCCTCCTCCTCCTCCACCTCCTCCTCCTCCTCCTCCTCCTCCTCCTCGACGGCAACGTACGGATCCAACAGTTCCATTCTCAAATTTTCCGGGGGGGAGAAGGCAAAGCAGCAAGCTCCGAGGTGAACCGGTGGAACATGCTCTATTTTCTCCAACCACAATGGAGCCGGTCACGATATTAGAAGCTTTTTCAACCCCGTAAAAGGATCAATGGATCTTCGGGGCGAATGATGAAATACGATCGATAATGGAAGCTCAAACTTGGGAGCTTGTGGAGCTTCCGCCGGATCGAAAGGCCATCAGTTGTAAGTGGGTCTTCAAAGTTAAGCTAAATGCAGATATTTCTATTGAAAGATATAAGTCTAGGCTTGTTGCAAAGGGCTATAGTCGGAAGGAGGGAATTGACTATGAGGAGACTTTCTCTCCAGTTGTCCAGTTTCCAAGTGTTAGAATTCTTTTGACTTTAACAACCATTGAGGATATGGAATTACATCAAATGGATGTTAAGACAGCTTTCTTGCATGGAGATTTAGAGGAAGTGATCTATATGAAGCAACATGAAATGTATGCAAAGACTGGAAAAGAAAATTTGGTTTGTAAATTATTAAAATTGTTATACGGTCTGAAGCAAGCTCCACATCAGTGGAATCTGAAACTAGATGAGATTCTCACTGGTCTCGGTTTTGTGAGGATTAGTTCAAATCACTCAGGCAATGTTATGGAAGGGGAAGATGGGATTATTTACTTTGCTGTGTTTATATATGATTTTCTGCTACTGAGTAAGTCATTAAATGAGATTAACAAAATAAAGGCAGCCTTGAATTCGAGATTTGAGATGAAAGATTTAGGGGAGGCAAAGTATAATCTTGAGATTCAGGTTGAAAGGGATAGAGATAGGAGAATAATCTATCTAACACAACGGGAAGCGATTAGGAATATGCTTGAGAAGTTTTGCATGGCGGATGCAAAGGGAAGTGCAACTCCCATGGAATTCAAGCAAAAGGTGGAAGGCATGGAGACCGAGGGAGGAGTCATTTTTGATGACACCTTGGAATCAGGGAGGCAGATTCTATGGTTGCAATTTTATATCATCAGATTGTCGGCAGTCTAATCTACTTCATGATTTGCACACGCACGGACATTGCGGCACCAGTTGGTGCTCTAAGCCGAAGTTTATAAAATCCGAGGAGATCGGATTGGAAGGCAGCAAAGAGGGTGCTTCAGTATCTTATAGGGACACGAAATCTACGACTTGCTCTCGGTGGAGAAGAGGTAAAGATTCAGACTTGAAGCGATGCGAGCTAAGGAGACATGCGAAGCCACCGCTCCACTACCGGATGAATTCTCAAGATTGGAAGTGGAACATGCTGCTGGAGCAGCAGGCTTCAAAAAGTCAGAGCTCGGTCTCAATGGAGGATAAATACATGGCAGCTAGCTCAGCTGTTAATCAGTTACTTTGTGTAAAGTCTCTTTGTCAAGAACTTCACTTTATGCAATATGGGCCTCAAATAGTGTGGTGTGACAACGAGGCAGCGATAGTGATTGCATCTAACCTAAGTCATCACTTAAAAAGCAAGCACATTGATATCAAGTTGCATTTTGTAAGAGAGAAGGTGGTGAACAAAACTTTAAAACTCACTTATTTGTCGGATAAGATGATGGTAGCAAATATGATGACTAAGCCTTTACCTGCACCTAAGTTGAAGTTTTGTACAGAGGCATGTGGACTTAGTGGCTGAGAGAGTCTAAAGGTTTAGGGGAGTGTTGGTTTTGGAAAATTTTAGTCCTCTCTATATCTCGTGTGTGAGAGAGAGATTCTAGAATTAGTTGGTTTTGTGTACAGACTGAGTCAACGTAGACAAGATTTGATGTGGTATGTAACTCCAAATGGAGTTCACACATTCGGTACACTCTATGTACATGTGTCGGTCAGTGGGGAAGTCAAGCTTGGTTGAGTTGGTTGACAAAGTACAGATTTACTTGAGGGACCAAATTTACACATGGAGGTTCATCTTCGGTGATGAATGATTGCCCAGACGGCGGACGGAGTTCGCCGTCATTTGTGGAAGAGAAATATTGACCGAGCCTTCATTTCAGCATACAAACTTTGACTGAGTACTTTAGCGGCGGCTATGGTTAACGATTGATGTAAATACTTGTATGGTAGACAAAGGGGTTTAGTTTGATTATTATTTAAGTGTATCGGTAGACCACGGTAATTGTGGTACGGTGTAGATCAGCTGTAGGTTCACTTTGTATATGTTGGACTTAGAATATTTTAGAGTAAGGAATTCATTGTATTGAAAAACGGCGAAGCAGTTTTTAGTGCAGTTTTTGAATTGCAAGATTATTCTGATCTTTTGGCAGAACCTTGTGAAATTTTGCATGTGGTGTCTTTCTTATACTCTTAATATTGTGGCAAATTTGCAGACTTAGTGTGTGTCTGATTTGCTTGGGGTTCTATTGTGAAGTTGGTCTTTTTGTGGTCTCCGTGAGAGTTTCCTCTTTTGAAATCTGAATGTTATGGCAACTGCTAGTGTTTCTTCTTCTTCCTCTAGGTCACCGGTTGCCTCAATTCAACAATGGCCGTTCCAAAACCCCACATTCCAGTTGGTGGACAGAAACGTGCGGGCGTGATTGGCTTTCGGAGGTTCCACATCCCAACCCTTAAGGTCATCGTCATCTCCACCCGGCGTGGTTTCTTGTTCTAGCTCCGCCTGCTTCTGTAACAACTCCTACTTTTGTCATTGGATTTTCGGTGCAGCTGTCAGAGGAGGGGCCCGGGTTGAAGATCCCAAACGTAGGTTAGCCAATTATGTTTCCATTGCGGCCAATTGCTAACTTTGCAGCTGAATGGTTTGCTCCTAGGTAGTCCTCGGCAGGTTTGAAGGGGTCCTTACTGAGTAATTTGGGGTGTACAGGGAACGGCAACCCCAATGGTAAAGACATTGCAGTGGGAGAGGATTGACTTCAGTTTCTCCTCCGCTGATGAATAGAGCGAATTGCATCATTTCCTTTGGAACTCCATTCTTATGGAAACATTGCCCCTCTTTGTGTCCCATGAAGCCACATGTTTCACATTTTGACCCTTCGGTTGTGTATTTGCTCCTCAGCTCGTTGGAAAATTTTTCATCATTAAATTTTGGGAGTTCTATCTGCGAAAGATGTGATTACAACATCTTGCGAGTTTTCAAACGGGGAGTGGGTTTATAAGTTTCCTTGTTCACCAAGGTTCTCTCTTCTCGCTTGTTTCCCTGTTGTGTTTTTTCTGCTGCATCCGGGTGCTTTCGGCACGTTCTTTCTCAAATTCTGTTAGCTTGATGACTTATTCCGGCTTCAGTTTCATAGGGCACCGTTTCTACCCGTTTCTTGGTTGGTGATAATTAAGACGGTTATACATGAAAATCTTCTCGTCCGCCCCCATTGTCCGCTCTAACCCGTTGTCAGCCTCTTGTTTTCCCTTAAGCTTTCGTAAAGCTTGAAGCTCGGACTGTTCTTCACTGCTAAAAAATTTTCCCCCTCGAATCGTGTAAAATCAACCCTTGCCTTGCCTGTGACAGCCTTCTCCTTGGCTTTGCTGTGCACGAAATGGTCATATAACTTCATTGCGGTAAGGGAGATGTCTTTTGTCGACACGTTGACATCATGAATTGCCTTTCCTGCAATCCACTTATCCAACGCAGCCTGACTCGTGGGTCCAAACGAATTGCGGACCACTATGAAATAATTCATAGCCATAGCCGGCAGATCTATTGTGGAGAGTTTTGTTTTCTGGCAGAGGCGTGCAAGGCGATTGAAAAGCAACTGCGCTGTCTTATTCTTTAGACACCGGAATTCCGTAAATTCTTTAATAGGAGACTCGTTCTTTTCGCTGTACAAAAGTCATTCCGTAAATTCTTTGATAGCAGACTCGTTTCTTTCGGTGTACAAAAGTCTCCAGGTGTTTAGCAAGGTAGTGCATGGAATTCGATTGGCCACCATCTGGGTTGCCGCCTGAGCCAAACAAACTGCATGTAGATGGTTTGTATAAGCACTTCCCTGCCCCTACAGCTTCATATCATCGGTGAAAGTAGCCGTGATTGGAAAAGCCAAAGCGGGTGCCATGTCCAACTTTGCTTGCACCACAGCTGCATCTAGATTTAGATTAGAAACTTTTATTCTCGGAGCCATCAATAATGGTTGTCTTTTTTTATAGTCAGCCAGAGCATTGTCAAAGAGGTAGTTGACCATCATAAGAAACAAGGTTGTTTCGAAGTCATCCGGTATAGCTCCTCCCCAATACTTGTTTATATCCGACTGGGTGAAAGATTTCCATGACAACTCGAAATCCGAAAAGGGGATTCCGAAACTATCCCCTGTGAAAATTATGTCATCTCCCATTTCCTTCTCCTCTTTCGCAATATTAGAGAACTATGGAGATGCCGGTCTAGTAGGACTTTCGAAATGAGAGGGGGAAATGACCCTTGCATCTTCGCCTTCGGGACCTAGGTCGTGTTTTTCTCGGATACAAGCTGCGGGGTCTAAAGCCGAAGATCCCCCCCCCCACTGAGGAAGGTCAAGCCTCGGATTTGTCTTAAGGTTAAACGCCCTCAACAGGTGCGGACCAAAATTTCCTCGGCGCGGAAGGAGTCCGGGTTTGACGATCTGCCCCCACTAGTGGAATCTCGAGAGTTGGTATGTTAAGTCGAGAACCTTTGGATGGGGACAGAGAAGGAGAAGGGGAAGGAGCCTGGCAGGGATAAGGTGTGTGACCCGAATAATTCTGTCCCCATCGAGCAAAGGGAGGTGGTTCAGAAATGAAGGAACGTGAATGCTGATGTGGTGAGGAATAAGCAAAAAAAGGAAACTGTGTGACAACCAAAGGAGGAGAAGGTCTAGAAGTTAACCCAGAAGGTACGGCGAAAATATCTTCGGGGTAAACCAAGGGCCCTATGGTTGAAGGAGAAGAAGCCAGAGGACGACACGAAGAAGAACTAGGAGATGGTCAGGTAGGGGAAGAGGGAGGCATGGACAATCCCAAGGTGAAATGAAGTCCTTGGTCCTGTTGTAACTCCACCAAGGCCTCCACAGGTGAATATCCTACTAGTGAGACAAAGATCTTTTGTGATGCCGAACCAATTTCAGAAATCAGATCTACACCCACACCTTTGACATTAGGTCCTGTGGTACCCCCCCTTCCTGATGAAGGGAAGTATCTTGGCTATTTTCCGAGGGAGGAATGTCTAGTTGAGTTCTTGATATAGGTGTCGTTTCCTGAATTGGTGCTCCAGGATGCGGCCCTCTCCTTGGAGAAGTGGGCCTCTGCCCACTGAGAGGCCCACTTGACCTACGCCGAGCTTCCCGAATAATATTTAATTCTTGTTCCCATAAATTTCGATTTTCCACCTCTACGGCCTCCTAATCTACAGTGACGGGTCCGGCCCCCGCTGTAGCCTAGCCATCAGATTATAAAACATGTACCAGTTTCGAGTCCGGCGGAGTACCCTGGTCAAATGTGCTTTTCCCATACCCCGAATTTGTGGGTTGTTAGGTTGAGTCCGCCAAATCCCTTTCGACAAATCATGTGGTCCCGTACCCAAAGCCTCTGAATCAGTAGGTCTAGTCTGCCACACACCTTCTGAAGGTTGAACGGTGGGTACAGCTCAAGGGGACTTCTTAGATGCGAAGGTTGAGGGAGAAAGGTTCGCTTCCTCCTTGACCATCGGTGTGAACATCTTTTTGCTGTCTCAGTGGTCAAATCTCTTCCATTTTTAATACTTCAGAGAGCGTTTTCTACTGATACCTTCTCTGCAACTCTGAGACCTCCATAGATCCTCAGAATGGACAGCTTGCAAGAAGCCCCTAGGAAAACCCTGACCACTTTCTGTTTCAGAAAGAATAAATGTCACTCTGGCTAACAAAAACTTTAACCACTTTCACCCCTTTGAAGGCTAGACTACCTTGAGTCGATAGCAAAAAGAATCTCTGAATTTGCTCCATTGAGCATAAGTTATGGAGTGTCAAAGTTGATCTTTTCTACAGAAGCTCTCTGGGAGAGAGGGTCCTATCTACCAGATTTTTCTAAGTCCTATCTCTCTCTAAAACTCTATCTACTGATGTACGGCACCATTTATATTACACTACCGTACACAAAAGTACAACTGCCGGTGTATTTTCTGTACAAATATTATACGACATGGCCTAAATATTGACACATGTCATATCCATATTCGGTCCCGTAATCCTTGGAGATGCCCCGATCCAATGTTATTGTGCCATGTGTCATCCGATGTGGCGATGACCACAAATCGTCGAGATTCTCCTTCGCGATCTCGACATTCTTCCCGGCCATCCGATTGAATACAAATTTCAATCGTAACCGTCATAAATACTTGCGCGGTATTTATTTCGTTTAAAGAAACTAATATGCGATACTAGTTTCTTATCCGTACCATAATCCGTACTTTTACATAACTGAATCTATGTATCCCCTAAACAGTTGTCGTTAAATGACTTATCCTACGTGGTAACATTTAAATAACTTATAAACCCTATAGCATGTAACTTTAGTCCTTGACTTAATAGATAAGTCTACTGGCTACCGACGGCTTTATCGAACGTTAGGTACCAGGATCAAATCCTAGATTCGACATCTCCCCTTTTAGTAAATAAACTACCTATCCGTAAATCAACTAATCTATTTCGCGTGAACCTCTGGATAGCCTAAGTAGCCATGGCTCTAGCTTCCTGTCTAACTTCTCAGTGACTGCAACAAGTGTGGGAGTTGGAGAGAGAAGTTAGAGGCAGACTTCCTCTACTTCTTTCTGCATTTCATTTTAGACCTAGAAAATACTAAAAGAACCATCAATTTCTACACTCCCCTTATTTTCTAGTCAAACTTTAATTTCAGACCACACATCTCCCTGCAGAAAATTAGCTTTGGGGAAGGCACAGGTTTGGTCATCATATCTGCTACCATCTTGCTATCTGGACCGTAATCCAAACTGATTATTTTGTTTTCTACTTTCTCTCTAACAAAGTTGAGTCTAGTGTCTATGTGTTTCGCTTTAAAATGATGTTTAGGATTGGCAGAAATAGCGATTGCTGCCTGATTATCACAAAAAAAAAATTATGCACAGTGCTCTTAAGGTATCCAAGCTCTCCAAGCAAAGACTTGACACACATCAATTCTTTTACACCCGAGCAAAAGGCCATATACCCAGCCTCCATGGTTGACTAAGCAATAACCTTTTGGTGTTTGCTACTCCAACAGCAAGCCCCATCACCCACATATAATACATATCCATAAGTATATCTCCTCATCGGAGCATCACCATAACTGGCATCACTCCAAGTAGTGATGTTAGTATTCTCCCGACCCAAATGCAACCATAGATCCCTAATTCTTATCAAATATCTATGGACTCTCTTAGCTGCCTCCCAATCTTTTTTAGTGGGAGCATTTAGACTTCTACTCAGCACTCCTACAGCTGCAACTAAATCCGGCCAGGTAAATTTCATAAAATAATTTAGGCTTCCCACTACTTGCCTGTAAAGAATAGTCTACATGAACTTCTGTTCTTCATGACTTAATTCCTCGTCTAAGACTATGACTCGTTCATCCTCATTCCCCTCACTTCCTTTCTTTAACTCTATTGGAGTTGTACAACTATTAGCTTTATCCATCTGAAAATTTTCCAACATGTTCCCTATTGCTTCCTTTTGAGTCAGTCTTATAATCTTTCTTTCTCGGTCTTTTTCTACTTGAATTCCCAAAATATATTTTACCTCCCCCATATCCTTCATTTCAAATCTCCCTTTAAGATCACTTTTCAGTTTATTAATTTTTTCCATTGATTTATTTAAAACAAGCAAATCATCAACATAAATTGCAATAAATGTAACACCATTCTCATCTTCAAAAACATAGATTGAGTGATCTGAGCTGATCTAAATATATCCTAGACCGGTAACAAACTCATCAAGTTTCTTCTTCCATTGTCCACGCGCCTGTTTCAAACCGTAAAGGGATTTAATTAGCCGGCATACCTTACTCTCCTCTCCTTCCTCCACAAATCCTTCGGGTTGTCGCATGAAGATCTCCTCTTCCAATTCTCAATGCAAAAAGGTTTTCTTGATGTCCATCTGGTGCACCTCAATATCTTCCACTTCTGCCAGACTGAGAATATACAGACGGAGGGAAATCTGACGACCGCGGCAAAGGCTTCCTCGTAATCGATTTCCTTCTTTGTGTGTAAATCCTTTTGCCACTAATCGGGCTTTGAAACGCTCAATGGTGTTATTCGGGTTCAGTTTTAATTTGAAAACCCACTTACAACCCATTGGTTTTCGGTTAGATGGACAATCCACTAGCTCCTAAGTATCGGCTGCCATAATTGAGGCCATCTCCTCATTGATGGCTGTCTTCCACCGGTTCGTTTCTGTACAAGTTATCGCCTCTTCTTAAGACTCAATTATGGCAGTCGATTCTTGGGAGCTGGTGGATTGTCCACCTAACCGAAAACCAATCGGTTGTAAGTGGGTTTTCAAATCAATACTGAACCCAGATAACACAATCGAGCGCTACAAGGCCCCTACTAGTGGCAAAGGGATTTACACAAAAGGAGGGAATTGACTACGAGGAAACCTTTGCCCCGGTGGTCAGATTTCCCTCCGTTTGCATACTTCTCAGCTTGACAGCAGCGGAAGACATGGAAGTGCACCAGATGGACATCAAAACATCCTTTTTGCATGGAGAATTGGAAGAGGAGATCTTCATGCGAGAACCCGAATGGTTTGTGGAAGAACGAGAGGAGAGTAAGGTATGCCGGCTGATTAAATCTCTTTATGGTTTGAAACAGGCGCCTCGACAGTGGAATAAGAAGCTTGATGAGTTTCTTACCGGTCTAGAATATATCCGGATCAGCTCAGATCACTCAATCTATGTTTTCGAAGATGAGGAAGGTTTTATATTTATTGCAATTTATGTTGATGATTTGCTTGTTTTAAGTAAATCAATGGAAAAAATTAATAAACTGAAAACCGATCTTAAGGGGAGATTTGAAATGAAGGATATGGGGGAAGCAAAATATGTTTTGGGAATTCAAGTAGAGAGAGACCGAAAAAGAAAAATTATAAGATTGACTCAAAAGGAAGCAATAGGGAACATGCTTGAAAAATTTCAAATGGATAAAGCTAATAGTTGTACAACTCCAATGGAATTGAAGAAGGGAAGTGAGGTGAGTGAGGAAGAAGGAGTCATAGTCTTAGACGAGGAATTATCTCCTGAAGAACAGAAGTTCATGCAGACTATTCTTTACAGGCAAGTAGTGGGAAGTCTAATCTATTTTATGAATTGTACCCGGTCGGATTTAGCTGCAGCTGTAGGAGTGCTAAGTAGAAGTCTAAATGCTCCCACTAAGAGGGATTGGGAGGCAGCTAAGAGAGTTCTTAGATACTTGATAGAAACTAGGGATCTATGGTTGCATTTGGGTGGGGAGAATACTGACATCACTACTTGGAGTGATGCTAGTTATGGTGATGCTCCGATGAGGAGATGCACTTCTGGATATGTATTATATGTGGGTGATGGGGCTTGCTGTTGGAGTAGCAAACAGCAAAAGGTTATTGCTCAGTCCACCATGGAGGCTGAGTATATGGCCTCTTGCTCTGCGGTAAAAGAATTGATGTGGGTCAAGTCTTTACTAGGTGAACTTGGTCATCTTAAGAGTGGTGTGCAGAAAATATTTTGTGATAATCAGGCAGCAATTGTTATTTCTGCCAATCCTAAACATCATTTTAAAGCCAAACATATGGAAATTAGACTCAGCTTTGTTAGAGAGAAAGTAGAAAATAAAATAATAAGTTTAGAGTACCGACCAGATAGTGAGATGGTAGCAGATATGATGACCAAACCTGTGCCTTCCCCTAAGCTAATTTTCTGCAAGGTGAAGTGTGGTCTGAAATTAGAGATTGACTAGAAAATAAGGGGAGTGTAGAAATTAATGGTTTTTAAGTATTTTCTAGGTCTGAATATAAATAAAGAAGCAGAGGCAGTGTACCTCTAACTTCTCTCTCCAACTCTCAAACTTGTCGCAGTCACTGAGAAATTGGAGAGGAAGCTAGAGCCATGGCTACCTAGGCTATCCTCAGGTTTACGGGAAACTTTTATTAGTCAAGGGATTAATTACTAAAAGGTATGTGACGGCGACAGGATTTGATCCTGATACCTGCCGGCCGTCATAGAGTAGATAGCCGGTAGCCTTAGCCGTTAAGTCTAGAAGTAGTCTTACATAGTATATAGTACGATAATGATTTAAACATGTACACGTAGGATAAATCATTTAACTATAACTGTTAACGAGATACATAGATATGGTAGTGTAAAAGTACGAATTGCGGTACGAATAAGAAATCAATACCGCGCATTGATTTCGTAAGCGAAACAAATACCGCGCATGTATTTATTACGGCTACGATCAAATGCGAGTTTAATTGGACGCCCAGAATTAGCGCCGAGATCGCGGAAGAAGAATTCCGCGGTTTGTGGGCATCGCCACATCGGATGACACGTGGCGATGTTACATTGGAGCGCGGCATCTTCGAGGATTAAAGGAGCGAATCCGGATATTCCACGTGTGGACATTTAGGCCATGTCGTACAATGTCTGTACATAAAGGACACCGGCAGCTGTACTTTTGCGTACGGAACTGTAATCTGATTGGTTTGTACATCAGTAGATAGAGTCTGTGAGAGAGATAGGACTTAGAAAAATTAGAAGATAAGACCCTCTCTCCCACAGAGCTTCTGTACAAAAGGTCAACTTTGACCCTCCATAACTTACTGCTCAAGGGAGCAAATTCAAAGATTCTTTTTGCTATCGACTCAGGGGAGTCTTGCCTTCACAGGGGTGAAGGTGGTCAGAGTATTTCTATGCCAAGGTGACAGTTTTTTTTGCTTAAACACAAAGGGGTCAGGATTATCCTAGAGGCTTCTTGGAAGCTGTCCACTCTAAGGACCTATGGAGGTCTCAAAATTTTACCCTCTAGGGTGCCCACCTTCAATGGATCTGGGTTCATCTATTGGGAAGCCATGATGATGGGAGCTTTGTGTGAAAAACGATACTGGGGTATCGTCAGTGGACAAGTGAAACGTCCACCTTCGAGAACTCCACCAGGATTTGGGGGAGTAAGGTTTCCTGCAACAACGGTTGCCTCAGCGGAGGAGGCAGATGATGGGGACAACAGTGTGTCCGAAAAGAGGAAAGGGAAGGAGACACCCTTCACTCCTATTGCCACAGTATCGGGAGCGGCGACCGTGAAGACCGTGGAGAACGATACTCAAATGTGGGAGGATGTAAACATGGCTGCTAAGAACTTCATTCTGAGGCACCTCACTCAAGGTTTGGCCACTCCTCATCTTCACATATACAAGGTCGAGGAGTTGTGGAAGAGTTGGTGGAGATTTATAAAGCTATAACTATTCAAGAGCTCGAGTTGGCTGAGCAAAAGCTAGTGAGTTACACTTACAAAGGAGGAAAGATGTTAGATTACTGTAATGATCGTTCTTGTTTGTATATGGAAATGGAAAGTGCCGGGTGGACAAGTACAATGAAAATGAAAGTTAACACCCTTATCATGAAATTACCAGATGAGTTCGAAAACATAGTGTACCGAGTACAAGGAATGCCTGATAGTTCATGGAAATGGAACACAGTAGTCAGGATGATACTTGTGCAGGAAAACACAATGGAGATTAGGAGAGGAGGAAAGAGCATTCAAGCTCTAGCAGCAGGAGGGGACTGATGGGGGAACGACCCGAAGAAACCTTATAGAGGGGAAAAATATCATTTTGGGGGACAAAGCCCCCCAAAGGGTCTTTGTCATTATTGCAAAAAGTCGGGACACTTTATCGCAGATTGTGTCAAGCTATCACAGCTGAGGCTCCAAGAGAACCGTGGAGGGGGTTCTTCCAGAGGGAAGAAAAAGGCACTTGTGGTTACAAAAGTGTCAGGAGAAACCGAGGATGAGTCCTCTGAGGAGGATGGGGAGCTTCTTCTTGACGAGAGTCCGGATGAGAAGGAGATTCCTCGGAGGCAGAAGTGTGCCCTTCGAGCAATCGGAGAAGCTCCTCAGGAAGGATGGATCATCGACTCAGGTGCATCTATGCATATGTGTCGTGATAAAGAACTCTTCACTAAGTTAAGAAAGATTCCTACTGTAGAGATAGAGTATGGGGATGGGAGAGTGGTTACTAAAGATCTAGTGGGAGCAGTAGATGTGAAAGTCTTAGTGGAGGGTAAGACTTCTATACTTACATTCTCAGATGTACTTTACATTCCTCAGCTGAGTAAAAATCTTGTCTCTACGTCTGTGTTAGATGACAAAGAGTTTGATACCTTCACTAGAAAGGGAGTCTTTACAGCTAAGTATGGGGATGAAGTTTACTTCACAGCAGATAAGGGTAGCCAAGGAATGTTTAGGCTTAACCTGAGTAATGAAAAGAATAATGCTTACTATGTTGGTGTTCCTAAGACGATGATTTGGCATAAGCGGTTAGGGCATGTGCATTTTGATAGGTTAAGGGAAATGAAAAAACTTGGGGTAGTAGATGGCATTCAATTCGGGGATAATAAAATGATGGATGATTGAAGTGGTTGTGCTCAAGGTAAGGCTCACAGACTTCCCTTTCCCAAAGCCGCCACATATAGAGGTGAGAAAATGTTAGATTTGGTCCACAAAGATATTTGGGGACCTGCAAAAGTACTTTCGATTGGAGGAAAGAGGTTTATGATTACAATAACAGATGACTGGTCTAGATACTTTAGAGTCTACTTTCTGAAAACAAAGTCTGAAGCATCAACTTACTTCAAAGAATATAAAGTTTGGAGTGAGAAGTTGCATGAAACCCCCATTAAGAGGATTAGGATTGATAATGGGGGGGAATATACCTCTAACGAGTTTGAGGAATATCTGAGAGATGAGGGAGTGCATCACCAGAAAACTGTACCATATAACCCGGAACAAAATTGGGTGGCTAAGAGGTTGAATCGAACACTAGGAGATAGTGTACGCAGTATGTTGGCAGACAAGAAAATAGGAAAGAGATTTTGGGCAGAAGCAATGAACTGTGCCAACTACATTAAGAATAGAGTCCTTACCTCAGCTGTAAAGGGAGTGACACCTTATGAGAGATGGGTTGGAAGGAAACCAAATATCTCACACCTTATAGGAAAAACTGGAAACTAGATGCTAAGGGAAAACCTGGATACTTTGTGGGATATGATGAGGATGTTAAGGGATATAGAGTCTATGACTTAGCAAAGAAAGATATCATTCTGGTCAAACACTTAGTTGTCATGGATGAAAGGAAGTCATTTGACCCCTTCATATATACAAATAAGATAAGGATCAAATTTGAGTCCGAAAGTGAGGAGAACTCGGTCGTTCCCGAAAAGGACATGGGTGAAACCATGATTACATATTCAGGGGAGATCCAAGATACAGGAGACTCACCGGAAACCTTACATACTCCTATGGACTTCGAGGAGATAGAAGAAGCGGGACAAGAACCGGTTTCCATGGACAGGGGAGCCGATGAGACAGTGAGAAGAAATCCAAGACTTTCATCCATTCTTTCTTCGGAGTTTGAGGGAGGAAGGAGGAGCAGCAAAAGATTCCAAGAAAAACAAGCCGCTCATAAGGTAACTAAGCTATCTCACCCTGATGAGCCTCAGTCTTACTCGGAGGCAGTGAATAGTCTAGAGAAAGAAAGATGGATTAGAGCTATAAATGATGAGTTGGCTTCTATCATGGAAGCAAATACTTGGGAACTAGCAGATTGTCCTCCAGACAGAAAACCTATTGGGTGTAAATTGGTATTTAAACTAAAACTGAACCTAGATAATACCATTGAAAGATATTAGGCTCGATTGGTAGCAAAAGGGTTCACCCAAAAAGAGGTGATTGACTATGAGGAGACCTTTGCTCCAGTTGTTCGGTTCCCATCAGTAAGGATTCTCCTCAGTTTGGCAGCAGCGGAAGACATGGAGATACATCAGATGGACATTAAGACTGCTATCCTCAATGGTAAGTTAGAGGAAGAAATTTTCATGAGACAACCCGAGGGGTTCGTGGAAGAAGGAGAAGAGAGCAAAGTCTGCAGGCTCATAAAGTTCTTTTATGGACTAAAGCAGGCTCCCCGACAGTGGAATAAGAAACTAGATGAGTTTCTTACTTGTCTGGGATATATCCGTATCAGCTCTGACCATTCTATCTATATGTTTGAAGATGAGAATGGTGTCATTTTTTTTGCAATTTATGTGGATGATCTATTTGTGTTGAGTAAATCCTTGGAAAATATCAATAAGTTAAAAACAGATCTTAGAAGTAGATTTGATATGAAGGATTTAGGGGAGGCAAAATATATTTTGGGGATTCAAATGGAGAGAGATAGGGGGAAGAAGATTATCAGACTTACTCAGAAAGAAGCAATAGGTAATATGCTTGAGAAATTCCAGATGGAAAATACTATCAGTTGTACCACTCCCATGGACTTGAAAAAAGTTAGTTATGGGAGTGTAGAAGGAGGATTGATGTCATGCCGTAAGACGTCGGCGGGTATTATTGATCCAACTTATACTAATTGTGTCTTTGTGACGTAACAGGTCTGTACGGTAGCATACAGCCTAAAGTACGGGCAGGATAGAAACTTGATTATGTAATCATGTACGGTACGGAGTGAAAGCTATACGGAACCCACATGGAATTTGGTTGTGGTACGGCATAGGATGTTCGAAACTCAACGGCTCCGAACGTGACAAATGTCAAAGTCATGGACCCTCGGAGGTTCATGCATTTATTTTTGCTTAGCGTAGGGAGGGTTTTTATCCTCGAGGTGTAGATGTAAGGCATCCCGAGGCGGCCACGCAGCGGCCGTCTCTAGAACTGGCAGCGTTTGAGCATAGAAACCTGCACGCTCAGAGACACATAGAAATTAGTGTAGCTGTACGGTTAGCACAAAGCATAGCACAAAGCATAGCACAAAGGCCAAATGGCACGATAGGACAAATTGCAAATTTTAACACGGGAATCCAACATTGTAAAGTTGTCGCTTTCTGACCAGCTTATTCTCGAGATTTGTCGAACTTGTGGGGATTAGGGTTTCGGCCTGATTATTCATCGCATACCAATTTTTGAGTTAGGGTTTTTTCTCTGGACCATAGCTTATGCTAGTATCTGTCTCTGAGCTTTCTCACTTTCTCTTGTAATCAAGTCCTTACCTAAATCTACTGGCGCAAGCTAGCCTGCAAGGTTTCCCTCCAGACTATTGTCTACTGGTTGCGGTGTATTCATTGTGTTATGTGGATTTAGTATTTTCTTGTTTTCAAAGTGCTGATTGTGCGGTTGAGCTCTCCTTTTAGCCTGATCTTTGGGAACGCCGGCTATCTCGGTTTCTTCGTCTGGTTGGAGGAGGGTTATCGGCTGACCAGTTGGACTCCTGTAGGGAATATCAAAGACTTCAGGGCCTAGTGGCTACTGTCGCAAATATTCCCGTGTTAAAATTTGAAATTTCTTTTTCTTCCGATTGTTGTTCCTTTAATTTGCTGTTTCTGCAATTTGTTGTTTCTTCAATTTGTTGCTTTTCCAATTTGCTTATTTCTTTTCAATTTTCTTTATTGCTGGTTTAATCGTTTTTCCGTTCAGTTTATGGTTAAATTGTTGGTATTTTATAATACCTGCTTGTTTCATTCCATTTATTGTTCGGTTATTGTTGAGATTGTTGGGTCTGAGATTGCTGAATTGTCCGGTATAGTTTTATCTTCTTTCTTCCTACCGGATTAACTCACTCAGAACATCTAGCAAACTTAAAACATTAAAACTAAAAAAAAAAAAAAACCTCTAAACAAAAAAAAATATATATATATATATCTATATATATATATATATATATATATATATATATATATATATATATATATATATATATATTTGGTTGCACGAATTATCACGAAAATTATAATTGCTTTATAGTTGGGCAGAGCGTGGCATAGTGGTGATACGCGTGCCATAACAGGCTACTAACTAAACTGGTCATTGAGCTGTGGTGTTTCAGGACAATCTGGAATTAGAGAGGGATTGGAGCTCGCAGTACCATATTTGGTGCTATCGCTCTAAGGTGAGTATTCGGCTACTTCTGGGTGCAAGCGCGAAGTAGGTAGTAAGTGCAATCGTTTAGAGGGATTATCGTCAACCGAAGGCAGTGCCTTCTGTTTGTATAGAGCATTTGTCGCATTTTCTTAGATCTGACCGTGATTGGTTTTGGATAGCGGTTTCTTGATTTTTTATATCTGGCCTTGTTGGCCCTGATAGTTTCCTACTTTTCTTTACATCTGGCCTTGGTGTCCCTCATAGTTCTCCTGCTTTTATTAGATCTGGCCACAAGTGGCCCTGAATAGGTGACATGTTTTCTTTTTGGTGTGGTTTACAGTGAATTCTTGAGGTCTGCCTAGATCTGGCTGTGAACGGCCTTGTTAGGGGGGGGGTTCTCGATTAGACTAACCCTAGTGATTCAGAATAGGCCGAATCGTTGGGGTGGTGTCTGTTTGCTTGAATTGATATACTTCTTGTATGGTTCATTGGTAGATCTGGAAGTGGGCATCTGCACACTGACCTTGATTAGTGCGTTTCATATAGCTGCATCCGAATTGGCCGATTGACTAATTACATGCCAACAGACTGGAATAATTTACAATTTCCGGCTGGTACCACTAGAAGCTCGAGTCTTTAGCGTGGACCGGCTAGAGATTCCATTCCTGTCGGATCCTCTCCGTTACACTCTCCCTACCATACTGATTAATCTGAGCTTACAGGTTCACCCCAGACCCAGATCTGGTATCTCTACTAGCGATATAACTACATCATCTGTTTCGTCGTCTTCTTCCCACAGTTGGGGGGAAGATTTTGACATAGACTCCCTTGATATCCGGGATCTGAACTTAACGCCCTCACTCTTTCCGTTGGGCGCAACTATACACACTAACTCGAGTCCCTTTTGTGTGGACATGGCCTCGTCCATGGACACCAGAGGAGGTAAAAATCAGTTTTGTTTTTCGGGTCTCAAGGATACTATGTCCTTGTCACATTTTTGCATGCTTTTTGATACTAAGATTCGCGATCTCACATTTCGGTATCAAGATCGTTATGATTTGCGTGTAGCTTTTTCTTTGCTGGGACGATACCTAAGGGGATCAGCCCTATCTCTCTATACTCGGAAATATGCAGCAATTTGTGCTATGACTGAGTTGGCCCCTCGCCTATCTCGGCTCGCCAGCCATAACTGGCAGCCCAGAAATTCCTTTCCAAGTCGCAGTTCCCGCAGTTTATGACCCTACCGGTTTTGAAATTTCACCCGAAATACCTGAGATTCCTCATCAATTCGCGGTGGCGGCTCGGGTAGCAATTCCAGCTCGAGCAGCCATGATGGTTCTCTTACGGGATCCGGTTTGGTTTGTTTTTAGTTTGTTACAGGAAGAGTACAGAATGCAAAATCCTGACCAAGTCAAAGAACTAATGAATTTCGAACGCAGGCCGGGTGAAACTGCCCCGGCGAGCACGTATGGAAACCTTACGTGAAGCCCTGCCTGACCTAATGTGAGAGGCAGAGGCAGTACATAAATTTGTAGGACAATTTCCCACTCAATCTCGTTGTTTCATTCAAAGTCATCTAACTGAAGCATATGGTCTGAAATTTACTTTCGAGCAGGTTGTAGAATATGTCGTAAGGTATGAAATGCAGACCAGCTGGTGGGACGCTCACAAGCGGCCTAAACCTTCTCTTACGGATCACCCAAATCCGAATCCTAATCCTAACCCTCGCCCATGGCCAAACCCCAGACCTCCAAGAGTCCTTGCCATGGGATCTCTCCGAACAACCCCCGGGGTGCGTATTTGCTTCCGGTGCGGTAACACCGGTCACGACGCACGCAGCTGTCCAGATAAGACAGCCACGTGTACTCACTGTAACCAAACAGGTCATTACATTCACAGGTGTCATATTAAAAACCCTGACTTCAGTTATCAAAATCAAATCAAAAATGGCGGTATACCTGCCCGCTCGGCAAAATTGGTCACTCCACCTAAGAGGTAGAGAAAGACGCACCTCCCAAATCAGCAGGAGGGATCGAGATGAAGCCAAGATGCAGGCTACCGTTGCGGCCCTGATGAAGGAGCAGTTTGTCGCGCTCATGGCGCAGGTCAAACCGCAATTATCAGGAATGGTTCGAACCGTGGTTCACATGCCCTCCTTTGCAGGTCGAACTCTACGAGAGTCCACTGTTCAATAGCGGGCAGCTCAATTTAAAGGGACTCCTGATCATAACCGCGAGTCCAAATCCATTAACACCCGTATTCTATTATCATTTGCCAAAGAACCACTTTGGCCTATTCCAAAAACCGCCTCCAGCATCATAGCCGAGGCACTAACAATTCTAGAGAAAAGTATCCAAGAAACCTATAAGGTCAAAGAGCGGTTGTCCATACTGTCCACCATGCTTCCAGATTTAGTGCGGGACACCAAATTCGCGGATCTAACTAAATCTGATCAATCTGCACATGCATTACAGGCCATTCAGAATAACCGAAACTCTCTCTCTCTCTTCAAGCAATCACTCTTGAAGAGCGCGCTAGTTTTACACCACACA
Source organism: Zygnema cylindricum (assembly GCA_037447655.1). NCBI lineage: Eukaryota > Viridiplantae > Streptophyta > Zygnematophyceae > Zygnematales > Zygnemataceae > Zygnema > Zygnema cylindricum. The sequence continues at coordinate 142,621 of JBBHKE010000813.1, read as the reverse complement.
TAAGTTTTTTAGATAACAAACTTGGAGTATTCACAATTAATGGGGTTGCCCCGGCATTACCTCTAATGGACACTGGCGCAAAACCAATTATCCTCGGGTCGAATTTTGCACTCAAAATAGGTCTGACGGTAGATAAATTACAACCTACAACCACACGTCTGTTGACCTCCGCGGGCACCACAGAACTGGTACTCGGAATCACGAAAGAACCAGTCTGTTTCCAGTTCCAGAGTCATTCGGAGACAGATTTCGCAGAGATATATGCCTATGCCTTGGTCACCAAGTGTAGTGATTATGAATGCCTCGTTGGCCAAGACGTGATTTTCCGTGCAGGGGGGGGGGGTCGATATGCATGATCAAACATTTTCTTACAAGCCGAACAACTTTCCTGAACGCAAAATCTGCTTACCTCTTATCTCGGCCCGACAACCTATGCCTACCACGGCTCATTCCGCACTAATTTTGCACGCATATGCCGCAATTGGCATAGGAGCGGATATTCTGGAATCTTTAACAGCGGAAGAAATCTCGTTAGATCCTCTGGGTATACCAAAATTATTTAGCACACCCGAATTTACCATTAATTCTTCAGATTTTGACCGTCTTTATAAGTCCACTATACCAATCCCTTTATCGAGTATTCCGGATCCACCCTCCATTACGATGGATCCGTCAGGGTTCTTGCGTATTAATTGGAAACCTGTCAATTTGCAACCTTACAAAAACGGTCTCGTTATCTTAGACCTTTTTGCAGGAGTAGAAACTTCACTTCTCTCCTCCCTTCGGAACAGTCTTCTTATAAAGCATTACTATTCCGTAGATATTGACCCATTGGCTAGACGAGCCCAGTTACACCACTGTCAAATTCTACACGAACAATATCCTCACCTCTTACCAAAGTCCGCTTTTCATGACATGCATTCGGCTCTACCACAGGATATCCGTCTCATAGGAAACCACCATTTGTTGGAATTAGAACGGATAGATCTTCTCTTCGCCGGATGGGAATGTCAGGGTATGTCTAGGGCTGGGAAAGGTTTAGGTCTCGCAGATCCGCGTACTAAGTTGATCTTCGAGGTGGTGCGCCTTATACATTTTTTTCAAACACTAAACCGTCCTTTCGGGTACATTTTAGGAAATATCGCAGCTTATAATGATCCCCGACCCACGGTCCTCGCAGATTACAAGCGTATTGAATCATTGATTGGACCGCCATTAATTATCGACGCCGCACATCACGGTTCGCTGGCTCACATTGTTCGTTCCAAGTGGACTAACCTGGTAGACATGGGACGGCTCCGAGAAGCTAACCTCGCCGTCCGTCCACCTAATCTTTCCATTCAGGATGCACTACTCCCATTTCATAAGGTACATACCTGCATTCAGACACACTATCCTCCTGCTTTCGGTCTCAACATTCCTGGTCAACCACTACGTGCACCTCCTACACTAGTCTCATATCCGCACTCTCACGCATATTCACACAACGGACCGATTATGCTTCAGAATACTCACAAAGGCAGTCTAAAAGAACCCACTGCTGCAGAACGAGAACACCTTTTACATTTTATCCCAGGCACCACTACCGCTCCGGGACTCACCGAGCGGCAACGCTGCACCTTACTCGGTCGAGTCATGGACCCCCAGTCACTTTCATTTGTCTTGGGAATGGGATTTGCAGCTAGTCGATACTCACAGAACAATCCGTCTCAATCAGCTGGGGGGGGGCATACACCATGGAAACACACGGCATCTAAGTCCTCACCTTCTCTCTGGGGTACAACTTTTCAGCTCTCGCTTTTTCCGCCTTCTGCTAAGTCTGACTCAGCGCACACCATTTATGATTTTTTGGTTCCCAATCACATGAGTTGGTCGCTCCCAACATACACAGCTGCTAGGTCTCAAGCACCTTCACAGGTATCCCTACAGTGGACAGCTGCATTTCCATATAGAAGTTGGCATCACGCAGTAAACTGTTTGCATCAGCTTCCAGTCAAGTATGAGTTGGGCCACTCTTTGATTACGGATGAACAACTAGCATTTGCACAAGCCATGGAGGCCATGACAATTAGTACTCCTGAAAAACAGACATGGAAATTTGGACCCGGGCTAACAAAGACCGAACACGAAATTTTAGATGGAGTCATAAATCGACATTTGGACGCATTCGCTTTCTCCATGAAAGACTTGGGGCGACACACCATCTCGAATGTCTATTGACACGGAAGATGATGACCCATCTTCAAGCCCCAAACATCGTCTATCGGCCGAATGGGAATCGATGGACAAGCGATGCGGAATTGGAAAAGCGGAGTCTGATTATAGGTCCGATTCCACTTTTCGGGCGCCACCGTTATGCCTAAATAAAAAGACGCAGAGGAAATTTTACAGAACGCCGTATGTTTGGAGACTATCGAGAACTAAACTCACCTACGATCCACGACCGACACCCGATGCCGTTGGCAGAGGACATCTTCGATCATGTTGGAGGAGCTAAATATTTTAGTAACCTAGATCTGCGACAGGGTTTTAACCAAATCGAGATAGAGGAAAAGGACCGACACAAGACTGCATTTTGGGGTAGTGACGGACGTTGGAAATGGGCGGTTATGCCTTTTGACTGAAAAATGCACGGGCGGTATTCCAGAAGGTCATGGACTCGGTCTTGAGGGCATGTAAGTTTGCCCGTTGCTATATCGACGACTTGATAATCGCCTCAGCTACTATAGAGGAACATGCAGTTCATATAGGGTGGGTGGTGAAGGAATTAAAAAAGGTAGGTCTTAAATGTCATCCTGCTAAATGTACCTTCCGGGCCGAAGGGGTCCCATACCTTGGGCATTTTATCTCATCTGAGGGAATTACTCCATTAGAGGTCAAAGTGGAAGCCATTAGTAAACTACCGGCCCCAACTGATCTGACTGCGAGCATTTCTCGGATTGGCTAATTATTACCGCAGGTTTGTTCCCAAATTCAGTACCCTTGCATCTCCACTGAATGAACTTCTAAAAAAATCAATTCCGTTCTCTTGGGGGGCAACTCAGATAGAAGCTTTTCAGGGTTTAAAGGACGCGCTGTCCACTGCTCCCATTCTTCGTCCTCCAAATCATAAATTACTTTTTTGTCTACAGACTGACTTTGGTAAGCCCGGTATTGCTGCAATCCTAACTCAGCGTGACCTCATTGGTGAGGAATACGTAGTGGCCTACGCCAGTAGAAGCAACAATCAAGCGAAATCAAATTACAGCAGTTACGAGGGAGAATGCCTCGCCGCAGTTTGGGGTATTGTGCATTTCCGACATTATCTCTATGGCAAGCCTTTTACTCTTTTTAGTGATCATCAACCATTGCATTGGCTCATGACCAATGACAAGCTATCGGGCAAGTTAGCCCGTTGGGCACTTATTTTACAGGAATATGATATGGAGATAATGCAATTCTGTGTCCTCCATTGGACTACAGAATACAGGAAGCCTCTAGATAGTATTTAACTAACCCACTTTAAGCCACGACCACTTCTCCCCAAGAAGGCAAACTGACAATTTGACAGCACCCCTGTGCAGCTTGGACTCCCCTGAGTCTGTAGCAAAAAGAATCACCGAAAACGGCCAACCAGCCGATAAGTTATAGGGTGGCAAAGATGCCAATTTATACAAACTCTCAGAGAGAGAGGACTATCTACCTAAATTTTCTTAAGTCCTACTTTTTCCTAATTCCCTCTCACAGCTCCTATCTACTGCCTGTACAAACCAATCACAAAACTGTATAGTACTAGAAAGTACTACTGCCGATGTACTTTCTGTACGGCCTCTGTACGACAAGGCCATTAAGTGGACGCGTGTCCACTTTTCACTCGTCCGTACGTTCCTCGGAAGCCATCGTCATGTCCCTCGGCCAACGGAGCGATTATCACTTATTAATCAGATACATACCGACCTTGGGCGCTATGGTACCAAGCGGACCCTGAGTTTGGTATAGGCTCGCTATTGGTGGACAGTCATGCAGGCCGACGTAGCATCCGTGTTGCAGGAATGCAGCACATGTGACACGTTACGGACATCCTTTTCTAACCAGCAGACAACACTTCAATCATTGCTTATTCGGGGTCTCTTTTACAGGTGGTCGTGTGACTTGGCCGGTCCCTTCACTATTTCTCGAAGGGGCAAGCAATATATTATGATAATGATTGAAAATTTCAGCAAATGGGTGGAAGTTGTGGCCTCCCGCAAAAAACTGCCAAACTTACAACTGCAGCGTTCAAAGAGCATGTGCTCCTCCGATATGGAGCCCCAGCGAAAGTAATTACAGACCAAGGAACCGAGTTCCGCGGCGAATTTCAGAAGATGTTGGACGAGGCGCTGATCGATCACCGTCGAACGAGTCGAGATCATCCCCAAGCAGACGGTTTGGCGGAAAGAGCCGTGCAAACATTTAAGCGGGCTCTGCGTAAACACAGCTTAGAAAAACAGATTACTGTGTGGGACGAATCATTGGGATATATTACCATGGGTTATCAAATGTCTGTACAGGCCAGTTTAGCGAATTTTAGTCCATACTATGTGTTGTTTGGTCAGAAACCGCTGCTAGGTAGAAATGTACAGAAAGCTGCTAGTTTGCCTTTGCCAGTTATGTCAGATTCTTTTTTTCTGGAAGAACTAACTAACCGGGCGTTGCTTTTCGCTAGGGAAATGCCCATGGCCTTTGAAAATTTGCAGTTTGCTCAAAATCGCGACTCCTTAAGGTTTGCAACAACTCGCAGCGGCAGCTATCGTCCACAACAAAAGCCCTTCCGGGTGGGGGATTACGTTTATTTGCAACGGCAAACGTTTGACACCCTCGATATAGATGTCTCACCTCACATTTTGAGGATTACAGCAATTGATCCCAATAGATTATTGAGCTTACAAGGGGCCGACACTCGGACTTTACGAGAGCATTCGAAAAATTGTGCCCCCTGCTATCTACCCGATCTTTCTCACAACATGGATCCCTGGAGGATGCCGATTACTGAGGCCACCGAGTGTCAGTTGTGCCGGCGATCTGATGGAGAAACAACAATGCTGCTCTGTAACTATTGCAATCTCGGATTTCATATGGAGTGTCTGGTTCCACCTTTACACACTATCCCGGCTGGACAGTGGTTCTGCCACGGATGTCGCGACCTGCCTGCTGTCTTTCCCAGCACCCCTGCAGACTAAGGAGCTGGGGGGGGGGGGGGAATTCCAACCTTACTTACCTTACATTGCTTTACCTTTTGTTTTTCTCAGTTCATGTGATTTGCATATTTGTTTTTTCCCAACAGATTCATTTATTGTTTTCTCGCTGTATAAATGCTTTGTATGTTGGATGCAGTCACAAACATTGTACATATATGTTGATTGGATACATTCTGGTGTTTTTTCGGCAACTCAAGCTAGGACTAATGCATGTCCTTCACAGTAGCCTGCCATGCACGACAGCTGTCATGCCGTAAGACGTCGGCGGGTATTATTGATCCAACTCATACTAATTGTGTCTTTGTGACGTAACAGGTCTGTACGGTAGCATACGGCTTGAAGTACGAGCAGGATAAAAACTTGATTATGTACTCATGTACGGTACGGAGTGAACGTTGTACGGAACCCACATGGAATTGGGTTGCGGTAAGGCATTGGATGTTCATAACTCAACGGCTCCGAACGTGACAAATGTCAAAGTCGTGGACCCTCGGAGGTTCATGCATTTATTTTTGCTTAGCGTAGGGAGGGTTTTTATCCTCAAGGTGTAGATGTAAGGCATCCTGAGGCGGCCACGCAGCGGCCGTCTCTAGAACTGGCAGCGTTTGACGCATCGATAATTTAACCTAAATCCTCTTATGTATTTTTTCAGGTTAAGGCTAAAGTTTTTGATTTATTTCCGACAGCATATTACATTAAACTTTATATTTATGATGCCCTACAAGAGGATAGTGAAATGATTTGTATAAAAATGGAAAAAAGAGAATAAATAGAAGATCCAAGAAAAAGTTGAAAGGTATATAAATTTTCGGAAGTTCATGGCATATATTCAATTTCGGAGTGTGTAAAATAGTAAAATTTTGGAGCCATAATTGTTTTTTTTGTCATAACTACTAAACGATTTTAATGATTTTTTTTTAATGCTAAATATTTTTAAGCCAATGATACTTTCAATGGCGATGTTATTACTCGTTATTTCACTTACATATGATTTTCTTTTGTTTTTTACCAAATGATTTTGTCTTGTACATGTTTGTATTTGCTATGTGATGTTGATTTTTTCTCTTTTGTCATGGGTGATGACCCATCAGTGACGAGGTATTTTCGTCGGTGGATTATAAAGCAATGGAATGTTGGTTTTATTTTAAGTTTTTATCACGGATGATGATTGAAAATCGAAGAGGCATTTTTGTCGCTGGGTTATAAACGAATTATGATTCATGTTACAGTTGACTAATCAACTAACTTAACCGACCAACTGGCGACGTAACTCTATCACTGCTGAAATGTAAATTAAGCAATATCGTCGTCTAATTAAAAATCAGTAAAGACGTTGTGTCGTTGCTAATAAATCCTTTGGCAATGAGGCAATGTCATCGCTGAAAATCCCACCGGCAATGAGAAACTGTCAACGCTAATCAAATCTAATCAAATCACAATGAAGTAGTCCATGTCACTAGTGCCACAACGATCAGCGATGAAATATCAATCTCGTCGCCTAATATCAATAACGTAAAAAATATGCTTGTGTATCAAAGGTAAAAACTAAGAATCTGTTCACCAGTTACAACAACATGTTTCTCATAGGTGAATGACATACACAGAGTAACAGATTAAGCATGACAAACCATCGCTGTAAAATATAATCATATATTGCAAAAAGAAAATCGTGTTTTATAAAATGGTTGTGTTATACATCGTTTTGGCATTTACTTCACAATGAAGTAAATTCAAAAATTGCAAAAACAATTACAGTGTAGTAATAGACACACTATGCGATGTATCATCTTTATACTATTGTATGATAACTCCTATCTCCTAAATCCTAAGACTCCTTACTTTTTTAGAATAGGTAAAACAAGCCAAAGCAACAAAAACTACAAAACTACGTCACTCCTCTGACTGCACCCCTATGCAGTTTGGACTGCCTTGAGCCCACAACAAAAAAAAATCACTTAAAACGCCCTACCAGGAGATTAATTATGAAATGGCAAAGATGCCGATATTTATACAAGGCCACAGGGAAATAGGCGGCTACCTCCTCATTCCTCCAAGTCCTAAAGCCATCTCACAACCCATATCTACTGATGTACAAACCAATTAGAAAACTTTACATTACAAAAAATGTACTTTGGTCGATGTGCTTTCTGTACGGCCTGTGTACGACAGGGCCATGGAGTGGACGTCAGTCTCCTCCAGTCTTGTTCTTACGCTCTCCGAGATTCTCGCTTTCCAATTCTATCGTGCCACGTGGTGCTAAATCATGTCACGCCGAAAAACGCCAAAATGGCTATCCCGAGACCTCGCCGATGATGCATGCGGTCAAATCTAAACCAGCTTTTAATATTAGCCGATGTCCAGCATATTTGTTTCATGCAGGTTTTTGTTCGCGTTGTCATGCCGTAAGACGTCGACGGGTGTTATTGATCCAACTCATACTAATTGTGTCTTTGTGACGTAACAGGTCTGTACGGTAGCATACGACCTAAAGTACTACAGGATAAAAACTTGATTATGTACTCATGTACGGTACGGAGTGAACGCTGTACGGAACCCACATGGAATTGGGCTGCGGTACGGCATTGGATGTTCATAACTCAACGGCTCCGAACGTGACAAATGTCAAAGTCGTGGACCCTCGGAGGTTCATGCATTTATTTTTGCTTAGCGTAGGGAGGGTTTTTATCCTCGAGGTGTAGATGTAAGGCATCGCGAGGCGGCCACGCAGCGGCCGTCTCTAGAACTGGCAGCGTTTGAGCATAGAAACCTGCACGCTCAGAGACACATAGAAATTAGTGTAGCTGTACGGTTAGCACAAAGCAAAGCATAAAGGCGAAATGGCACGATAGGACAAATTGCAAATTTTAACACGGGAATCCAACATTGTAAAGTTGTCGCTTTCTGACCAGCTTATTCTCGAGATTTGTCGAACTTGTGGGAATTAGGGTTTCGGCCTGATTATTCATCGCAGACCAGTTTTTGAGTTAGGGTTTCTTCTCTGGACCATAGCTTATGCTAGTATCTGTCTCTGAGCTTTCTCACTTTCTCTTGTAATCAAGTCCTTACCTAAATCTACCGGTGCAAGCCAGCCTGCAAGGTTTCCCTCCAGACTATTGTCTACTTGCTGTGGTGTATTCATTGTGTTATGTGGATTTAGTATTTTCTTGTTTTCAAAGTGTTGATTGTGCGGTTCAGCTCTCGTTTTAGCCTAATCTTGGGGAACGCCGGCTATCTCGGTTTCTTCGTCAGGTTGGAGGAGGGTTATCGGTTGACCAGTTGGACTCCTGTAGGGAATATCAAAGACTTCAGGCCTAGTGGCTATTCGCAAATAAGAATTCCAACCTTACTTAACATACCTTGCTTTACCTTTTGTTTCTCTCAGTTCATGTGATTTGCATATTTGTTTTTTTCCAACAGATTTATTTATTGTTTTCTCGCTGTATAAATGCTTTGTATGTTGGACGCGGTCACAAACACTGCAGATGTATGTTGATTGGATACATTCTGGTGTTTTTTTGCCAACTTAAGCTAGGACTAATGCATGTCCTTCACGGTAGCCTGCCATGCACGACAGCCCTTCACGATGAGGATCCCAAAATCTGTTTGAGTCTCATTCGAGCTTCCTCTGCCTTTATTTGGCTTCCTCGATTTGGGGGGGAACTGTCAACTTCCTTAGATGTGGAGGGGCAAGTGCCAATACGGGCTGGGCACAAGGACATTTCGAATGATCCCGATGCACTTCAGTCTATCCTACAAGGTTCCCCTTGTCCTATTTGTCTGGAGTTCAGTTATCCCGTGTTCAAACTCGAATGGCAAAGTACAAGTGGGAAAGAGGCATCTTAATCTGGAAGTGGGTAGACAAAACGAGAAAAGTGGTTCCTCCCCCGGCCGACAAAGAGACTCTTGTTTTTCACCTCCACGAACAATGTGGCCATTTTGGTTAGAAACGGACCACCTCCCTGGTCACACCATCGTACTGGTGGTAAGGGTTCCAGACCCTAGTCAACTTGATTATGCAGACCTGTTCTCCATGTGACCAAGTCAAAGGAGCTTTCGACTTAAAGAGAGTTACCTAGCTTCATTCCCTTCCCATCCGGGGAATGTGGATCTTCTGGATATTCTTCCCACAAGAAGACGAGGGAACCACTTTCTATTAGTAATGATAGAGCATTTTTCCAAGTGAATCGAATTTGTGGTCTTACCCCGGAAGGAGTCCAAGGCTAATGTGGTCGCATTCTTGGAGAGAGTATTATCCCAATTTGGGGCACCAGCCAAAGTTCTGACCCACCAGGGCTCTGAATTTGCGAGAGAATTCTCCAACTTGTTGGAATTTTGCCTCATCCACCACCGGTTGACCAGCGGAGACCACCCACAAGTCGACGGTTTGGCCGAAATGGGTGTAGAGACAGTGAAGCGGTTACTGCATAAATATGTTGTTGAAGAGGATTTAGGAGAGTGGGACAGAAGGGTGAATCCGATTGCCATAGGGTACAGATTCAGCAAGCAGGCCCCCCTCCACTGCTACAGTCCTTGTTTTATTTTGTTCGGACGACATCCAATACTATCAACGCTGCCTCCGCCCAAGCAATGGTCTTTCCGGAGATGGATAACAATGGGACTGCCGAGAATCTGATTGCCGACAGGGCCAAGGTATTTTACCGGGAAATGCCTCTCGCCATGGAGAATTTACAAGCAGCTCAACACCGAGATCAACTCTGGTATTCGCAACGCCGGAGTGAGAATTTGCTCCCGCGGCAACGTCGATTTATGCCCGGGATTTCGTGTATCTGATGCAATAGAAAAAAGACACGCTGGACATTTCGGCAGGACGCGTGATTTTAAAAGTGGTAGAAGTTTCCAATAAGGGTGTTTAGACACTGGAATGAAACAACGTTCAAAAAATCAAGGAGAATCTGATCAATAAGGCTCCTTGTCACCTCCAGGGATTGGAAGACAAGCCAAATTTTCACCTCACCTATTTTGCCGACCCACCTTGATGTTCCTCGGTTGCCTCTTGCCATCCTCTCCGAGGTCTATACTGGTCTGCGACCGATGTGACCAATGTTGGCATCAGTCTTGCTTGTTATCCTCTTAGGACTCTCGTATTAAACCTTAGGCCCTCTTTACTGCGGGAACTGCGAGTTGGGCGGGTAACATATTTATTTTCTTTGTCCAAAGGACTAAGAGGGGGGGAAATTGGGATATCACCCCACCCATTTCCCTTTGGCCTCATAAAGAAAGGCGACAGAGGATAAAGGGGGACATCTTATATTCTTCTTCCTTCGTCTTCTCCCGCATACCTCTATCTCGCATGTTTTTTCCTACCCTACAATGGCATGCATGTCAACGAGAAGGGTTGGAACGAAAGAGGGTATTACCATTGTCCAATGAAGCATTCGCATGTCGGAGTCTTTGCAGGTCTCCCTTTTTGGGCAACTCTTTCGATTCTGGGCCCTCCCTCTCTCAGCCTCGGGCACGCTCGATAGCATCCACATTTTAGAGGGGTTATTTGCAAGACTCCCATTCACACTATCTCGAGCGGTGGACCCTTCTCTTATGTTTTCTTGGCACGCTCGACAGCTGTCAAACTCGTGTGCGTTTCTGGCACAGCTTTATATCACCAAGGATTTAAGAGCCTTTTTTATTCTGTTCGGTCATCAGAGTACAAAGAAAAAAGTTCACCAATCCGGACTGGATTCTTGTATTAACCAAACTGAGCGCGACACACTTTATTTCACGCCTATTAGAGGTCGGACGGCCAACTTCTCTCTTCTCAAAGATTACAATTACGTTCCGGTGACTAGCTTCCGCATGCCCTAGTGGGGGGTACATTTTGGATTGCCACGTAACCTTTTAGATTGTCATTTAGATTATGCTGTTAGCTATCAGTAGGAATTCAGCTGACTTGGTGTCAATTAATAACCCTAGGTCAAAGTTTGGTGTTCCAACGCCAGTTTAGGATTTTTTGTGGATTAGTGGTTCCGATTTGGACTCTCAGTTCCGGATTTAGCCTGAGTCTGAAGTAAAACATTTTCCACAAAGTGTGATACGGATTGTTTTGTCCTATGTCAGATTGATAGCAAATGCTTTCCGCTCATTGGCTCTTTGCATTGCATTTACCTTTTGGAATTGAAATCGGACAAACACTTTTGTATAAACCACTAGGGGTCAAAAGAGGCAGGCTGTTGTTTTCAATATTGTCTCCTGAGAAAAACCCTAGAAATTCCATCAAACTTTCTTTAGGAGAACTTTTGTTTTGTATGTTATTGTGACCCTATTGCCATCTTGGTTTGCATCCATCCTTTGTGGAAGTCGTAGTTCGGTTGGTTAGTTGGCACTGTCTTTCTTGTTTGGGCGATTTGGGACATGTGTCTGTTGGATACCGAGAATGGTCTTGGTCTTGCCGGTTCAAGGTTACGGAAACCAAGTACTTAAGGAGGCTTTACCAGTTCCGGTGTCTTTGGGAGAGATTTCATCTCCTCTTGTAGTCGTCGTGATGTTTTGGGGGTATGTTGAGCTCACTTGCTATCATTCCAAATTATACCTTTATTCTCTATTTTTTAGGGCAAGGTGATATTGTTAATTCTGAGACATAATATTTTTATTTCATCCTTTCATTATTATGGGTGGAAGTATCTTTGTTCTCTCATTGGTAGTCCTTTTTCGGGCTTCGGTTGGTTTTCCTCCAAGGTCAAATTCCACAATCTTTGTACTAGAATAGTGGATTTTGAGAGAATCTTTGTTAGACTTTCAACAGAGCGTTACCTAATTGGGATATCAGCCCACCCCTTTCTCTCTGACCTCATAAAGAAAGACGGGGGAGGAAGAGGGGGAGAATCTTCTTTTTCTTCTACTTTCCCCTTCTCCCGTATACCTCTATTCGGCATGTGTTTTCCTACCCTACAATTGCATGCATGTCACCAGGAGGGGTTAGAACCGAAGAGGGCATACTATTGTCTAAAAAAGCATTTGCATGTGGGAGTCTTTGCAGGTCTCGCTTTTTGGGCAACTCTTTGGATTCTGTGCCCTCCCCCTCTCAGCCTCGGGCACGCTCGACCGCATCCGCATTTGGGGGGGGTTATTTCTAGGACTCCTATTCACACTATGTCGAGCAATGGGCCCCTCTCTTATATTCTCCTGGCACGCTCGACACACAGAGAACTGAGATGCAGCCATGGCTGCCAGATTGATGAGAAGACAAGCAAAAGACAAGGCTTCTGGCAAAGGTAGGCTGCCACGGATAGAATTTGATCTTGTGACCTCCGAACGACAACCGTATGGAGATGCAGTCCGCCTTCTCCGGTAGATCTTGATGAAACAATATCCATATCGTATTTGTTAAGTATTTAAATTATAACATGGCGACATCTTCTTTTTAGCGGCTTACGGAACGAAACGATATATGGAAACGTGAGGTACCGCACGAAATGAAAGAAACAACATTTGATTTCAATGAACGAAATTATATGTCGTTTTGCGATCGTAGGTTCGCAAAAAAAAACAGAATTTCAACGGTCAACACGAAATGATGACTGTAAAAATTCAACGGTCAACACGGAACGATGACCGGTGAATTTCAACGGTCAACATTTTTCGGCGCGCCGTCAGATCGAGCAGCTGACATTAATCGCTTGAATACGAACGGAAGGCACGCGTGAGTGCTGGTATGTCGAAATATTTTTCCAGCGTTACTTTGCCAAAGTGGAGGAGATATGACACGTACGATCATTCTATAAGATGCTCGAGAAGAATATGATGGAATGACGACGACTTATATGCCACGTGGTAGACCGAGAGTGGTGCCAAATAATTCCATACATAAAGTACTGCGGCTGCCGTACTTAATCTATACATTATGTAGTGTATGGTTGCTTTTTATTGGTCTAGAGGCGTTGTGAGTAGGTTGTTAGGACCTAAAAAATTCTTAGAAAGCCCTTTCTCCCATGGGCCATCTTTATAAATTTGTTGTCTTTGAACATCCATAACTTAATGCTCAGGTGAGCAATTTCAGTGATTCTTTTTGCTGCAAACTCAGGGGAGTCGAGGCAACAAACGGGTGTAGTTGTTGAGATTTTTTGCGTTCCAGGGTGGCACTTATTCATTGCCAAAGTGAAAAGTGCAAATATCATCCTAGAGGCTTCATTTAAGTTGGACATTTTGTGTACCAATGGAGGTCACAAAATTACAAATATTGCTTATTCCATGATCATAGGTTACTACTTTGGTTAAAAATTGATGGGTATAGCAAGCCTTTTTTTAAGTTGTATTATAATTTTGCATTTTTAATGAATGTTCATGCAATGCGATGGGGTGAGAATGGACGCCTTTATTTAAAATTGGAAACTTAAAATTACACATTCTAGGGAGATCCAAGATACAAGAGACTCAACGGAAACCTCACGTACTGCTATGAAATTTGAGGAGATAGAAGAAGCGGGACCAAAATCGGCTTTCGTGGACAAGGGAGCCGATGAGACAGTGAGAAGAAATCCAAGACTTCCATCCACTCCAGTTTCGGAGTTTGAGGGAGGAAAGAGGAGCAACAAAAAGATACAAGAAAAACAGGGCGCTCATAACGTAACTAAGCTATCTCACATTGATGAGCCTATATCTTACTCGGAGGTTGGAAATCGTTCAGAGAAAGAAAGACGGATTAGAGCCATAAATGATGAGATGGCTAATATCATGGAAGCAAATACTTGGGAACTAGCGGATTGCCCTCCAAACAGAAAACTTATTGGGTGTAAATGGGTATTTAAACAAAAACTGAACCCAAATAATACCATTGAGAGATATAACGCTCGATTGGTAGCGAATGGGTTCACCCAAAAGGAGGGGATTGACTATGAGGAGACCTTTGTTCCAGTTGTTCGGTTCCCATCAGTAAGGATTCTCCTTAGTCTAGCAACAACGGAAGACATGGAAATACAGCAGATGGACATTAAGACTGTTTTTCTTAATGGTGAGTTAGAGGAAGAAATTTTCATGAGGCAACCCGAGAGGTTATTGGAGGCAAGAGAAGAGAGCTAAGTCTGCAGGCTCATAAAGTCTTTATATGGACTGAAGCAGGCTCCCCGATATTGGAATAAAAAACTAGATGAGTTTCTCATCGGTTTGGGATATATCAAGATCAGCTCTTACGATTCTATCTATATGTTTGAAGATGAGAATGGTGTCATTTTTATTGCAATTTATGTAAATGATCTGCTTGTGTTGAGTAAGTCTTTGGAGAAAATCAATAGGCTAAAGAAAGATCTTAGGGGCAGATTTGATATGAACGATTTAGGTGAGGCAAAATATATTTTGGGGATCCAAATGGAGAGGAGATAGGGAGAAAAGGATTATCAGACTTACTCAGAAAAAAACAATAAGTAATATCCTTGAAAAATTCCAGATGGAAAAAACTAATAGTTGTACCACTCCCATGGACTTGAAAGAAGTAAGTGATGGGAGTGTAGAAGGAAGAATAATGATTTTAGATAATCAGATGAGTCCAGAGGAGAGAGATTTTATGAAGTCTATCCCTTAGGTCACAACTCCTTTTATCGCTAACAGTTTGTGTAATTTAGGTAACAATTCTTGTTATCGATAACTCTTGGTGTAATTTAGGTAACAATTCTGGTTATCGCTAACTGTTTGTGTAATTTAAATAACATTTTTTGTTATCGCTAACTGTTTGTGTAATTAAGGTAACAATTCTAGTTATCGCTAACTGTTTGTGAAATTTAGGTAACAATTCTAGTTATCGCTAACAGTAACTTTAGGTAACCGCGGTTGATGATGGTAACATTTTGTGTAACTTAGGTAACATTTTTGTTATCGCTAACTGTTTATGTAATTTAGGTAACAATTCTTGTTATCGCTAACAGTTTGTGTAATTTAGGTAACAATTATTGTTATCGCTAACTATTTGTGAAATTTAGGTAACAATTATGTTATCGCAAAAATTTTGTCTAATATAGGTAACATTTCTTATTATCGCTAACAGTTTGTGTAATTTAGGTAACAATTTCTGTTAGCGTTAACAGTTTGTGTAACTTAGGTAACAATTCTTTTTATCGCTAACAGTTTGTGTAACTTAGGTAACCAATCTTGTTAACGTTAGAAGTTTGTGTAACTTAGGTGACAATTCTTGTTATCGCTAACAGTTTGTGTAATTTAGGTAACAATTCTTGTTAGCGTTAATAGTTTGTGTAACCTAGGTAACAATTCTTGTTATCGCTAACTGTTTGTGTAATTTAGGTAACAATTCTTGTTATCGTAAACACATTGTGTGTTTAGGTAACAATTCTTGTTATCGCTAACAGTTTGTGTAACTTAGGTAACCATTCTTGTTAACGTTAACAGTTTGTGTAACTTAGGTGACAATTCTTGTTATCGCTAACAGTTTGTGTAATTTAGGTAACAATTCTTGTTATCGTTAACAGTTTGTGTAACTTAGGTAACAATTATTGTTAGCGTTAACTCTTTGTATAATTTAGGTAACAATTCTTGTTATCGCTAACTGTTTGTGTAATTTAGGTAACAATTCTTGTTATCGTAAGCACATTGTGTAATTTAGGTAACAATTCTTGTTATCGCTAACAGTTTGTGTAACTTAGGTAACCATTCTTGTTAACGTTAACAGTTTGTGTAACTTAGGTGACAATTCTTGTTAACGCTAACAGTTTGTGTAATTTAGGTAACAATTCCTGTTAGCGTTAATAGTTTGTGTAACTTAGGTAACAATTCTTGTTATCTCTAACTGTTTTTTTAATTTAGGTAACAATTCTCTTTATCGTAAACACATTGTGTAATTTAGGTGATAATTCCTGTTATTGCTAGCAGTTTGTGTTATGTAGGTAACAATTCTTGTTATCGCAAACAGTTTGTGTAATTGAGGTAACAATTCTTGTTATCGCTAACTCTTTGTGTAATTTGGGTAACAATTCTTGTTATTCCTATCAGTTTAAGTAATTTAGGTAACAATTCTTGTTATCGATAACTGTTTATGTAATTTAGGTCACCATTTTTGTTATCGTAAACAGTTTGTGTAATTTAGGTAAAAATTCTTGTTATCGCTAACAATTTGTGTAATTTAGGTTACAATTCTTGTTATCCCTAACTGTTTGTGTAATTTAGGTAACCATTCCTGTTATCGCAAAGTGTTTGTGTAATTAAGGAAAAAATTCTTGTTATCGCTAATAATTTGTGAAACTTAGGTAACCATTCTTGTAAGCGTTAATAGTTTGTGTAATTTAGGTAACAATTATTGTTATCGCTAACTGTTTGTTTAATTTAGGTAACAATTCTAATATCGCAAATAGTTTGTGTAATTTAGGTAACATTTCTTGTTATCGATAAGAGTTTCTGTAACTTAGGTAACCATTCTTGTTAGCATTAACAGCTTCTGTAACTTAGGTGACAATTCTTGTTATCGATAACAATTTGTTTAACTTAGGTAACCATTCTTGTTAGCATTAATAGTTTGTGTAACTTAGGTGACAATTCTTGTTATCGCTAACACTTTGTGTAATTTAGGTAACCATTCTTGTTAGCATTAACAGTTTGTGTAACTTAGGTGACAATTTTTGTTATTGCTAACAGTTTGTGTAATTTAGGTAACAATTATTGTTATCGCTAACTGTTTGTGTAATTTAGGTAAAAATTCTTCTTATCGCTAACTATTTGTGTCATTTAGGTTACAATTCCTGTTATCGCAAAATTCTTGTGTAATTTAGGAAACAATTTTTTTATGGCTAACAGTTTGTGTAACTTAGGTAACCATTCTTGTTAGCGTTAATAGTTTGTGTAACCTAGGTAACAATTCTTGTTATTGCTAACTGTTTTTGTAATTTAGGTAACAATTTTTGTTATCGCTAACAGTTTTTGTAATTTAGGTAACAATTCCTTTTATCGCAAACTGCTTGTGTAATTTAGGTAAAAAAAATTGTAATCGCTAACAGTTGGTTTAATTTAGGTAACAATTCTTGTTATCGCTAACTGTTTGTGTAATTTAGGTAACAATTCCTTTTATCGTAAACAGTTTGTGTAATTTAGGTAAGAATTCTTGTTAGCGCTAACAGTTTCTGTAATTTAGGTAACAATTCTTGTTATCGCTAACTGTTTGTGTAATTTAGGTAACAATTCTTGTTATCGCTAACTATTTGTGTAATTTAAATTACAATTCTTGTTATCGCAAAATTTTTGTGTAATTTAGGAAACAATTTTTGTTATGGCTAAAAGTTTGTGAACTTAGGTAACCATTCTTGTTAGCGTTAATACTTTGTGTAACCTAGGTAACAATTCTTGTTATCGCTAACTGTTTGTGTAATTTAGGTAACAATTCTTGTTATCGCTAACTGTTTGTGTAATTTAGGTAACAATTCCTGTTTTCGTAAACACATTGTGTAATTTAGGTAACAATTTTTGTTATTGCTAGCAGTTTGTATTACTTAGGTCAAAATTCTTGTCATTGCTAACTGTTTGTGTATTTTAAATAGCAATATTTGTTATCGCTAACAGTTTGTGTAACTTAGGTAACCATTCTTGTTAACGTTAACAGTTTGTGTAACTTAGGTGACAATTCTTGATATCGCTAACAGTTTGTGTAATTTAGGTAACAATTCCTGTTAGCGTTAACAGTTTGTGTAACTTAAGTAACAATTCTTGTTATCCCTAACTGTTTGTGTAATTTAGGTAACAATTGTTGTTATCGTAAACAGATTGTGTAATTTAGGTGATAATTCCTGTTATTGCTAGCAGTTTGTGTTATGTAGGTAACAATTCTTGTTATCGCAAACAGTTTGTGTAATTTAGTTAACAATTCTTGTTATCGCTAACTCTTTGTGTAATTTAGGTAACACTTCTTGTTATCGCATACAATTTGTGTAATTTGGGTAACAATTCTTGTTATTCCTATCAGTTTAAGTAATTTAGGTAATAATTCTTGTTATCGATAACTGTTTGTGTAATTTAGGTCACCATTTTTGTTATTGTAAACAGTTTGTGTAATTTAGGTAAAAATTATTGTTATCGCTAACAGTTTCTGTAACTTAGGTAACCATTCTTGTTATCGCATACAGTTTTTGTAATTTTGGTAAAAATTCTTGTTATCGCTAACAGTTTGTGTAATTTAGGTTACAATTTTTGTTATCGCTAACTGTTTGTGTAATTTAGGTAACAATTCTTGTTATCGCTAATTCTTTGTTTTATTTAGGTAACAATTCTTGTTATCGCTAACTGTTTGTGTAATTTAGGTAACAATTCCTGTTATCGCAAAGTGTTTGTGTTATTAAGGAAACAATTCTTGTTATCGCTAATAGTTTGTGAAACTTAGGTAACCATTCTTGTAAGCGTTAATAGTTTGTGTAACTTAGGTAACAATAATTGTTATCGCTAACTGTTTGTGTTATTTAGGTAACAATTCTAATATCACAAATAGTTTGTGTAATTTAGGTAACATTTCTTGTTATCGCTAACAGTTTGTGTAATTTTGGTAACAATTTTTGTTATCTCAAACAGTTTGTGTAATTTAGGTAACAATTCTTGTTATCGATAACAATTTGTGTATTTTAGGTAACCATTCTTGTTAGCATTAACAGTTTGTGTAACTTAGGTGACAATTCTTGTTATTGCTAACAGTTTGTGTAATTTAGGTAACAATTCTTGGTATCGCTAACTGTATGTGTAATTTAGGTAAAAATTCTTGTTATGGCTAACTATTTGTGTAATTTAGGTTACAATTCCTGTTATCGCAAATTTTTTGTGTAATTTAGGAAACAGTTTTTGTTATGGCTAACAGTTTGTGTAACTTAGGTAACCATTCTTGTTAGCGTTAATAGTTTGTGTAACCTAGTTAACAATTCTTGTTATTGCTAACGGTTTGTGTATTTTAGATAATAATTCTTGTTATCGCAAATAGTTTGTGTAATTTAGGTAACAATTTTTGTTATCGCTAACAGTTTGTGAAATTAAGGTAACCATTCCTGTAATCGCAAACAGCTTGTGTAATTTAGGTAACAATTCTTGTTATCGCTAAGAGTTTGTGTAATTTAGGTAAAGAAATTTGTAATCGCTAACATTTGGTTTAATTTAGGTAACAATTCTTGTTATCGCTCACTGTTTGTGTAATTTAGGTAACAATTCCTGTTATCGCAAACAATTTGTGTAATTTAGGTAAGAATTCTTGTTAGCGCTAACAGTTTCTGTAATTTAGGTAACAATTCTTGTTATCGCTAACTGTTTGTGTAATTTAGGTAACAATTCTTGTTATCGCCAACTATTTGTGAAATTATGTATTACAATTCCTGTTACCGCAAAATTTTTGTGTAATTTAGGAAACAATATTTGTTATGGCTAAAATTTTGTGAACTTAGGTAACCATTCTTGTTAGCGTTAATAGTTTGTGTTACCTGGGTAACAATTCTTGTTATCGCTAACTGTTTGTGTAATATAGGTAACAATTCTTGTTATCGCTAACTGTTTGTGTAATTTAGGTAACAATTCATGTTTTCGTAAACACATTGTGTAATTTAGGTAACAATTCTTGTTATTGCTTGCAGTTTGTGTTACTTAGGTTACAATTCTTGTCATTGCTAAGTGTTTGTGTATTTTAGATAGCAATTTTTGTTATCGCAAACAGTTTGTGTAATTTAGGTTACAATTCTTGTTATCGCTAACAGTTGTGTAACTTAGGTGACAATTCTTGTTATCGATAACTGTTTGTGTAATTTAGGTAACATTGCTTGTTATTGCTAACAGTTTCTGTAACTTAGGTTACCATTCTTGTTATCGCATACAGTTTTTGTAATTTAGGTAAAAATTCTTGTTATCGCTGAAAGTTTGTGTAATTTAGGTTACAATTCTTGTTATCGCTAACTGTTTGTGTAATTTAGGTAACAGTTCATGTTATCGCAAACAGTTTGTATAATTTAGGTAACAATTCTTGTTATCGCACATAGTTTGTGTAATTTAGTTAACAATTCTTGTTATCGCTAATTCTTTGTGTAATTTAGGTTACAATTCTTGTTATCGCTAACTGTTTCTGTAATTTAGGTAACAGTTCATGTTATCGCAAACAGTTTGTATAATTTAGGTAACAATTCTTGTTATCGCAAACAGTTTGTGTAATTTAGGTAACAATTCTTGTTATCGCTAACTCTTTGTGTAATTTAGGTAACACTTCTTGTTATCGCATACAATTTGTGTAATTTGGGTAACAATTCTTGTTATTCCTATCAGTTTAAGTAATTTAGGTAAACATTGTTGTTATCGCTAACTGTTTGTGTTATTTAGGTCACAATTCTTGTTATCAATAACTGTTTGTGTAGCTTAGGTAACAATTCTTGTTATCGCTAACAGTTTGTGCAACTTAGGTAACAATTCTTGTTTTTGATAACTGTTTGTGTAATTTAGGTAAGAATTCTTGTTATCGATAACTGTTTGTGTAATTGAGGTAACAATTCATGTTAGCGCTAACTGTTTGTGTAAGTTAGGTAACAGTTCTAATTACCGATAACTGTTTGTGTAATTTAGTTAACAATTTTTGTTACCGCTAACTATTTGAGTTATTTAGGTCACAATTCTTGTTATCAATAACTGTTTGTGTAGCTTAGGTAACAATTCCTGTTATCGCTAAAAGTTTGTGCAACTTACGTAACAATTCTTGTTTTTGATAACTGTTTGTGTAATTTAGGTAAGAATTCTTGTTATCGATAACTGTTTGTGTAATTTAGGTAACAATTCATGTTAGCGCTAACTGTTTGTGTAAGTTAGGTAACAGTTCTAATTACCGATAACTGTTTGTGTAATTTAGTTAACAATTTTTGTTACCGCTAAATATTTGTGTAATTTAGGTAACAATTCTTGTAATCGTTAACAGTTTGTGTAACTTAGGTAACAATTTTTGTTATCGCTAACAGTTTGTGTAATTTAGGTGACAATTCCTGTTATCGTAAACAGTTTGTGTAACTTAGGTAACAATTCTTGTTATCGCTAGCAGTTTGTGTAACTTAGGTAACAATTCTGATTATCGCTAACTGTTTGTGTAATTTAGGTAACAATTCCTGTTATCAAAAACTGTTTGTGTAATTTAGGTAAAAATTCTTGTTATCGCTAACAAATTGTGTGTTTAAGGTAACAATTCTTATTATCGCGTACTGTTTGTGTAATTTAGGTAACAATTCATATTAGAGCTAACTGTTTGTTTAATTTAGGTAACAATTCTTGTTAGCGCTAACTGTTTGTGTAAGTTAGGTTACAATTCCTATTATCGATAACAGTTTGTGTAATTAAGGCAACAATTCTTGTTATCACTACCTGTTTGTGTTATTTAGGTAACAATTCTTGTTACCGATAACTGTTTGTGTAGCTTAGGTAACAATTCCTGTTATCGCTAACAGTTTGTGTAACTTAGGTATCAAATCTTGTTAGCGCTAACTGTTTGTGCAATTTAAATAAAAAATCTTGTTATCGATAACAGTTTTTGTAATTAAGGTAACAATTCTTGTTATCGCTAACAGTTTGTGTAATTTAGGTCACATTTCTGGTTAGCGCTAACTGTTTGTGTAAGTTAGGTAACAATTTTTGTTATCGTTAACAGTTTGTGTAACTTAGGTAACAATTCCTGTTATCGCTAACAGTTTGTGCAACTTAGGTAACAATTCTTGTTTTTGATAACTGTTTGTGTAATTTAGGTAACAATTCTTGTTATCGCAAACAGTTTGTGTAATTTAGGTGACAATTATTGTTATCGATAACAGTTTGTGTACTTTAGGTAACAATTCTTCTTATCGCTAACAGTTTGTGTAGTTTAGGTAACAATTCTTATTATCGATAACTGTTTGTGTAATGTAGGTAATGTTCAAGGTCATGGGCATTACGACTCGGCTGCGATCCACTCCCACTAGGAGTCACACTTGCACCAGCAGGTGGAGCACTAGGGCTAATAGGAGCACTTGCAACAGGAGCTGAGCCATTATCAGACATATTAACGGAAG
Source organism: Zygnema cylindricum (assembly GCA_037447655.1). Lineage (NCBI taxonomy): Eukaryota > Viridiplantae > Streptophyta > Zygnematophyceae > Zygnematales > Zygnemataceae > Zygnema > Zygnema cylindricum. Next base: position 120,426 of record JBBHKE010000813.1, on the reverse strand, counting down.
CAAACCCAAAGAGAAATGCCTAAAAGACTAGATCTATAGTGTAAGATATGTTACTCCCAACGAAAGAGGTCTTTCAACCAAACAAACATGTACTACAAGCAAATTAGAGAGAATAGAGCATAAAACACCTTAAACTGTACTCAGTGCTCTCATTTCCTTAACTCTTGTGTAGAATGTACATTCTGTATTGGATTGATCAATCCTAATTGAACTAAATACTCAAAAGATCTAGAAAACATCTAAAAAGATCTAGAAAACATCTAAAATATCTAGAAAACATCAAAAACGTATGTACAGGGTTCACCTAAATATCTACTGACAAAAATCTAAGTACTTAGACCAAAATTGTCAAGTAACAATATCTAGACCCTAAAAATCCAAACTACAACATCTGCGCTTTGTATAGAAAGCCTAAAAATCCCAGATCTATAACAATGAACTTTTAAAACCAGGTTCATGAATCTAAAAACAGTCATCTATAAATCCACTTGGGACATGTATGCAAAAACTACA